>CM043016.1:87743786-87968522 GCA_023690525.1 Holotrichia oblita | reverse complement strand
TTAACCTAATAGAAATATAAAGATCGTCCGAAAATATTTTGTTCCAAATATAAATCAATAGAATAAACAATATAAGGGTTAAAAATTATAATACAGCATTACTAAAAGTAGCATGACACATTTGATTGTTTAGGATTACCATGATTTAAATGTTAAAGCTATGTGCATTCGATTTATTAATTATATATGCATGTTCTTAGAAGAATACATGAATTGCTACAATATGAAAATATTAAACATAAAACAAAAATCCAATACGCAGAAATTAAAAACTTAAAGGGAGCTATATATGGCAAATATGAGCCATATACATACAGGCTGTCTCAGCGAGACCGTTAATTAGAAGTTTATGGGGTTCTGCTCCAAATATGAATTTTAAAATTACAGTTCAAAAAATCAGAGAACACTTGATTTTTCGGATATCGATTTAAAATTCATATATGCTTATGAATTCATAATGCAGAAGAAGTAATTTTATACATATGGCAAGGTATAACATAGCATTGGATTGTGGCAGGATAAATACCTCTTTATAGATTGTTCGCATGGATTTTTCTTTTCACGTTGTTTCTTGAATATTTGCAATAGACAAGCTACTACCCTCCTTGAATTCTACTTGAGAATTTTTGATTGTACTGAATCGTACCAGTTGCATTAAAATCTATTTCGATAGGTATTTTCGATGGTAAAATTTCTCTTCTAAGCTCTCTTTTCCTGTGAACGGCTACACAAATAAATACAGACTTACGCGATTTCTATGAGATCGACTATGTATAGCCATGTATATAACCATTTTCTCTATAAGGAAGAACTACTAACATTACAATCATATTCTCCTTAACTAGGTCTTGCTTAAACCTTACTGCAGCCTTTTAAGCTTAAAAATTAAAAGCATAAAAATTTAATGGAATTATCAGAGTCAAAACGACGACAGAAACAAGAAATATATCCAAGCACGCCCGTTGTGACCCAGGGGCTCAATATTCCGCGAGGACGGTGACATTTTTTGCGGAGAATTGTATTCCGATCGATCTGTCCTTCGCACTTGGGAGCAAAGTAATTAACAACAAGGCAATATGAACGGCGATATAGTGCTGTCACAAGGCCATCGAACACAATTAAATACACACAATTTACATAGCAAGGGTTGCGTCGATAATAGTAGAAGCGATACAGCTTAGAAAGCCATCAGTAATTTAGCATCAACTGCACATAAAGTAAATTGTCTGAAACAAAGACAATAGAAAAAATAGACGGGATAAAAGTGTGGTAAACAGATAAGAAAAAATAGCAGCAATGATAAAGAAGAAATCTAAAAAATATAATTTATTTATATTTATAATATGTCTCGGGGTATTAAAAGAAAAAGAAGGTGGCAAGGACAGATAAAAAACCAACCAAAGGAAGCTTACAAAAGAAAGACCAAAATAAGTACTAAAAAGCCGCGCTAACAGCAAAAACAGTGGAGACATAGAATATGTGCACTAGTTTTGACCTACAGTTCTGCCTACTGTTACGCGCACACGACACGCAGGCGCACGCGACGCGGCTATCGGTTTCAAAAACAGAGACGAAAACAAAAATAAATAAAATAAGAAAAGACACACGGAAAGGTATTCGGAATGGAGTTAGGCACCGACACTTTCGACCAACCGGATGATGGGGGTTGAATCCTCGAAGGCGGCTTATCTCAGTGAAGACGGTCGTGGGAACAGATGTTAAAAGGGTGCGCCACTGTTTTCTCTTTTATCTTCGAGATTCAATGGATACTTACCCCTGAAAACAGAAGGCAAGTAAGTAGTTCGGGGTAGTTCGATGATGTCAAACGCAAGTAAATTTGTAGGCATAAACAGTTATTTAATAGAAATAAAATAAAAATAAAAATGTTGTTTAATAAAAATAAAATTCGTAAATATATTCCTTTAAGTGACTTGTTAAAATTTAAATATTTTGAAATGGACTATATCTGTATATTCATATCTGGAACACACTATACCAGTTCCAATCTGCAGACTGTTACTCACATAAAATTCTTGTGTGTTTACACACAAGAATGTATGTTTATGTCAATTCAAATTAGTTGGAAATATACCTAATAAACAAGATTGAACCATGCAAGTATACTAAGTGGTAAATAATTTATAAATATATTACTTTATATCTCGAGCAAAATATGTCGAGTACTTTACGAAAACCAAAAATGGTGTGAAACAAATGAATTATATCTACTCAATTTTACCAAGAATAAACAACAGTTTTGGAATTTAAAAAGAAAAGTTACATTTTATAATCAATTAAAGAAACTTTAACATTAACTTACGTTTTACATGCAAACAAAGGAAAATAAATAATTAACTTCAGCAATTTAAGCCGATGGCTTATCCAATGATTATTATAGTGACTCGAATAAAATAAATGAAATGAATGTGACCTGTAGAGATGTCGGAGGTCCTCTTCGGAAGCCTCACAAAGGATTTGCTGGGCGAGCTACTATAAATGTTGTTCGGAGTATCTGGGACCTTAAAGATACTTTATTCAAGAATTCAGGGGATGATGGCGACGTATCAAACAATTTTACTAGGTAGGTAATCGAGACTTAAACCAGTCTTTAGCCAAAAATTTTAGAAAATAATTTGTAACGAGGTTACAATAAGATTCTAACTGAAAGTTACATCAACAGCTTCGTAACCGTAAAGTGATACCAAAAGCTCCTAAAATATGAAAAAATAAACGGAAAATTAGAAAAAGCAAAAAATGGCGAAACATGTGACTAAGAACTCACCTCTTGGAGCACACACTAAGAAAATCTCGGTTGAAATTATCCATCCGTTTTCAACTGAAGCATTAAAACGAAGGAACGATAGTTCTTAAGAGAATCTAAGAGGTATTTTGTTCCCTTGCGTTAAATCCACTAAACTAGCGATAGTCCTTCATAGACCAAAAATACCAAGCCACAAGGTTCAACCGTAGATAAGATCCTATACGTGCTGTTCACATCTTCGCCGAGAGGAAGTGGCTTCAAGAACGGAAATAGACGTTACAACAAGACATCGTTCAACAGCAGGGAATTATAAAATGAATTAGGGAATTTTCAAACTAACGGTTGGCTATGCTGAGAAACGAACGCGAAAGACAGAACCTAAATTCAGATAACAACAAATATTTGACATCTAACTTTCACAAACGTATTGAAAATGAATTCGAGGAGAATTACTTAGCAAACAGGTAAATATACTTTCAAAACTAAGGAGTGCCATGAAATACGAATGAAGATCATCAAGAAGTAATCATTATATTGACAACTTGCAACTGCTTATTAAAACGAACAAGGGGAAATAATAAGTAAAAACCACTGACTTACCATAAGGGAAAAATGAGAGAACACATGAAATACATATTTAATGAACTGTCGAAGGAATTAGAAGTCAGATCGAAGCATATCGGAACCTAAAAACTATATATCGTAAGGTAAATGAACATTTACTCGTAACACTACTGAAATGGAGCGAAATAGATATAGAAAATATGACCAGCACAATAAAAGTAGAATTCATTAACGGTGATTACCATGCCTGAAAAGCATTATAAAATGCTTTCTTCTATCCTGAAAGTTAAGAGGACGTGCAATAGTAGATTTCCAAAGAGCCTGGTACAAAATCATTGCTGATATGACAAATGACTTTCACAAAAAGAGCCAAACCAATGGAATATATAAACACACGATATCAGATAAGAGATTATGGGCAATACCTCTTAAGCTCCCATTAACTTATTATGGTTTGTTTCTGGAAGCTATGCTTCAAAGAATTTCTAAAGGATACTGAAATTAAGGACGCAGTTTTTTTTTGAGGGAACATTAAAGCATAAATTTACAAAATAAAAATTTAACACATTTCACTTTAAATTTTTTTCATTTTTATCTAAAAGTGTATCTAATTGAATAGCAAGCCAGTACCTCAGTGATTGCTGAGTAGTACAGTATCAAAGAGTCTAATAATTATACCATTATCACATATACAATAAAATTACATGTATTAATTTACAGCGATTGAAAATAAACCGAGCAAACTAATGAATAATTAAGTACAACAATGTCATGAAACTAAAGTGTACTTTTATATTACGACATTCCTGGTTTTTCCTAGAATATTCGACTTCAATCATCTTCGACGTCACAGCAGGAACTTAATAATATTAGAAAACCTCATACAGAAATAATAAATCAAAGCGGAAGAGTAATTTTTGTTGGAAAACTTTCTCTGGTCATAAATCAGTTTCTCCTTCGAACTCACACTTCTATCTTGCTTAATACGACTACCCCCTTGATTATAATTGCGTTGTTTCACAGCTCTCATCTTCGCGAACGTGTTTTTAAACGCCACCCTGTCCTCATACCATGCACATGGTCCCCTTTTCATCTACCAGTAATTATTTTCCAGGGCTGCCTGATACTGGGTCGCTTCCTGGAAGCGTACGGGTCTCTCTTGGTCCATCTATGAAACGGTAGGTACAGTTGGCAAGGCGAGAGCCGATTTCTCTAGAGGACGGACGTTAAAGTGACGAAAATGAAGCTGGGATTACGTTTCTTGCAACGGATTTCTAGCAAATCATCTTTTCAGCGTTCTTTTTAACTATTGATTTACAATATTTAATAGACATTAGGAATAACTCTAGTTCAACGAAACATAAGACATTATACTATACCAGATAATAGATTGTAGCACACAAATAGGACAAGAAACAAAAAGTAGAAAATATATAAAGAACGCCATATTTATATAATTTGAGGTAATTAAGCAAACAACTTTAGAAAGCAACATTTTTATTTTTTATATTATAAACATTGTAAAACGATTCCTAACATCTAGCAACATTAACTAAACAAATAAGCAATAGTAACTAAACAAGTAAACAAAAAGTTCGCGGTTTGATTTTTCATATATTCCAGACTTTGTTACACTTTTCGATACTGAAGATCGAGTTGTTGTTTCGCGCTGTACCAGCTCTAGAAGTTTGCTTTGCCTCACAATTTAACCTATCGCAGGTATGGCATGTATCGACTCTAGGACGGCGAAAGCTTATATTCGGGAAATCCTTCTTAAACAAACCTCTATAAAACTTATGACTTACAGCAGATTCTTTGTTATTCGCCAAAAATGCTTTATAAAGTCTATGAATTTTGCACGTGAATAGTGTGAAACATCTCTAGCGATGGAGTTTATATGTTGATCGATCAGTTGACGGTCGATTTCTGTTAACTTTCTTTGCTTATTGTTGGAACGCCTATCAGTAAATATGGTATCTCTCTTTTTTCTCTTATTTATTAAACCAGTCAAACGATTCTGAGTAACATCAAAAACATTCATAAACGTCTTTCTGCATACATGCACAAAATTTCCATTTAATCTGGAAGTGTCTAGAGCATGGAAATCTGCCTTTTGCTATCGGCGGCAGTTTCATAATTTCCATGGTGACGTGATATCTTGTCCAATAAACGTTTAAAGACAAAGAAGCACACCTACACTTTCAACCCGACTTTGGCACTTATATTTGAAAATAAAAGCTTCCTGAACATAGTGCTGAGCGCCATCTAGTTTTACATTATTATAGTAGCAATACAATTACACGTGCAGTCTTTGTGGGCACATTGGCGAAGGCACTTATAACCGTTTTAAGCAAATATCTACAAAACTTACAAAATGTTGGAACGTAATAGAAGGTCGTCCAATATTATTATATATGGTGCAGCGGAAAAAGGCTCAACAAAACAGGAACAGATGACGCAAAATACTACCTTAATCCGAGGTTTGCTAGCCCAATTAGATATCCCTGAAGATAACATAAAACCTTAGAGGTTAGGCAAATTTAGTGCCACTAAAATAGCTCATGCGAGATCGATTAGAGTACGTTTATCGTCCGCAGATGTCGAGAGACTTGACTTTCCGATTCTGTAGCCAGTAGTGAATTGTTTCCTCTTAATTATACTGTATGTAGTACCAGTACGTAGTAATAGACAATTTGATGTATTAGCTAGAACGCGCGGTGGTGAGGTGTTGTTGGCATTGGGTGATTCGTCACTATTGACACGTCGCGTTTGTTGGATGTTGTGCCATTAATTGATTTAATCATTTGCAAGTGCTTGAAACCAATCAAAACTATCACTTGTGTAGCTTGTGTACCGCCAGACATTTCCTCAGACGATCTTGAGTTGTTTAGTTGTTTGTTGGATGTTATGTTGATGGATCAATCAGTTTTATTTGTGGCCGATTTTAATCTGCCTAACTTTGTTTATTGTTGATTATTCTTCGTCTACGAAAAGTTCGATTTCATAACTTCTGTAATATTCTGGGATTGCAGCAATGTAATAGTGTACTGAATACTGATGAAAGAGTATTGGATTTAGTTCTCTGTACTAACGATATTGAATTTCTTGTTACCCATGCTAATTGTGCGTTTGTTATAGAGGATGTATACCACCCAGCTCTAGGTGCGAAATTGGAATATCGGCTTGAGCATGAATTTAAAAAATGTCCATGTACGATTACTCCTAATTTTAATTTTCATAAAGCTAATATTAACACTTTATGTAACGCAACTACTATTATAGAATGGGCAGTTCTTGCTCAGTATAGCAATGTAGATGTCGCATTGTATTTTTATAACCAGCTTCGCGATATCTTCGAGTATCATGTTCCCAAATACGCACCTGTTCAGGATAGCTCTAGATTTCCAGTATGGTTTACACCAGAGATTAAGAGAAAAATTAAAATGAAAAGAATATTACCGGGAAAAGTGGCTAAATACCAAAAATAAAACTTACTACGAGGATTTCAAAAGATTGCATTGTTTAATAAAAGAAGAAATTTCTGACGCACATAGTAGTAATCTCAGAAACATTCAAAGTAGTATAAAAACAGACATAACTCAACTTTGGAGGTACATTAATCTAATACATGGAAGAACGAGAATCCCTGGTATTTTGTTTAATAATGACACAATGTTGGATAATCCGCAAACTATTGTCGATTTCTTTGCACAGTTATTCTCTGAAACATTTATTCAAGATAATGATTTACCACAATTGTCAACTTTCTCATACCTACCTACAATATCAATTAACGAAGTTTCAGAAAGTAATATACTCAATATTATGCCGAAGCTCCCAGAAAAAATTACTGCGGGCGATGATTTGATACCTTCCTACATCATAAAGCACTGTCGCTTTGCACTTGTTCAGCCATTGACGCAGTTAATAAACCTTAGTTTAAAATCCAATGTCTTTCCCGAAAGATGGAAGTCATCTAGAGTAGTCCCTGTATTTAAAAAGGAGACAGTAAACTATTAAGAAATTACCGACCTGTGTCCATACTATGTAATTTTGCCACGATCTACGAATATTTGATAACATACAGGGTGGTACAACCAAGATCGGGTGGACGATTATAGTTAAACGGTGAGGAGTTTCGAAAAACCTTTCTGGGATTTAATTAAGGGCTACATGGACTACGTTTTAAAAATATTTTCGTTATACAGGGTGATCGAAGCAGTCGGTGGCGAACCAAACTTATGTTTTTTTAAATGGAACACTTGGTATTAGAATATTTCAATAGATTTTTGCTAATTTGATATAACGTTAGTTGGGTCTAAAACCCATAGTTACGGAGAGAAAAGTGATTAAATTTGAAAAAACGCTTCAATGTTGTCCATTTTATATCAAAACCGGAAATGAATATTAAAAAATTAAGTGTATCGTTGAATGTGCCATATTCTTGAGTAAAATAATGGCCTGACACTCAACTTGAAATTATTCACCATTAAACAGGGTGATCGAGTTTTGTAAATCCAATTCGGACTTACTTTTTCCAAATAGAACACCTTGTATATTATTCTCCTATGTTAAAGAACACTTTGCCAGCTTTCCAAAAATGCCATACATGTTATACTTTTGACTGGTGGTTTTTAAGCAAATTGGCCGCAAATGTAATTTTTTGAAATTTGTTATGTTTAAAGATTTAAAGTCATCAAAAAACTCATCAAGTCAGTATTTTAATAAAGATGCTGCAAAACCTAACAAGTGAATCAGTTACTGTCTTCCCTGCCAAAACGTTAAATTCTCTATTTGTAATTTATTCTTGATTTATTATTAATTATTCAATAGAAATGACTCTTACTACAGAAGAATTGGTAAATATGGTGTTTACACTGGGCGAATGCTAAAAATTTCCACTTTGGCTAGTAGAATATATGCTTTCCGATATCCAGAATACGAAAGAAAGCATTTCGAAGTTTATTAGAGTGATTTCAACAAACAGGAAACGTTGAATTTACAAAACGTACAGTAAAGCACCCACCACACATAAAAAAAAGAAGTTAACAAACCTGTCACAAATGAAGCAAATTAGATGACGGTGTTATTAGCAGTTGAAGAAAATCCTCAAAAAAATACCGCTGGAATTGAAAGAGTGTCTGGCTGGAACGTATCAGCATTAAAAGGATTTAAAAAAAATTTAAATATCATCCATATCATATGGAATTGCACTACTTCTAGAAACTCTAAATTTGAGAGCAAGAGAGCAATTTTGGTTTCAACACAATTGAGCTCCTCCCTTCCCCCTCCCCGTCTCACATTACAACGAAAACGTAAGACCTTATCTCGGTAGCTAGAAAGCAAATCGCTGGATTACGATGGACCAATTGCGTGGCCACCGAGATCCCTATCTGTCACCAATAGATTTTATTTGCGGGGGCATGTTAAATATGATGTTGATAAACGCATTCCTACAGCAGTAGAGGATAACAAGGCCAGAATAAGGCAGAGTTTTTACAATATTTCGGAATGCATTTTACAAAAACTTAAGCTACCATTTATCAGTCGGCTCGAAATGTGTCTGTATTTAAACGGCGAATTGTTTGAACATCTAAGTCGCTAATCGCTTTTCTCTCCGTAACTATAGGTTTTAGACCTAACTAATGTTATATCAAATTCTTTGTATTAATTAGAGAAATCGATTAGAATATTCTAATACCGAGTATTTCATTTAAAAAACATAAGTTTGCTTCGTGACCGACTGGTTCTATCACCCTGTATAACGAAAATATTTTTGAAACGTAGTCCATGTAGCCACCAATCAAATTCCAAAACGGTTTTCGAAATTCCTCATCGTTTAATTACAATCGTCCACCCTATCTTGGTTGCACCATCCTGTATATATTCTGCTGTACATCGTTTCCTCTCGCCTTCACAACATGGCTTTATGGCTGGCCGTCAACAGTTACTAGCTTACCTACAATTACTCAATATATAGGCTCGTAAGGCTAGTTCGCACTATGCTAGTATTTTAGTCTAGTAGCGAGTAATTTAGTAGCTAAACGTGTCTGAACACCAAAAATTTAGTCGAGTAGGTTAGTAAGTAATTAAGTCGAGTCGATCCATTTTTTCTATTTTAATCGGGCAAGTAGCACCTCCCACCACGCGTCCGTGCTCACTGGTTCACCGGCTAAACAAGTCCGAACCTGTCGAATTAGTCGAGTTCATTAGTTGCCGCAAAAATGTCGTTTCGCTGGAGTGAAGAAATCACTTTAAAATTTGTTTCCAAATATGTAGAACATGAATGCTTGTGGAATATTAAGTCTCCGCATTATAAAAACAAACAAATGAAACAATCCGCATACTTGAATTTAGAAAATACAATGAATATACCCGGATTTGGTGAAAAGGAAATTAAATTGAAAATTAAAAACATCAGGTTAGTGCATACATTTATTTATTTTCAAAAGAATATTTATTACTAGGATACAATAAGCTCTTAATTATTATTACTACTATTGTTTTTAGAGGTACTTAGTTTTATCTAACGAGAACCATTCCTTTTTAAATCAACTTACTCGCAAGAGTTAAAAAAATAAAGGACTCCAAAAATTCAGGCGCTGGGACTGACACGGTTTATATTCCTTCAATAAAATGGTTCAGTTTATTGGATGCATCCCTGCGAACCTTAACCTCAATACTGACACAAAGTGAAAGTAATTTGGTAAGTACCTACCTACCTATCTACTTATACCCATTATTACAATACAATAATTATAATACATGCATCTGTCCGTCAGTCTGTTTATTATATTCTAGTGTTGGTGGGCCGGTAGTTTTCAATGTATCATTCTTGTCTGCCAAGGGACAGATCCGCTTCCGACAAAATAATTTGCATCTCTCCCGACGATCTATAGACCTTTGGGATGAACGGTTAGTTAAAGAAATTGGTAGCGGTTGCATTCCGAGAGACTCTGGGTCATTTCTCCAATTACCAGGAATGATAGTTTCTGCTTCATAATTTTCTGTGTCTACTGTGTATTCATACTGTTTGTTCTGTAATTTTGTTTGTCGGAGCCAATTATGTAACACACAACAGGCCTTTACTATCTTAACAACTTTCTCAGGACTATAGGGCATCGGTTTTTCAACCACTCTGAATCTGGCAGCTAGTATACCGAAACCATTTTCTACTATTCTTCTAGCCCGAGACAAACGATAATTGAAAATTTTTTGCTGTAGCGTTAATCGATTTCCTGGAAAAGGTTTTAATAAATATTCTTTCAAGGGAAATGCATTGTCAGCAACTAGGACATAACTCTCTGGTAGAACACCGTTTTCTAATTCTTGGTACAGATTACAGTTACGAAATACGCCTCCATCAGAAACCCTTCCATTACACCCAACGTCTATGTAACTAAAGCAATATTTATGATTTACAACAGCCATTAAGACAATGCTGTTTGTCTCTTTGTAATTATAGTATAAACTTCCTGATTCGGGGGTGCCTTAATGACGACATGTTCGCCGTCGATTGCTCCACAGCACCCTGGAAAGTTCCACTGTTTTCGAAAACCATTTTCAATTATTTTCCAGTCTGTAGTAGTAGGAATCTGAAAAAAAATATTGATGTTCATGAATACTTTGATAATAATAACATTTTGTTTGTTTCAGGCTTCCACTAGTTCACACACTGATGATACAGATACTGAGCAAAATGGTGCTGTAGTGAGTACCTTTCGTGAACCTACACCTCCTCCTCCACATCCATCAAAAAAGAAGAAAATCGCCCAGCTCTCGAGCATGGTTAGTCAATTAAAAGAGATAGCTAATACTACTAACTCTACAGTCGAAGAAAATGAGTTTGAGATCTTCGGTAAACACATCGGTCTTCAACTGAAATCTTTGCCCTTACTATTGGCATTAGAAGCACAAGAGCACATTCAACTTTACTTAAATAAAATTCGACGTCAGCACCTTCAAAACGCATCTGAACTAAACAGAATCACCAGGTCACCACAGTCGTCGTATGCTACAGAATCACCATATAGCGATTCTTCAATATATTATAATGACACCAGTAACTATAATTTGGAAGAGCAAACAACTGAATATATTTCCTCGTGCATTTTACCTACACATCATTCTGAACATGCCGCGGATTATCAGCTTTCCTCAAATATGTTCCCATCTGGCCATATAAACAACAATGAAACGCAGAGTAACATTATAACTATATCAAATGACTTAATTTTAACAGCAATGCAGAACGCTAATGTTGATAATCAAAAGTGATGGGAGCAAACAAAACATTTATAATAAAAGTAATACCTAACAATGTTGAAAATGATTCATTTAATAAAAAATGTTTCATAATGAATCTGTTATGCTTATTTAATCTTACCTTGATAAATTCCCTCAATGATTCATAGATTGCTTCACAAACTTCGATGATGAATTCGGATATAGTTGATTTTCCGAGTCTAAATACATGTGTGAGTGTCCTTAAACTACATCCAATAGCAAGAAAGTACAGAACTGCTTGTAATTTTGTAATTGCAGGAATCGCACTTCTTAAAGGGTATCTTTACGCTGAATTTGAGAGTGTATTTTCATTAGCAGAAAATTTACACAACTTTCGGACATTCTCAAAGTATCGAAATATTCTTTGGGATCTTCCAATGCTAATTCCTTCAGAAGACAATTAGTAGCTCCTAGTTTATCTCTTCTAACGATCCATTTTCGTACCCATAGCTTCTTTTTATTAATCAAACAAATTTCTTCACCCACCTCTTCTAAAATAGCCGTTACGATTAGCTTAATCAGTTTATTTACTTTATTGCGTTGTAGGTTGTTCATCTTGCAAAACATCACTCACTTGTAAACTGTACTCGAGCAAAGTGCGAACGATTTTTGGGCAGAAGCGAGTATTTTAGCTACTAAATTACTCGCTACTAGACTAAAATACTAGCATAGTGCGAACTAGGCTGTACAGACACGTTTAGTAATTTAGTCGAGTAGCGAGCAATTTAGTAACTCGCTACGTGCGGACATTAGATTTTAGTTAAGTAGTTTAGTAAAACGATTTAGTCGAGTAAATCCATTTGATTCTATTTTTCGGTCGAGTAGAGTACCCCCACTATTTATAAACAGCCACTAAACACGTATGAACGTGTAAATTTAGTTTAGTACATTAGCAATTCATAGTAGAACAAAAATGTCGTGGCGATGGAGTGACGCCACTACTGTCAAGTTTGTTATAGAATATGTCAAATATGAATGTCTATGGAACATTGAAAGTGCTATCTATAAAAACAGATTTGCAAAACAAAAAGCATATGAAGATTTGGAAAAGGTTACGAACATTCCAGCTTTTGGAGAAAAGGAGATAAAATTGAAAATAAACAATATTAGATCAACAAATTCACAGGAATTAAAAAAAATTAAGGATTCTGCGAAACCTGGATTTGGTGTACATTTTATGTTCCATCCATAAAATTTTATTTAACAAATAATCAAAAGTACTTTTTGACATCATGAGTGCATTCAAATATTCTTCTAATTCTAACTCCTTCAGAAAACCATTTGATGCTCATAATGAAATTCTTCTGTCTATCCACTTTCTAACCCATATACCTACGCTTAGGTTAGTCAGAGAATTCTTCTTCAATTTCTTCTGTTATATTTTTTATAAATTTGTTGAATTCCGCACGATGACGTCATCTGTACATCTTATGTACCACTAAAATGTTTTGAGTGAAATGTGGACAGCTGGCATCCAGTAAATGTTTTAGTGGTAAGTAGCTACTCGCGACTCGACTAAATTACTAAACGTGTCTGTACGAGCCTTATAAGCGAGTGTCTAGTAACCGAGATCAGGTTAATGTCATCTATACGGATATATGTAAGTCGTGCTTTTGACACTATTAGTCATTCTATACTGATTCCGAAACTTAATTACTTCGCCCTTTCAACATCATTTTTAGAGTTGATGTGTTCCTATCTCGCAAACCGAGCGTCATATGTCTGCTACAACGGCTTTACATCATATGAATATATTACAACGTCTGGAGTCCCGCAAGGATCCAATTTGAGTTCATTATTATTTATAATTTACATGGATGATCTGGTAATCTCACTGAACTGTAATGCATTGGCGTATGCCGATGATCTAAAGATTTACGCCAGAATTTCCAACACAACTGAATCTGAACACCTTCAATACAATTTGGACCTGATAGTTGACTGGTGCCAAAGAAATAAGCTACAACTTAACGTTTCCAAATGTTGTAAGGTCAGTTACACACGTAAAACGATTCCAACTGTTACAGCGTATAATATACGAAACTTGCCTCTAACTTCCGCTTCAATATAGCTAAATTTAAACAAAATATGTTTCGTTTAAATAGTTGCTCACTTAAAAGTATCTCTCGTATTTTAGGTTACTTGAAGAGTTTTGCTTTAGAAATATTGTTTCCATGGTTAACAGGAAGATCAGGTTTCTTTTTACCAATCCTCGCCATGTGATTGTGTTGTTTTATACTATGCGCACATATTATATATTCTGTCCCTGTTTAACATGAGTAAGTCATTTATTACTCGTATTGTTCTTATTGTCATTACTATTTTTATTACATTATGTGATAGTCGCAGTTAGTCGGCTGTTCAGTGTTGTAAGGGTTAATTCTCAGAGGGGCCGGTAACGTATTTCTCGGAGAATTGATCTGCCAGTCGTTGTTGGAGCAAAGTGATGAATAGCATAAACGGCCAAGTAGTGCTGTAATAAAGCCATTGAATACACACACACAGACTACTCAGCAACAGTTGCAGAAGTAATCAGACAAGCAATACAGCTTAAAAAGCCACTGTTACTAGCACCTACAATAGATAACCAAAATATTGTCCCAATTACATACTGAAACTTTCTAGTCAAAAATATATTTTCAATATGGTTCAATTTTACGTTTTATTGCACACTCTTATGACTGTTTTAGGTCTGTATCATACAAGCAGCTGTTTGACACAAGAAATGATAATATTATCGATATAAGCAGAACTAATGCCTTATTTGTTGACATATTTTTTAAACCACCAAAATTTTTTACTTTTGAAATAGAATGGTACATATTTTTTCTTAGTAGTAGCAATACTCCCAACGCGTTTGGCAAGTAGTTTAAAAATCTCTGAATGCATACATAATTTTGTAGTGTTACAAAACACTGAGATGATGACAAAGTTTAATGATTGTTTGTCTGTAGCTGGTATCAAATAGGGGAAGACTTCGTAAAATAATTTAAATGCACTTTGAATATTATAGATATACATATGTATGTACATCCTTTATGCTCAGTTTATTCATATTAAATGATATCAATTTTTCGTTCGTATCTATAATAATTTCATAAGCTCAAAGTCAATTAACAATGAATGTATACTATTTATGATCTCTATTAACTTTTTTACCTTTATATTTATTTAAGTATGTAATTCGTAAAACTAATTTGTTGTATCACAGCCATGCCGTACTAATGTAGACCACATTTCCTGATTAAAACTATCAGGTTTTACACCTTCAAACTACAACACTCTACAAATCATCTTTTATAATAGGGGTACAGATTTGTAAACCACAAAATATGACGTGTTTAATTTCTCCATACTGAAACAATGTATAAAACAAATATTTTTAAAACAATCACCAGAAACTACAGTATAATGAAAAGTTAATGAATGAAAGTCGTGAAGCAATAAGTTTGTCTAGACTAATCAATGATTTATGGCTGCTATTATGCATTATATATCTTCAGGTACCCACTCTGATATCGGAGCGAGATTTAAGCGGCCCCTAGAAGATCAATATTTTCGTTAATATATTGCACAATAATTGATATTTACAATAATATTGACCGTTTGTAGATCATATTGAAAGTTGGTGCAATATATTGAGTCAATCAGAACCAGTTTGATATTTATTGTGCAACTTGGTAAATATTGTTTCGTCTCTGGGCAATATTGTGCAATATTGGATTAGTTTGAATGGTGCAGTCGTACAGTGCACATCAATCTATTATTTGAGATGATTACAAACAAAGAAAAGGCAAATAAAGAGGGAGAAAGAAAATTCATTGTAGAATGCATAGAGCTATATGAAACTTTACCAGCTTTGTGGGATATAAAAACAAAAATTATATTAATAACAAATTTTCATGAGTATATTCATTACTTTTCTTAAACCAATCCTTCATCCATCTAGGTTTCTTTTTCTCCTTTTTTTTTCAAAGTTATAATTAAAGCAATGGCTACACAACTTGTTTTATTTGTATTCCACATGTTGACGGCAAAAATGTTTGGCGTAAACTAACTTATTGGGCAATCATATTGCACCGTGTGGGTCCTCTTAGGTAAAGTATTGTGCAATACATTGTGCAGTATATTGACGAAAATATTGATCGTCTAGAATATTTGAACATAGTATAACGTTCTTTATTCCTAAAAATACTACTGTGGTTGCCGACAATTAATATCTTGCTCACATTGTTCCAAAATTGTAATATTTTTGCTAGTTAAAGAATTATGTAGTGTTGCAGTAAAAGTTAAGATAAAGAATTACTTTATCCATAGGCAAAAGCAATCGATATACAATAAAGTTTCATAAACTTGCTTAAAATGCTTGTTTCACGTTATTGAATACGAAGTGACTTTCTAACTAATGTATTCTACATATATTAGTAAAATTATATCTTAAAACTTTGATGCGTGCATTTATTAACGCTAAGCCAAACAGGTAATGTTGTTTCTCAGGAGTGCTTATGTACAAAATATTAGGAAAAAATGTTTTAGTACTAGTTAAAAATCGTGATTCGCTTAATCGTGTCTTTGATTATGAAGAAAGTTAATGTATGGCGTACTTAAAAATCTTATGCAACATATAATATGTAGCGATTGATAAACAAGTTTCAAAACTAAATCAAATAGACAGAGATAATGGTACTATTGTGAAGGCAGCATTTTATTACATATAACAGAAAGTATAATAAGAACCAATCATGAATAAAAAAATGTGTTTCATAAAGATTTCTTATTTTCTATATGTCTCGAGACAGCAGTATTAGCTTATACAGCACAGAGAGTAAACACTTCCATAAATAGTTAATGTCTGATAGAGCTCACAAAAATGTTAGGAAAAGCGTAATATAAAGAAATTGTTTAACATTGTAATGTGAAATTTGATTTATAATAAAATCAAGAAAATGTGAGTTTTACGCTTTAAATTAAAATTTGGGGTTTAAAAAAAAATTAATCTCAGAGGTTCGTGAATTCTTAGCTGTACAGCAGGTGTAGAGAACAGAATACGAGACCTTACCGTACGTTACAAAATACCAATAGTAAATAATAAATACAATAAGTGAAAAAAAAATTCTAAGTAAAAAAAAATTGTACAAGACAGAAAGAAGTTTTACAAAAAAAAAATTAATTTTATTTTCTTCAATAAACCTATAAAAATTTGTCTACACTGTGCAGAATGGCGTGGCAATCACCACAACTAAATTATTACTTATAAAGACCTTATTTCGTAGTTTTTGAAATTTTGTCCAACTTTTAGTTGGGAAAATTTCTGTATAAAAAAAAATTTACTATTTTTTTTATTTGTTTAATTAAAATAAATAAATTTTACCTTTTTAACTAAATTTACTAAAAAACAAATTATTTCTAAAAAAAACTACAAGAAAAAAAATTTAAAATTTAAATTTTTCAAATATTCATTTAGTACTTAGAAAAATTAGTACTTAGAAAAATTTATTTTTAATTTTCAAAAAAAAAATATTTTTCTTAAATTTTTACAACTTTCCAAAACTTAAAAATTAAATTACCTTATTTTACGTGTGTGAGTGTGGATGTGTGGGATTTTGGAAGTTTCTGTCTTCGCGCGCCTAGACGGATGTTGGATGGACGACGTCTTCTTCGTAGGGGTAATTAAATTTAAATTTGGTGGAAAATTTTGATCAAGTACTTTTTCGAAGATAATCGTTGATTTGGACTCACGGTGCACCGGGGTAATTTTAATAAAATTTACGTAGAAAATAAACGCTCTGTTCGACGATCTATGCAAAAAGCGGAAGTTTGTTGCTCTCGCACGGCTTTTTATAGGTGATTCGCAATTGTCTCTAAATTTCTTCAGAAATACCTTTCGATAGTCATCTGTCAATCACGGCAATCAACGATCGTTGATGGATTAATTTATGCACGTCCGGTCGAAAATTTGTTGTATACAGGGTCACCGAAAAGATTTTAGATTTTAATTACCACCTACTTTTTCTTCTTAAAATGCCCGTAACTGGCTGGTTTTTCTTGCTGTGTGTGTGGAATTTAATTGTGTGATTTTGTTATAATATTTATGTGTGTTTGTGTACAAAATAAATGATATAAAATTTATTAAGTACCTTATAAAATATGAGCGATAATATTGTGGTGTATTTAACATCTTTCTGTCTTTGTCGTTGGCTGGACTTAACACAAGATCTCTGCTGAGCAACACCCCCCTTCTGCGTCAGATGGCTACTGAGCCAAACCATGTCATCGACTCGCACATATGCGAAGAAAATACCGTTGGTGCCAACTTGAAGAGTTGCGCATCCTCTATCATTTGAAAGTGTTGAATTGGTTTTAACCCTTAAAGCACGACGTGGGGTCCTTCAAGGACCCCAAATTCACATTTTGAAAAATATTTTCCAAAATAATTTTTTCTGTGCATTCTCTGTTTTGCTAGCTGGACTGACATCTTTGATAAACGAGATATATTATATTTGAACACTCTTGTATGTGTACTTTTTACAAAAACAATTATTTTTTGTCTGGGCTATACATTTTTTAAATACAAAATTTTGTTTCAGGTATAATTCAAGATTATAGTAAATAAATCTTAGTAAATTAAAATGTCAGATCCTCGTAAAAAAGCGTTAAGTCGTAAAGAACTTGAGGACTTAGCCTCTCGTTTTTATGAAGGAAGTGATATTGATGACCTAGATGTTAGTGACGACGAAGACCGCGATCCCAACTTTATTTTTGAAAACGACAGCACATCAGAAATTGAAGATTATTGTGAACAGGAGGTTGAGGAAGAGGAAAAGGAAGACGAACCCCATGAGGATGAAGACGAAGAGAGGGAAGAACCAGTAGGGGAAAGGAATGAAGTAGAAGTCGACAACACTAGACACTATGTAGCAAAATCGGGACGTATTTGGTACTCTGAACATCAAGGACCTTCGCGGCGTCCATTGAGAAATATTATAACAACTAAGCCAGGGCCAACAGCATACACAAACTCAGCTAAAGAAATATTTGAAGTGTTCAACCTTTTCCTGACTACAGATATGAAAGATAAAGTATGCGAACACACTAATCAAGAGGCAACTCGCGTTTATAAATTATATAACGAAGAACATCCTGAAAAACAAAAAACCTGGAGAAATGTTGATATAATAGAGCTGGATGCGTTTATTGGTGTTTTAGTTTCTGCAGGGGCCCTTCGCTGCAGAAAAGAAAATGTCAAGGAAATGTGGAGCACCGATGAATCCATTCGTCGCAATATTTTTACAGCGTCCATGCCCCGAGATAGGTTTATTATGATCAATAAATTCATACGGTTTGATGACAAAACGACGAGGCAAGAGAGAAGGAAAACCGATAAGTTAGCTGCCTTTAGAGAAATATGGTCTGACTTTGTTAGCAATTGCAATAGAGCATTTGTTCCTTACGAAACGGTGACAGTAGATGAACAACTAGTTGCTTTCCGAGGAAAGTGCCCATTCAAGCAGTATATGAGTTCTAAACCTGCTAAGTACGGCATCAAAATTTGGGCGTCAGCAGATGTTAGGACAACTTATCTTCACAATCTGCAAGTTTACACAGGTAAGCAGCCTGGCAGTGCACCAGAAAAAGGCCAAGGTTTCCGCGTAGTAAATGATTTAGTTTCACCTCTCTTTGGTACTGGTCGTGGTGTAACTACGGATAACTTCTTCACGTCTACATCTTTAGCTGAATTTTTGCTTTCAAAAATATGACGCTGCTTGGAACCGTACGTAAAAACAAACCGGACACTCCCAAGGAACTGAAGATCACAAAGGGGCGGGCAATTTATTCGTCAGAATTTTTGTTTTCTGACAAAATTACAATGGTAGCCTACACACCAAAAAAGAATAGATTGGTTCATGTTTTATCAACTCAGCACGAAGATCCAATTGTTTCTGACGAAGAGTCAAAAAAGCCCATAATGATATTAGAGTATAACTCCACTAAAGGGGCTGTTGATAATGCTGACAAAATGATACGTGAATATAGTTGCTCTCGCCGTACAACCCGCTGGCCTTTTCGTTTATTCATGAATCTTGTTGATATTGCCGCCTTGAATAGCTTTGCCATATATGCTGCTAAAAATCCTGATTACAGGAAAAAATCCTCATCAAGGAAAATATTCCTTCAGTGTTTAGGCAAACAGTTAGCTCAACCCAATATGGAACGGCGAATTCCGGACGTGAAGAATAATCCCAGTGTCTACAGAGCAATAGTTGCTTGCGGAGTAAGCAGTCAAGTTCAACTCGAAGTTCCTCTTGCAATAAACGAAAGAAAACGTGGAAGATGCCACCTCTGTCCTAGATCAAACGACAAAAAGGTGAACGTAAAGTGTAACGACTGTAAGCAATTTGTCTGTGCAAACCACAGACGCACTTATTCAAACATAAAGTGCACATCCCATTTGCAAGAAGGTTAACAATTTTGTTTTGTTCATAACACCATAACTTCTATCGTTTGTTATTATTTATGTTTCTAGAATCTGTATATTATTTCTTGTTTTTAATATTTAAAGGATCTGCTTATGTATCTTAGTTATAAAATATTTCGGTTTTTGCTGTTCATAATACTACATATACGAATTTGTATTTTCTGTTTTTACGTACCTAGAGTATAATTATATTCCGCTTTTGGGTTTCTAAAATGTATATTATTTTTACAATATCCTTTTTTTCCTTTACAACACTCAAGTCACCTAAAATAAGCCTAATATATTAATAAAAAACTTGGGGTCCCTGAGAGACCCCACGCGTACTTCATGTAGGCGAAAATAGCGTAGTACCTTAAGGGTTAAATGAATTAATTTTAAACAATACCTCGCACGTGTGCAATCATGTTAATGTTACATATTTTATAAAATAGAATTAAATTAAATTAAAGAAATGCACAGATCAGATATTTGGTTATAGTTTCATGAATATTAAATTAATTTAGTGTTTTTTTATCTTTTTAGATTACCTACAGCTGTATGATCATCTGTCAAGTGACAAATGGAATTGTAAACATGGAATAAAATGTAATATAACATTACAATATATACCACCTATTACGTATTTAGTACTAAGAATTAGATCAAATAAGCGAAATTGAAATATGATTGAATCCAAAATCGATTTCCACTTCAAATTATTACCGTTCCGGATGCAAAATACACACACATATTCAAATATGTTTTCCCATGCGTATAACATCCGAGCTTTTACTGACATTTTTAATACAGAAAAATCTAAAGCAATTAAATTTCTTCCTGATATTGACGACATATTTTTATATAGCTACCAAGTTGTATTAAAAAGTTCACAAATAACATCGTTCAAAAGAATTTCATATATTTCTTTTTCAAATCCTTGAGTGTTTGGCTTAATAGCTTTTATAATGTGGATGGGGAATTGAAAACTTTTTTGTAACCCATCTAAATTTCCGTTTTCCACATCAGTGAAGTCGCTAACAATTTACTTTGCAATAGATACAAATTGATGTCAATGAAGATACGTTTTAAATTCTTTCCGCGCTTTTAAATTTCAATATCCATAGGCAAAAGCTATTAGTACATGTGTATATATACGGAATGATTGATTGAGACCGGCCAGTAGAAAAATGAGGCCTCCTAATGATAATAAATTTGTTTACAGTTGCAAAATGTCTAAAGGATAATTAAATCTATTTATTAAAAATGTTTTCAAAATTGACATCAACTCTCTGATTTGAAACAATATGATATACCTAGCTTTGATTCTATTTTCGAAATCTCAGCGTTATTTTAGAGTGACTTTTATCTATATTCTGTATATCTAAGTGTAGTTGATACTTTTCGACTTTTTCTATTTCATGATGCTTAAGATCATCTACCTTCCTTATTTTTTAAGTGAAAGTATTGAAATTGACATTGTGGATAGAAGAAATCTTCAAGTTGCTGTTCTGGTACAGATCTTAGAATTAGTGCATTATGTACAGACTGTACAAAATATAATTGGGAAGGATAACGGGATTGCAGTTACTGGCGTTAGAATTAAGAAGACAAGGTTTACGTCTTCTTCTTATTCGTTTCTAAGCTTTCGCTAATTATTTATTAGCTTCTTCAGACAACAAAACTACCAGTAAAAATAAGATAATTGTAATATAATACTGTTTTTTACAATCGAATTAAATTAAAAACTTACATGGTGTTTATCGGACGGTATCACAAGTCTTGTTTAAATTTGTTAATTAGAAACATAATCTTGGTGTACATATATAAGTATATATATACATATATGTATATATATATATATACGTATCAAAGTGACGTCCTGCCATGAAAATAATGCGGTAAAATTGGCATCCGCGGTAAAGTGGCATCCGATATATGGATGCCAACTTGTTTTCTATGAAAAAAATTTTTGATGAACTGTTCTAAGCGTCATTTATGCGTAGAATGAAAACCAGCTGGATGGACATTTTACCGTTATATGCATATTTTTATACACAGTAGTGCCTGAGTATATGGAACAGAGGGCAGTCTAGTCGAAGTTGTATATACTTGGGCAGAGGCGCTATACAGGACGCGTACAAGCTGGAACATGTGGAAATTTGTCGGAATTATGAACATGTCGGGGAATAACCGATAGAATTCCTACTGTTATTTCGAAGTTGATATAATCCAACGTATTTTATTTGCGTAACTATTATAGAAACGCGTATTTGCATCTCAACTTTTATATTTTAAATAAAATGTCTTAATTTTTATTAATGATTCATATTGTCGAGACGGTTCTAAGTTTAGTTTTTTAAATAAATGGTGCCACTAAAATCAACCCGTTTTGAATTGTATATTTTGTAAAAACATTGACAAATGCAAACTATTTTTCGAAAAAGTTTATACATACATAAATTTTTAAGTAATTATTTAGGAAAGTATATTATTGCATTACCTGCGTTATTATAAATTTTATAGAACTATACTGGATGCTCAGAGAACATTTTTTCAAACTTTGTTATCCGGTAACGTAATAGTATATTATGCAATGAGGATTTAATGATAGCTATTAAGACACGAGTATGAAAATTATAATACAAGGCGAAGCCGAGTATTGTAATGAATACGAGTGTCTTAATAGCCATTAAATGCGAGTTGCATGCACTATTTTTTCTACGACTCGATAATATACGTATTTCTTTAATTTTTACTATATTTAAATAGATACAGAGAACTGTCAAGTTTAATTAATTTTTATATCCGCCAGATATGTAGTCACGGCCATATTGAATATTGGAATGTCGCATTCTTATTGGACATAAACTTGTATCGTAATGAAAAATCTATATTCCTATTGGATATAAGTAAATTTGTATCATAATGAAAATCTGTATCGTAATGGACATCATTAAAGTACAGGTTCAGTATATCTAATAATATGTACAATTAAAGTATGGGAGTAGAAAAATATTCTTTTTAAATGGCACGCTATGCTTTCCTTACTGTTATTGCATTGTAAATTAAAAAGTAATGATTGCTTCTCTACAACTAAATGTTGTAGGAGTAGTACGTTGTAGTAATTGAAAATAGATTTCGACATTTCTAGATATTCAATGCAATTAATTAAAGAAACTTATAATTTCTGATGGCCCAAACTTGGATGCACACTGGTATTTGTAGTAAAAATACTAGACGCCCAGAATTATATTTCTTCGCACAATAGCTTTCTCTTTTACGCCAATAGGTCTTAGATAACTTGTAACTAGTTTAGTTTATATAGGTATTTTGTTATAGGATAAACATATACTATCCCAATTTTTCAATAAAAATGCCATAAGGGGTAAAAAAAACGCAGCAATGAATTTAAAAATTATAAGATATACAGGATGGGGTGCTACATTGGCCTCGGTTGATATACAATAAATGGTAACATATTTAAAATGTTTTTGGAGCATATGTAAGTCCATTGGGAACACATTCTAAAATTATTTTGAAATATTTAGGGTGCTCCAAAAGGAAGTTACACATTAAAGTTATCAAAATTTAAATGGAACACCATGCATATTATTGCATATTTTTGACATGTTATGATGATGATGATTCGACATGATTGAATAATTTCAAGCATTAATTTTGTTTAATTTATTCTTGAAAAGTAGGCAGTGGTGCATTGGACGTTGCTTCATATTTATTGGAAACCAGACAAAAATTAACAAATACATATGTCTTATTACATACACATTTTTACCATAAACTTAATACAAAATAAAACAAGAAACAAATGATTCAAATATGACTCAATGGATGTCCGCCATTTTCAATACATAAATAAATACTTGGTTGAAATGTTTTTATATTGGCAGGTGTTGTTTGTGGCATATATATTGTACAAAATTAATTTTCATACATCTCCACAAAAAGATCCTGGACTCATTAGGTCTGGGGAGCTTGCAGGTCAGGTCTGTGAATCACCACGTCCTTTTACCTATTAGGGTATTGCCTATCTAATTAACTCAAAAAAAGGAGCACCATCTAGTTGTAGCCGCATCTTTTGGCGGATATTCAGAGGTACGTTTTCCAAAAGTACGGGTAAAACTGCTGTAACAAATAAACATGGCATGTTTGTACCACATATGTAGCGGGAGATATTTCGAGCGTTATCGCGTTTGCGATTGGCCAACTATCCGTATGTATGCTAGCAGCCTTGAATTGCGACTTAATATGTAGTCGTATCGTGCATAAACATTCCACGGTATGTTAGCTCGCTCAACCATCCAATGTAGATTAATTTATCCATTGAAAATAACGGACATCAATTTGAGCGATATTTGAATCATTAATTTCTTTGTTTTCCTTTGTAATATGATTATGGTGACAATTTGTATGTGATAAGACGTGTATTGGTTAAATTTTGTTTGTTTTCGCATAAATCTGAAGCAACGTCCAATACGCTACTGCCTACTTTTCAATAATAAATTAAACAAAATTAATGCCTGAAATTATTGTCATCATGTCAAAGTTACCTCGATTTAACCAAATTTTTAATACATAATCGCCAATTAAAACACTAAATTGACTTTTACAAGAGAGATACATATGTATTGGGAACTTTAACAACATTTAAACATTTACGAAATATGTAATACTTATGGTATTGCATTTAAATTTCGACAACTTTGATGAAGTTTTTTTGGAACACCCTGTATATTTCAAAATCATTTTAGAACGTGCTCCCAATGGACTTGTTTTTTAAAGTTTATAATAATGTTATTTTGCGATAGATAGTTATCTAAAATCTGTATTTGCATGCATTTTAAATAGTCTGCAACTGTCAATTTTTGTAACAAATGCAATAATTAAAAAAAGGCTAATTTTAGAGTTTTAAATTTGTCTCAGCGACTCAAATTTATAATGAAAATTAGAATATATAGTTGAAATAAGGAAGTTGCATTGTAATTGGGAGAAGCAGAAATCTAAAGTTATTCTAAATGGAAAGAACATGCCCCGAAATTATTACTTGCAAATTTAAAATTGCAATTTTTGTTACTTCTTTTCTATATTTTTTAATCAACAACATACCCTGTTTACAAAATGACGTTTATTATTTGTCACATCCAGCCGAAGCCAACATAATCGAAATTTAAAATTCAACCGTAGCATACTGTTATAAAAGTAGACGGGGGATTCACCGTATGCGAGTGGCTGTTACTTTAGCCGCTGTACTAGTTGATGCCAATATGACCGCTATATGAATCGTTAAATATATTGAAAGTATACTGAAGGATGTCGATTTGTATTATTGCGAACAGGATGCCAATATGTACGTGAGCTATATATATATATATACATATATGTATATATATAGGAAGTAGAAGATTAATCGGGAAGGCGGTCTGTTAATAAATGAAAACTCAATCGTTCAAATACCCAATATTTTGTTATTATTTCAATAACTTCATCAGAAGTTTACTGCAATTACATAACGTGCCAATCATTATTTAAATCAAAAAGTTGTACTATTGTTGTTGTACTTACAACACAGAGTCCTTAACCTGGAAATTCACATGAAATTAAGTATGTAAAATTACGTTAAACTATTTTTTTTAAATTGGTTGTAGAATTAAAATTTTTAGGTGTTTAAATCAAAAGGTTTAAAATATCAATGACATGAAAGGAGACTAAAGTAACAACAAAAAACGAAACATAACAAAAAGAATTGACATATTGCAATAACAAGTATTATACAGACTATTGGATGTATGTGTGATTACAAACAATATACAGTGACTACTAAAAATTAAGTTTAAACTTTAAAATGTTACAATAGATATTGCTTAATTGGTTTGTGTCTGATTTATAATTGACTGTATTTGTTATTAATGGTACACATTAATGGTGTTATTAATGGTACACATTAATAACAAAGAAAATACAGTCAATTATAAATCGGACACGAACCAATTAAGCAATATCCTTAAATTCTTTTTGCAGATGCTCATCCCTATACCACAGAAGGGCTTCAGTTCCACAAGTAAAATTGTGGCGGCCTTTCTTGCTAATAGATCAGCTTCTTCGTTGCCTCTGATTCCAGTATGTGTTGGTACCCAGCATACTGCAATTCTGTTTTCCTTACCTACGTTGCTTAATCTGTTAAGACATTCCCAGACTAATTGCGAGCTGATGGTGTTAGAACTCCGCCGTTATGGCTGCTTGATTATTGGAGAAAATTGCAATTCTCTGCTTCCGGTAGTTCCTGTCCAGATTCAGTTGGGCACATCTTCCAATGGCGTTGATCTCCGCTTGGAAGACACTGGGGTATATTTCCGTTAGCTCGGAGTATTTCTTTCCTTGCCCAAGTATCTCTGCATCTGCTCCTTTGTCGGTTTTAGAACCGTCCACATACCATTTGATGGTGTTTTCTTTTAGCAGTAGTTCTCCAGCCCATTATCTATATATATATCTATATATTACCTTGGTCAGTCTATGCAATGCCGCAAGGACTGTTCCCTCCACCACTTAGGGGGTGAGGTCTAAGATTACCTCTAGAGTCGCGGTTGGGCATGTTCTCATGTTAGCCGTTGTAGCTTGTCATAACATAGTGTACCAAGTACTATTTGATAAAAGCGACAATAATATTGTATTTTTAATTAAACACCATGATTGTCACTGTAGTAACCATCAGTTCCGGTATGGTATAATATAGGTATACTATGATTTACTACATACGAGGGAGCGTTTTTATATTCGCGGAATGAGCGGGTTGTAGGGGGCTAATTAGGCGCATTGGGGGCGTGGCCTGTGCAGCGACTCATAATTAGTATAAATACGAAGTTTCATTGTTATTAGACAGTTAGCCTTTGAGCTATTATCAACCAAGTAACATAATCAGGAGTGAAAAGTGAAATATGGAAAAAATCGAATATCGTGCCGTTATAAAGTTCCTTACCAGGCAAGGAAAATCAGTCGCGACTATAATGAATGAGATGTCATTGGCTTACGGCGACTCTTGTCTAGGAAAAACCATGGTGTACCAGTGGCATAGTTTATTTAAACAAGGAAGGGAATCCCTTGAAGACGACCCGAGGCTTGGCAGGAGCATTGAGGTGACCACGCCAGCACTTATCCAAAAAGTTGAAAAAATTGTACTCGAAGATGCTCGACTAAAGAAGAAACAACTCGCAGAAATGGTTGGAGTATCCGATACAACAACTTTTGAAATCCTACACGATCATCTCGGCATGTCTAAGGTCAGCGCAAGATGGGTGCCGAGAATGCTCACGCCACCGCAAAAATAACAGCGCGTAGAGTGTTCGCGTGAAAAAGACTCCATGCAGTGGCATAAAAAGGGCACAGCACCTCCCAAGAAATTTAAAGTGTCACAATCAGCTGGAAAACACATGGCAACGGTATTTTGGAACTCGGAAGGAATATTGTTGATTGATTATAAAGATAAAGGTGTTTCTATAACCGGAGAATATTACGCTTCAATATTAGAGCGACTAAAAGAAGCCATTAAAGAGAAAAGACGGGGAAGATTGACGAAAGGTGTGCTGCTTTCGCACGACAACGCGCCCGTCCACAAGAGCCGCGTTGCGTTAGCTGCCCTGCATAAGGTGGGCTTCGAAATTGTGAATCACCCACCCTACAGCCCAGACCTGGCCTCGAGTGATTATTACCTGTTTCCGAAAATGAAAAAAGAGCTGCGGGGTAAAAAATTTACTGCCGATGATGAAGTCAAGGAGGTAGTTTCGGCGTATTTTGCAGATAAAGAGAAATCATTTTTTTTATGAGAGTATAAATAAATTAATTGAAAGATGTGAAAAATGTATCCGTCTTGCAGGTGAATATATTGAAAAAGAAAAATAATTTGTTTTTTTTATTTCCACCCCTTATCCCCCATTCCGCGAATATAAAAACGCTCCCTCGTATTTCTCTGAATGTTGGTACATAAAACTAAATGTAATTTCAAATTTAATAATATGAAAGATATCAGAAAAGAAAATGCATTGAGATATATTTAGCCTAATTGAATCGTATGAATAAGTTCCACCGAATGAAATACTGGTCTGAAAATACGAATCCAAAGATATTATATTCAATTCAAAGAAGTACTACAGATCTAAATTATCGAAATTACCAACTATAAGGTAACGCTTAAGCAGATGAACGCAATGTCCTAGTTGAATTTCAACAAATTCAAGAATCTTTACAGTCGACAAAAACTAGTCCAAATATTGACTCAATAAAGTACCCTTGACGGTACAAAAAAAATTAACAAAAAATTGACGGCTGCATACAAAAAAACAAGGAGCTGCTAATCTGTAATTCAAATTAATAAACTTTAAGTAACCGATATCTGAACTAAGTACATACTAGTAATACCAACAATAAAAATGTCGACGAAACTGAGAATCTAAACTGATAACTAAATGAACACAGTTAACTTCGATATCATGTTTGGAAACGGAATTAAGTCTCTAACCCTTGAGTAAAAAATGATCAAAAGGAAATATAACAATATAGCGTTCTCGATAAATAAAATTATTCTATGTCGTAGGTATAAAACTCAAACAATTCAAATTTTTATAACTGGCTTTCTCCTACAAACCTGTCGTAATAACCAATCATTTCGCAACAATAATTATGGAACCATGCCTTAGGTGATACATCCTAATAAGTCAGTTTAATTTAATGATGACAGATACTAATCACTTTAATTCAACGGTGTATATGTTTGTGGTAAAATAACTAAGCGTAAACATGAATCCGACTGACTAGTTTTCAACTCGTACAGAAAATACTTTTCACCCTATTAGACTCGCAAACATCTCCAGGGTAACTTCGATTAGGATTATATCGCAATAACAACTATATCCCCCATGTTCAAGTGCAGATGTGAATATTTAATTCTCGATTACGTCCGCCTGTTCTGTCGCATACAAATTATACTTTAATCACGTAACGTAACCAGAGATATGTTTGCTATATCGACGTCGCTATGTAAATGACACATTTTGATTTGCGTAATTCTATACCTACATGTGGTAGACAAAAATTGGATACTGCTTGTCAGAAAATAGAAAAGAAACTGTGCCACAATTACTTACGAAATTGCTCCGTTACATGTACGCGTCAATACTATCGATACATTACATTATGAGATAACCTAAAGTATCACTTTTTTTTTAATGCGGTGGGTGTTTAATTGCAGTGACTCCGTAAGTTGTATCGCTTTCCTGGCTATCACTGCAACTCTCGCGATATAGTTTTGTGTGTGTAAGTTGTGTTTAAACGGCTTTATGAAAGCATCATATCGCCAAGAAAGAATGGCAAGTCGATTCGGGATTAAACTCTCTGAAAAAATGTCACCGTCCCTCCAGAGAATTGAACCCCGGCACCTATCGTCCTCCCACAACGATAGTCGGCCGCCTAACCACTGCGAGCGCCCATCGACCTCCGGACTCAGAAGGTTCGTTTCATTTACGAATGATAAATTGTGTTTGCAGAAATAAAACGGATTTGAATGAATCTAATGAAACCGAGCAAGTACGACTGTGAATTACAGCTTGTATTAAAGCTGTACTTCTCTAGCCAAGAATGAATCTTGGTATATAGTTGCAATGTAAATATAACAGACGAATATGGAAGCGGTTATCTCTGGCAGATAAATAGAAATTTAAAATAAACCTAACATTGCCAATGCAAGAAAACAATACATCCAGAGAAAAATATACAAACATTCAAGTCTCATGGATAACGGCTTTGTTATTACAATTTATAAAAAGTAACAAAAAGTGAAAGCTGAAGTTTGAAGCTTTTTTGTACTAGTTTGTCTTGATTTTTAAAATTACAAATATGTTAATAACTCGGCAACAGCGTGACAGATTCTAAAATACTACTGTAATCTTCTTTTTTCAATTGGTTTTGTAGTTTTTGAATAATCATGGATCGCAATTAAAAAATTCTTGCCCTCATATGTGGAGAACATTCACGCAGTATCATATCGAACCCGATTCTTTACATAGACTATGTTTATATAAATAAACTTAACCTGCAAACTCTTTTTTATTTTATAGCTAACTTCAGAAAACTAGCTGAATGTTACCGAAAATTGAATTAGCAATAATCATTAGCGTTAAAATTGGCCAGTACATCCACATACATCTAATACTAATTCACTTCCTTGCCACATAAACTCCCCTTTCTATCGCTATTCCCATATTACAATTCTAAACCGTGCTTCATTATATAATGTATTATCACTCGCGCTACATATATCTTCCTTTTTTCAATTGCGAGGCTAAATTCTATATTGACTCTATCTGTGTACACTCAGCACATAATTTCAATGTGAAACGATATGCGACGGAGGTTCTTTCTACCTTTTGAACATTTTCGACTAAATTATCGAGAATGAAATCGTTTCCTTTTTCCACGCAGACACGCACGATTTCAATAAACGTTTCAACATAAAGATATAGGTAAAATCGAAATTGAAAAATTAACGTAATCCTATATTATATTACATACATGTGAAATTCGTTTTCCTTATCTCTCTATGACATGGTATCTATAAGAGAAACGACCGCAATAAAAACGTTTTTTACTTGTTAGATATGCACTCGAAAACCAAGCCATAGTGATATATTGCATAAAAATTATTTTATTCTGATGATGACATACCTTCTTTTCTAAGAGGGATACGTTATACTGCATTAACGTAATAGCTTTCTTACTATCATCATTGTTATTAACAAAACTGGGACTTACAATCAGTATAGATCGATTTGTTAATAAATACACAATAATATATTTTAAGATGCGAATCAACCACTGTATCGCAAATAGTAGACTGCTCGTGTTCTGGGAGTATTGTTGTGTGGTAGCGCTGTGTAAATTAACTGTAGACTGAAACTTTTTGGTATTTAGTCATTTATTATATTCCTATTGCGGAAGCGATGAATTGTGGGTGAATCTCACGGTCAAATATGGCCTGTTGATATAACTCAAAAATATAACCAGAATCGTCGGTAATACAAATAATAGATTAGAAATAAAACAAACTGAACTTGAACTGGAATGTTATAAATTTTAGTTCTATTAAAAACTACAGAATCAGCAAAAGAATTGTACGAACACATATCGGGTAGATAAATGCAGTTACGAAAGGCTCTGATACTGATGAGCTTTTGAAAGCCGAAAAATGATCTCACCATCAAACATGGTCTGTTGGTATAAGCTAAAAACAACCGTGGACGTTGGTGAAACAAGCAAGAGATTAAAATTAAAGAACTCAACTAACGCTATAGTGAATAACGCTGACGCAGTGGAGTACACAAATATAGTAAGGACAATATTATGTGGTACAGCATAATTTCATTTTCGCCTATTCACAAAGAGCGACTATATGGGCATTGATACATCTACATATAGTATGGATGCAATTTCTTTTTACATAGTATTCTTTGAACAGCCTTTTAACTAATATCTTGCTGATCCGAGATTTTTCGTCTACTAATATGTGGATTGTTCATAACTGAAAGAATGTATGTAAAAATGATAAGAAATGTAAATGGGTCACTCCAAGAACGGGTACAACGTTGTTTCATCTTTTTTGGTGCACATTTTGAATATTTATTGTGAAATCTGTTATATTACCAACATTTGACAACAAAACATATGCAAAACTGTTAAAGAAAATGGAAAAAAACTGTAATAGAGTCACAACCATTATGGAACTTCAAAAGTTATGATGGAAATGTATTATTAGGGAAAAGCGATTTCAGGTAAACAATAGTCAAATATTAAAAGCAACATATTTATCAAAGAATTTAAGTACGATGAAACATGTTTAACTACGAGGGAGCGTTTTTATATTCGCGGAATGAGCGGGTTGTAGGGGGTAATTAGGCGCATTGGGGGCGTGGCCTGTGCAGCGACTCATAATTAGTATAAATACGAAGTTTCATTGTTATTAGACAATTAGTGAAGATGCCAGCAAAACAGAGGTGTTTGCCGATCACCTCGAGGCTGTTTTTGGGGGTGTCGAGGCTGGCGAGGATTTTTCTGAACTGGATTTGGAGGTCGATTCGTTTGTGAACCGGCTCGCCGGGTTGGAGGGTGTGCCAATTCGTTTGACTGATGTGGGTGAGGTCCAAGCACATATAAAAACTAGAAAGATCGGGAAGGCTCCTGGACCGATCTAATCACGAATACTGCGCTTAGGAAGTTGCCGGACCGTCTCATTCGTAGCCTGGTCAACATAAATAATTCTATCCTGTCTCTTAGGTATTTCCCTTCCACCTGGAAACATGCGCAGATTAAAGTTATCCCTAAGAAAGGTAAAGACAGTCTTTTCCCCCAGAACTACAGCCTTTTATCCAACCTGTCCAAAATTGCGGAGGCCATTATTCTAACTCGAATCAAGGACGAGATAATTGATAAGAACGCAATTCCAGACGAGCAATTTGGCTTTCGGGAAGCGCTGCTTACAGAGTTTCAGCTACTCCGGATAACGGAAGAGATAAGAAATGCCCTCGAGAGACGAGACTCAACCGGAGCGATCTTTCTTGACGTGGCTAGCGCGTTTGACTCGATATGGCACGACGATCTCCTTTTAAAATGAATGAGGCTGGACTTAACCCGAATCTGATTTGTTTGGTGGCCTCCTACCTGGCGGACCGTACCTTCGATATCAAGATTGGAAGCGACGTCTTCTCCCGTCGAGGAATTCAGGCTGGAGTCCCGCAGGTGTCCCTTTTGGGCCCCACCTTGTTTATCATTTTTGTGTCGGACCTACCAAGGTTCCCGGGCACGGAATCAGCACAATACGCGGATGATACGGCTATATTTACCACCTCTCGGTCTGATGCCTTGGTCTGCACTAGGCAACAGGGTGCGATTGACGCGCATATGGAGTGGTTCCAAAAATGGCGTCTTACAGTCAACAGGGATAAGTGTGTAGCAATAAGATTCTCCAGGAGCACCCCCTGATAACATCTATATTGACGATTTTCGTTTACCATAGAGCAAGTCTGTAAAATATCTTGGAATGACGTTGGACTCAAGGTTAACTCTGGCTCCACACTTCACTGAAGTCTCCCAGCGCCTTGTCGCGGCATGGTCTGTGGTCTCCCAGCTAATGTGCCGAAAAAGTCAAATCAGCCTTAGGCTGAAGCTGTTGGTCTACACAACTTTTCTAAGACCTATTCTCACATACGATTGCTTAGTATGGTCGAGCTCTGCAAAAACCCACAGAACGAAGTCCAACGTACTCCAGAATAAGATCCTTAGGCAAATCACGAACGCTCCATGGTACGTTAGGAATGTCCAAATACACCAGGACCTGGGAATTCCAACCCTACTTGAGTATCCGGCCGGACTAGCGGAAAAAACCTGGAACGAGTCACAAGATCCGAGAACCCACTGGTAGAACATCTTACACGCTTGGACCCGGATCGGCCTCCTCCTTTGACCAAGGTCAACAGGATCTCCACAACAACCGAGCCCCTCTAGATCTGCCGACATCGACGCCAGCATCAACGCCAATGGATCCTGTTACATTTCCCCGTTTTATTTTATATTTTGTATTTCTTTAATTTTCATTAAAAATATTGTACCTTCACAATAGCTCAACCAGAGACGTCAACTTAATCATATACAACAGACAACTTTACTGAAAAACAGCGGGGATGATCCCGCACATCGGAAAACCATGTGGTTTAGGGATGATAATCCCACCCTGGAAAGAGATGGATCGACCATAGAGATTAGACAGTTAGTCTTGGAGCTATCGTCAACCAAGTAACATAATCAGGAGTGAAAAGTGAAATATGGAAAAAATCGAATATCGTGCCGTTATAAAGTTCCTTACCAGGCAAGGAAAATCAATCGCGACCATAATGAATGAGATGTCATTGGTTTACGGCGACTCTTGTCTAGGAAAACCACGGTGTACAAGTGGCATAGTTTATTTAAACAAGGAAGGGGATCCCTTGAAGACGACCCGAGCTGGAAAACTCATGGCAACGGTATTTTGGGACTCGGAAGGAATATTGTTGATTGATTATAAAGATAAAGGTGTTTCTATAACCGGAGAATATTACGCTTCAATATTAGAGCGACTAAAAGAAGCCATTAAAGAGAAAAGACAGGGAAAATTGACGAAAGGTGTGCTGCTCTTGCACGACAACGCGCCCGTCCACAAGAGCCGCGTTGCGTTAGCTGCCCTGCATAAGGTGGGCTTCGAAATTGTGAATCACCCACCCTACAGCCCAGACCTGGCCCCGAGTGATTATTACCTGTTTCCGAAAATGAAAAAAGAGCTGCGGGGTAAAAAATTTACTGCCGATGATGAAGTCAAGGAGGCAGTTTCGGCGTATTTTGCAGATAAAGAGAAATCATTTTTTTATGAGGGTATAAATAAATTAATTGAAAGATGTGAAAAATGTATCCGTCTTGCAGGTGAATATATTGAAAAAGAAAAATAATTTGGTTTTTTATTTCCACTCCTTATCCCCCATTCCGCGAATATAAAAACGCTCCCTCGTATATAGGTAATTATATTTTTGACGATTTTTTAGCAAATTATTACCTTCACATCAGGGCATTTTTTAAATCGTTATTACTGTCTATAAAAGCGTTCTGCAACATAATTTCCGAAATAATACTAAATAATGAATTCAATTTCATCTGTATGGTAAAAAATAAAAACACTGGTGTCTGCTTAAATTTAAAAATATTTTAAATTACGTTTAGAACTATTTTATGGTTTCACATTTTTTATGTATTAGTTTTAAAATGTTAAAATTAAATGTTTCAATTGATCTATTTTTTAATTTTATGACAAAAAGTTTATTAACCACCAGTTAAAATGTCACTTTTTTAGCAACGAATTCTAACAATTACATTTCTTAGCTTTTGTTTTCTTCTTTTTTGATTTTTAGTAGTTATTTTTTTTTATGTGTGGGTGCTTAGTTGCTGTATCGCTTGTCTGGCTATCACTGCACCTCTCGCAGTGTAGTTTTTGTGTGTCTAATTGTGTTCTAATGGCTTTGTGACAGCTTCATGCCACCTTTTATATTGCCGCGCTGTTAATCCCTTTTCTCCCAACAGAGAATGGTAAGCCGATCGGATTTCAGTTCTCCGATAAAAATGTCACCGTTTTTGTGAAGAATTGAAACCCGGTTTCGGCGCGCCTAACCGCTGCAGCTATCAATCGGTATTGTCTTATTACTTTACTTACCGGTCTGTGATTATAATACACTAATCTTAATGAGTTAAGTCATTGCGATAACAATAAATTTTAATATTTGTGGCCCAACCAAGTTTTGATCCTGTATTATAATATATATATAATATATCCTGTATTATAATAGTATAATGTTTAGTTTAACAAAATTTAAGCTGAGAAAATGTTTTTAGGATTTTGTATATACCTAATATAGACTTCCATAATAATTTATGTCACTCATCATTTTTAAACGGATTTTTCTTGTCAAATTTTAGCCATAGATTCGTTTCTGGTAAAATTATAAACAAAAGCAGGATACCTAGATAATGGGCATAGCTTTAGATTTCAAAAATAAATTGAAGAGGTTACTTTCTACGGCAAGTACGTCTCCCAGATAAACCAATATTCGCGTCTAACGATGCATCAATTCCCAAAATGGTCGATTATCGATTGATGAAAACCCTCGCTTTGTCATTGAAGCTAGAAATCGCTAACATTTTAAAATTAACGTCTTGTGTACAATTTTCAAAAATTACATTGCTGGGCCCTATTTCGTTAGAGAAAATATGAATTTCGAAAATTATTTCTAGTTCTTAGAAAAATAATTTCTTAATCAATTGGAAAGTTTACCACTTGAAGCAAGAGAAATATTGGTTTTCGATAAACAACCATCCATCAACAGCTCCCAACTTTTTTTAATTAAATTTGTAAACAGCAACCAAGGCACAATTGATCATATGGAAGACACCATTCTTGGCATATTGGCAAAATACTATATTTTCAGATGAAAAGGTTTTTGAGAATCACGAAAATGTTCATAAATTAGTATATTTAAGTATAAACCAAGAAATCCCAGACATAACGCGAGTTATGCGTCTAAAGCATTGACGATAGATTAATCGGAAACAGTTAGGTCAATATTTTTGAAGAATACTTACTATCAGCAGCTAATGCTTATGAAGGGTATACTAAATTTGTCCGTGACAATTCTGTCATTTACACAGCACGAGTGGTTTAATATAATAGCCTAGAATAATAATAATATACGAGTATTACGAGGTCACTCTACTTTCCAAGCGTTTGTGTTAAGATGTCCGGCATAATACAGGGCGACACATTTTCGTATGTTTTCGAGGATTTCAAGAAATCTGTAGAAGATAGAAAAAAATCAGTCCAGTTATCGAAAAACGGTTTCGACATCCTTGAGGCACTTCCAATGGAATAAATTGTATTTTGATTTCTATTTTCGTTTTGTCGATATAACTACAGCTTGTGTATTTTATATAGAACATCCTGTATATTTTCTTTAAAATGTCAAGGGAATTGAAATCAATTTCAAAAACATAAAATAAATACAATATTTTTTTGAAAAATTATTAATCCAATATTTATAGAATTTCACATATATAATAAGCATGGCAAAAGAAAAAAATTACGTTTTATCTATTGTTCACTACAGAAATCGGTTTGCAGTAATTTTATCTATTCTGTAACCAATAATTAATTGTGTTGTTAAATGTTTTAATTTGCGAAATAAAGGTGTAAATTTAGCAAAGGATCATTAGTTATTGTTCAAGTTATTGTTATATTAACCGACGAATAACAAGAAGTACATTGTCCAAGTATGGTCTAAAATTATTGTTTAGTATATTTATGTACGATAAGTTATCGAGGCTTTCATTTGAGAAGTCAGGTCGTATTAATTGATCATCAATTAAACCACACCAAACGCTGAAATCAAACCGTTCTTACCTTAGTGTAGTCATGATAAGATGGGGATTATTATGGACCTAGTGACGGCTGGAGATACTAGTTACACCTATTTATAAACCAATTTTAATATCAACGTTCTACTAAATAGAATGTGTTATACAGAATATAGCTGGTGTTCATCACCATCTATACCGAACAAATTCTTCCTTATTTTATATGGCCGAAACTTATGTTTTTTAAAGATTCGAAGGACCTTCCTTGTTTTCTAACTGTCTCTATTTTCTGGCATGAAATATTTGGATTTTCTCTAATTAATGCCAATGATATTTTCTTGCTCTTCTCGATTAGCTATATTGTAATTTGTGCTTCTCGATTTAATACAGGACCCAGAACTTTAAAAGTATATTTTAGTTGTTAAAAAATTCTTGTATCTGGCACAATTCACTCCACAAAACCACTTTATAAATAGTAACAATTCAAAATGAAAATCCTTTGCCAAACTTTTTTTCCATATGTAAAATTCTAAAAATATTGAATTAACGATTTTTCAAATACCTATCCAAAAATGACTACATATATTACATATTTTTGGAATTGTTTTTCAGCTCTTTTGTCATTGTCACGTCCTGGAACCCTCGAAAACATACGAAAATAGATCCACCTGTTCATACGTTTCGGCACTTATACCTATTTTAAAAAGAATGGTCAATAAAATTTCTACACAAACACTCAACGGTCAATATTTTTGCCCTACGGTATGGGAACAAAATTATAAAGAAAATAGATATTGAAATAAAAATTCGATATACTACTGTGATATTGATTCCTAACATAAACGGTAACAGTGTAAGTTGAAAAAAAAATTGAAAAATATTGCAGATACCAACTTAAAAATTAAATGTAATTTCGAGGAGGGCAGTTTTATTTAATGCTTCATTATACGCACCGGCGTCTTTAAAATTCATTATTAGAATTGCAAATTTATTCTCTTTATAAAGGAAACACGCTTTTTTCTGATGTTTAATATACTTTCCTCAAAAAAATTAATTGCTAAATTTATAAGAATAACGCTTTTTATACCGTTAGATAATTATGGTTTGCGAAAATTCGAATTTTTGCTGAACTTAAATTTTCATTATTTAATTACGTCAGTATTTTTTAATTAAATGTAACATTCACGAATGCAAGTAGATACAGTTTATCTTATGGAAGAACGTTTTAATGATTTCATTGACATTAACAACGTAGTCTGCTTAATTACTCAAAATATTTACCTCTAATTTATTACGGATTCCTTTCTTTTACATTGCATTCTTTTACATAAATTGAAAAAAATGTTCAGTAATATACATAGCTTTTTTAAAACTCTAAAATGCGTTGAAGTTTATATAGAACAAATAAAGTTAGAAATGCAATAACAAAGTATTATATAACAAGATATTTTAATAGGATAATCGATATAATTACATTAGAAATTGAGCGTGGATAAGGGCCAACGAATGCATTGTTAATCTCCGATATCTTATAGCAAATTTATTTGCAACTTGTCCATTAAATGGAATGTAAAGTTAATAAGCGATTAAGCAGCTAACTAGTATCCCAGTGTTATCTATCACAGTCTAGTCTCGTATAGTCTACAGCGCTGTGATAGACTCATACGCGTCCCCACTTCTTAGCGAATTTTCGTATCCCTTGCCCCTTGCCGCCGTTATTTATCCTGTCACTCAAATCGACCGGTATATCCAAAATCAAAAGTATATATGACTTAAATTTCTGCAGACCCAGCCTTTATTTATTGCTATGTAGTGGAGAAGTAGACCTAACTACATTTAATTAAAGGTAATTTGATGACATTTATAAACCCGGAACGCGTCATTACAAGGTAGAAGAATAGAATGATAGTGGACATAATTAAATTTTGACTAGTTTGTTTCAATTCAAGCCACTATAACCACGATTAATTCCATTAGTATTATATTATACGACAGCTAAGAACATATACCTTGAAATGTGTTACAGACAGCTGAAGTCGAGAATTTGAAAAATAGGTCAAGCTTTTCAAAATAATTAAATAATTATTTCTCGTTATTTTGTAAAATACTTGTGTTTATTACGCATGCATCTCAACTATCAATAGTTTGTTGTTGATTATACCATGGCCTGCGATAGCGCGGCAAAAATAGACTCGCGTTCATATTTTACATAATACCATCCCCGCTTAAGGTATAGTCGATACTATGCTTAGGCATGTAAAATCCGAGAAGTGGTCCTATTTTTACGTAGTGACAGGGCATGTTAAGTAGTGTCGACTATACCATTGATTACTTGATATGCTATTTTAATATGTTAACGTTCAGTTAGAGCTTATAGATATTATCTCTTACTTATCTAAATTGAAGTAGACACAGATAGTATAAAATAAAATCTCTTAAAACCAGTTCTGGTTTTACGTATTAAGTAACAAGTATTCAATGGTTACACTTCCACATTATGATATTTTTCACTGAATAGATACCTGGTTCTGTCATGAATATGCCTGTCTGACTGAGATCCGGAGGTTATTTACACTTGGAATATTTTTGCAGCTTTTTGTCATCTATGTTTTAATTTTGTTATATAACGTAGTGATGGGATAATCTTACCTTATCTAACTTATTATTTTTAAAAAATAATGTTCCGGATTCGAAGGACCAAGCCCTTAAATTTTACTTAACTTGAAGATATTTCATTATGATATTTTGACATGAAATAGATTGTTTATAAATGAAAAATGATATTGAAAAACTCGTTAGCGGGTTAGTGATAACGTACATGTTGGGCTAACATTTAAATGGTTACAGTAATTTTTTCCAATTGCAACCAACGAAAAAATTACCAATGTAATTAAAAATATTTTAATTAATGAAAGCTCCGGCGGTAAAATTCATTATTGAATTAACGAACCTTAGGAAAATGACTACAGCTTTTTTCTGATTTTTTGTTTTTCAGCTCGCAATGATTGTCTGTCATATTAACTTTGAAAAATTTATGAATAACGCTTTATAGTCGTTAGATAATTTGGCAACCAAAAATTATGCTGAACTAAACATATTTTTATTTAAATACGTCGTATTTTCAAATTCGAGCCCAAATGTATAGCCAAAATTCGGGTTTAATTTTTAGATAAAGGCCTTTACATCGTTATAGATTTATTGACATTATACAAGTGTACTTACGCCAGGAAAAAAAATATTTCGCAAATTACGGATAATTGTAATTTCGAGGACTCGTTTTTATTCAATTGCATACGTTACATATTTTTAAAAAAAAATTATGTCGCAATTTTTTTATTGCGCGTTGGAAAAATGTTTTATAAATATTTAAGTAGAATTTAATAGGATAATCGATATTTATACATTACAAATTGTTAAAGGCCAATCGTTTTTTGAATGCTTAATGATTAGCTTTAAATTTTTGCAGTGGCCATTGTCCAAGTTGGAGCATATTCAAATTAGGATAAATTGAGCACCAAATATTAAGAACTAACAGCACTTCGATTTAAATTTTAAGACTATCTATTACCAGACTTGGTACAAACCAGGCACTAATTTTTTAGGTGAAGTTGGCCAAATTATTCATGATTGCTTTCCCCATTAGTTTGATAGTGACAAATTGAGAAATGCACAAGAGCTAATGTCCAGAGACTGCTTTTTAATGGATAAGGATATAATTCCATTAAGCACAAATGGACTCGGCATAACAAAATGACATAAATCTGAGGTATATAGCAAAACTTCAAATTGGTACATGAACCAGACAAACTAATTTTATTCATTGTAAACTATTATTTTGAGCAGTACAAATTAAGGAAAAATTGCATTGCCCCATAATTCTTAAACCATTTTATTTTTAAATAAGGTTGAAGAATAGAATGATGAGTGAAAATATTCTTCAAATTGCAGCATTAATAAAAAATTAAAAGTATTTAAGCTAAATTCAGATTCACTTTAAATTAGTGGAGAAGTAAACTTTCACATTAATTTTTAAAATACCTACATGCATATAAAGACAATTAAAGAATTTTGAGTGACAAATTTTAGAAATATTTCTTGAAGTGGATATACGTCAAGTATTATTAAATTTGAGACCATTTTGTTTCAATTCAAGTTAATAACAGAAATACCAGGCCATCTAAATAGATTCGACAGCTAACATATACTGAGAAATGTTTACAGACTGCTTTAAAAAATAGGCAATTTTTCGGAAAGACTGCAATTGAATCTAGAAAGGGTTCTTATGACCAACTTTAAATATTTAAAAACTTAATTTTTTTTAATGAATCCTATACCGAAATGAGATTTGTTTTAAGATTTAATTATAGTTACGTATTCTGATTCTAAAAAGACTCGGATTTAATCCATATTTTGGACCTTAATGGAATGTTTGTTGATTACTTAACTGCTAAATAGCATGTTAAGTCAGATTACGACTTCTACGATAAATCGTTTAAAAGATACTTGATGTTAAAGTATCATTACGAAAAGTATACACCTACATAGACCATTCTGGTCTTCACAAAAATCAAGTAAAAAAAAATATTGCACTAGATACACTACACATTTGATATTTACGTCAGATATGTTTGCAATGCCTGAAACATGGAAAACCTGTCTGTTAAATAAATTTTTGAAAAATACTGAAATATAATACATATTGTTTTAAGTTAATTAAATAAACTTTTATATTTTGAAAAAATTCTTCAAATTGCTATTTTTTGTATTTTGAATAAAGAAACGTAGATTTAAACCAAAATAAATACTTCGGTGTTTAAATTATTGCCTATCCAGGCCTTTACATCTTGTTCACATATATTGTGAAAAATTATAAGTGGAGTAGAGTCGTTAGCGGGTTAGCGCAACGGTGTTGGGCGAGTGGGCCGCGATGGCCATACTCAGTAATTCGACTCCACCTCCGGACGACATATTTTTTGAAATAAAAATATGTTTAATTAATTGGCGGTTGGAAAAATGCATTATAGATATGTACATATATACATGTACTTACGCCAGGAAAAATAAATACTTCGGTGTTTTTTTCCATGACTCGTTTTATTCAATTTTGTAGCTACCGCCTGCAGTTTAACTTGAGTCGCAGCTCATTGCAGAGTATTGGATAATTGGTTATTATATTTTATATTTCCAGTGACAATCTCCAGCTTGTCTACAGATGTTAAGATGGCCAATCTCGCAATGATTGTCGTAAATTAATTGATAGTGGACGTGCAGGTTTAGGAGCAATTCACTTGCAGTATAAATTACCAAATATTAAGAACTAGGACTACTTCGACATAAATACTGAGGTATGCAGTACAAATTGGTACAAACCGGGCACTAATTTTTTAGGTTACTTTGATTCGTTCAGATCGCATTGCCCCATAAAGTTGGATAGGCCCATTAACTTTTAAATACATACGAAATGAGGATAAATTCCTAGCTATGCAGCACAAATAATTAGCAAAAAATGAGTATGAATCGTTCAGATTACTTTATTTTGACTTAGTCGCGTAGCTCGGTCAGCATGAAGTTGGACAAACCCATTGTAAACAAAAATTTTGAGCAGTACAAATTAGGACAAATTGAGCACTAATTCTTGAGACCATTTTGTTTTGATCAAGTTATATAGGTTTGGTAGCGTCCAGTTGGGCCAGGCCATAATTTTTTAAATATCTTTATAGCTAAATGAGCACAAATTATACAGCACACTTTAACATTAATTTTTAAGACTATCTTGAACCGACTTGGTGACAAGGGTTAGTCCAGGGTGAAGTTGGGCGATTCCATTAATTTTTTTAATATCTCCATAACGAAATGAGCACCAAATCTGAGATATACAGCACAAACTGAGAGCTAATTTTTGAGACTGCTTTTTTATGTGCGGTGGGTGCTTAGTTGCAGTGACTCGGGATGAATTTGGTAGGATCGGTCTGACCAACTTCACGAATTCGTAAATTTTGCACTAGAATCACTACCATTTGATATTAATTGAGAAAAAATATAAGTTACTGCTTTGAAACCTTCGTCTCATGCCACGTTATTATTATTCATTTTTTAAGGTTGATTGAATATGAACTATCAAGTGAAAATATTCTTCAACTTCTATTTTTTTAAATAGCATGCTATAAAGAAATTACAGATTCAGCTTCTACGATAAATTTTACACATATTTCATGTATCATACCCTATACCTACATACCATTCCTTCTTCGCAATTAAAGAAAAAAGTGACAGATACCGATCTTACTTTATAGTGATATTACGTCAAGTAGGAGTAACAGAGACAAATGAAATTTTGCATACGCACAGCTGATATTGTATACTTACACAAAATCTAAAGTTCTTCTCTATAACATTATACAGGGTGTTTAAAAACTTAATTGCTCATAAAAAATGTTGAATTTTCGGAAAGTAGATTTTTTTAAATGGAAAGGTATATTCTATTACGTATTCTGATTCTACAAAAGATTCTCTTTTAATCCATATTAGGTGTTCCTATACCTAAAATGGAAGGTGAATAAGTTATAACGATTTAATTAACCTCCGTACCTAAAATGCTTAGATACAGTGAAATCCGACGGGACCGAAATATTTGTTCGTGTTAAAAGATGTTCGTGTTAAAGTATATTACGAAAAGTATACAGGTATATATGTAGTACATATAGGTAGGTACTCAACAACATTACGTTTAGTACACTTTATTTACATAGATATGTTTGCATGCCTTTAACAAAAATCAATAAAACAAAAATATTAACAAGAAGCTACTGAAATTTAATACATAATTTGCAATTAAAAAAAAACAAATAAAACGTTTATATTTTTGAAAAATAATCCGATATATTTTTTGTATTGTCCTTTTAAGATAAACAACATTGTCTCATTCTCTTTGATTTCAAACACCTTTTTGTTCACGCCGACGCGGCAGCTGTTTTCGGTATTTTGTTCATTCCGAGAAGCGACATCTGTTTGTGTTAAGCGATTTCTGTTCATGTTAACAGAAAAAAAATGTATTCAAATACATAGTACTTTTTCGGAATCGCTTTATTGTTTCGTGTTAACCGATATTTATTCTTAAGCGGGTTCGTGTTAAACAAATTTCACTGTATATCAATTTACTGAAGCAAGGGTTGCTTAGCTTATGTATTTGTTTTACATAGTTACTTGCCATTTATTTTGACGTCGGTCATTTTAGTTGTTCTTGCGTGTAATCTTAGTATTTTTTTACAATTTTTATTTTATCTGTAATAACTTTGTTCTCACTTCTGTACAATACATTTCGCTCAGTATATGGTATTATAATAGACTAGCATTGAGAATAGATCGAATTAAGTAATCATGAATTTATTTATTACGCAAAGTGAATGCAATAAAATAGTAAAATAAACGTATTGAACGTTTAGCGAAAGATACTAACATTTATGACTAATGATTAGCAAAAGTTTCTAAGAATTTTTCAGATATAAGAAGTTTTAGCAACCGATATGTTCGTAGAACAATGTTGAAGAACAATATCAGTAAAAAATTTAGTTTATCTAAGAATTCTTCTAGATATTCCCAACAAACGATATTTGAATAATCAACCTAAAGTAAATTTACATCAAAGGTCTAAATAATTTGTACTAACAAATTAGGTAAAATTAAAACAATAAAAAAGATGATATAAAAGGTACAGTAGAAAAATTATAAAAATAACAATAATGATAACATAAATAAATAAGTTATCTAAATGGTTCGATATAGCAACCGTTTCTATTCGGAGACGTATTCCTGTAATTGTTCTTCGAATAGCATCTGGTGTTATTTGCCTAAAGGATCCCTTATTCCGATAATTCAATGGGGAAAATTTGCGATAATACGATTAAATAAATGACAGACGTCAAAATAAGTGGCAAGTAAATATGTAAAACAAATGAGCTAAGCACCCTTGCTTCAGTAAATTGACATATCTGAGCATTTTAGGTACGGTGGTTAATTATAACTTATTCACCTTCCATTTTAGGTATAGGAATACCTAATACGGATTAAAAGAGAATCTTTTGTAGAATCAGAATACGTAATAAAATATATACCTTTCTATTTAAAAAAATCTACTTTCCCCAGATTGAACTTATTTATAAGCAACTAAATTTTTAAACACCTTGTATGGTGTTACAGAGAAGAACTTCCAATGTTGTGTAACTACACAATATCAGCTGTGCGTATACAAAATTTCATTCGTCTCTTTTACTCATACGTGACGTAATATCACTAGCAGATCGGTATCTGTCACTTTTTTTCTTTAATTGCTAATAACTCAGAAGGAATGGTATTTAGGTATAGGATATGATACATGAAATATGTGTAAAATTTATCGTAGAAGCTGAATCTGTAATTTTTTTTTTGTACTCGCTTATCAAAACCTGTAATTTCACGATTCGATTTGCGTGCGTAAAAAGTCTCGAGTGCGTAAAAGTAAAGTTGGTACTTCCTGGAACTTGATTAATTTAGTGACATTTTAAAATCATAAATCCCTAACCTTAATAATATGCATTATGGTACTCAGTTCGTTGTTTTTCTATGAAAATAAAAGAAAATGAAATAGAAATTGTTATATTTGGAAGGTATGTAATTCAATGCCATTTTGAATTTGATAATTTTAAATTAAATGTCACTTCAAATAATCAATACTGCCAACTCAAATTATTTTAATTAATATCAAGACATTAGTAGTGTGTCATAAACGATAACGTATTTAACAATATGTATTATTATTATACTTCTCGTACAAAAAATATTGTAAAAACTTCGTGCGTGAAACATTTCGCGAATTCGTGTCGCCTACGGCTCGCGCTTTAAACTGGTGACTCATTCGCGAAATATGATTTCACGCACTTGGTTCTTAAATAACTATTATAGCATGCTATTTAAAAAATCGAAGTTGATGCCCACTTCCGGTTAACCGGAAGTGATATTTATTCAAAAATATTTTCACGTGATAGTTCATATTCAACCATATCCAACTGCAAAATTATGTTTTAAAATTCCGTTCCGTTTGTATAATACTTTTAATAAGCCATTCTCACCAATCACCCTGTATGATTATACTCGTATATGTATGCTCTTTATGTGTGTAACTTAGAATATTTGAATGCAACAAAATTTGGTAATCTGTAACTCACTACAGGACCAAATTAATCAATTTCGATTTCCTATTCCAGCTTCATATTTAGTTTTAAATGTATATATTTAAAACGACTTTTAATACTATCAAATTTCGAAACATTTTAATTTTGTTTTAGTGTTACACAAAATCGATGGCAATTTTCAAAGAAGCTCGTCGATGTTATAAACTACTACCTATATAAAGCTAGGCTACTATAATATAATTCTAGGCTACTATATAATGCTACACTAATAAAAGAAGAAGTTCTCTGGCGACCAACCGCTAGAGGAGGCTTCGTTTCGCACTTGAATACTGTACTGCTACTGAATACTGTACTGCTACTGAAACGCATAAAGTCTATAAAGTTTTAAAACCTGGTTGATTTATTTTTGATTATTTTGTATTTTGTACAGAGCTCTAGTCGCTGGTAAACTCCGTGTTTGCGCCTGCGCACTCAGTCACTTGTATATGATACTTAGTAACTCTTGAACCTTGTCTTATTGTTAGTGTACAACTTAACTATCTCTTACTTTCGTAAAGCATATATTATGTATTGAACTGATTTATATTGCACTGTAAATACCATCCCTACATTTCTATACGCTTCTATTTTTTGCTTCTAGTTTTTCTTACAAATACTCATAGTTTTATTTTACAATTACTCTTTGGTTGATCTTATGTGTTTATTATAATAATTTACAGCTACTTTCGATATATATTAAACTAAGTCAAAATTTGTATACAGAAATACGTTATGTGCTATGTAATATTTCAATGGCAATAATTCAGGAACAACGATAAATGAACGAGATTACATTGATTCACTTCATTAGACGTCTATTAAATCCAGTCTAGCATATCTATTTATTTCCACTGTTAAATTTGTTACTTAATTATCTCAAGAAGGATACGTATAGGATGGATGTATTGATGCAAATGCCATCCTCTGTACAGCTAGCGTTTATTAGTTTCAATTTATTTGCAAGGATTGATCTTTAACTAATCGTTCGTGCATTAACGGCTTAATTGTCTCGGTCTGTTTATGATAAATCCTTGGTAAGTGATTTACTTGAAATATGAACCCTTGATTAATTAACTGCGGAAATAGGATTAATAATGATACGTGAGCAACTGAGAATCATCACTCAACATGTAGGGTTAGAAGTACCTTCCAGTCGCTTGGCAATTCAACTGACAGTTTTGAGAGTGGAAGTAAATTTTATGATGGAGATATTCCATCTCGGCGATATAACCTATGTTACTATAATACACTGCTTTAGGTTTCTACTGTCAGATTATTTGTTATGTTTATGTGTGAAAGTAATTATACATCAAATAAATGTTCTATACTTTTACTTACTTGACCTGCAACATAGTAGCAAATGCAGAAAAATTATTAGGGAAGAATTAAATACTAATTAGTATAATATTCGCTGTAGCGGTTTTACTAAAATCAATCCAATGATACAGTGTCGCATCGTCGATGTTATAAATATGTAACTAGTTGATTTTAGTGAGTCCACTATATGAAAAATTATATTGAATAATATACACATACCGGCTAAGAATAAGAAAACATTGAATCAAATACTAGCAATAATGCAATACAGTAATTACAGAGATGAATACATGTATTTGTGAATAAGCTTAGCTTGTGGAATAAATCCGAAGACATGGAGATATAATATAACTGCGGAAATTGTTTGTATATTGTACTTAATTAATATCACAAGTAAAATAAAATCTAATGTTACTAAACTTTTCGAAAGTGAACAATGTTTGAAGCATATTGTGCATCGGTATTAATATCACAACTTCCATCCCAAGTTTTTTGTCCTGTACGCAAAACTTCTGTCGAATGTTTACCAATAGTAGAGGTCTTTACCATTTCTTTTCCCAATATCTCCACAAGCGCAGAACTACAAATAAATATAAAATAGGGATAAAATTTTACATTTTAATATATTTTAATACACTTATATGTTGCAGATATTCTACAGGATGTCAAGAAAGCTTTACACCTTGCTGATAATACAGGAGAAAAGAGGAACACAATTATAATCTATTTATGTTAGATACTGAATTAGTTTGGAGATTTGAAAATACCAAATTTACTTTAGGTCTGGGGCATTGTTAGTTAACGCGTTAATTACAAGAAGTTTACGAAAATCCAGATTTTTTAAATTACGTTTACAAACGAAATCTGCTGTATACACAATGACGTTTCTAATTTTCATAATTTACCAGGTGAGTTGAAAATTTACACGGAATCTTTTTCAATTTTTCGAAAAAAAAACAGTCCCAAATAAATCGCGATATTGTTGCAAACAAAACCGCTACTGTCAACTCATTTTGCAATATTTTATTATTTCAAAAAATAATGGAACTTCGACATTAATAAAGCGTCACAAAGCTATGACAACTTGGTAGTCAGTTATTTATGTACAGGGTGGGCCACTAAGAGAGGTAAGGGGCTGTATCTCGGAAAGCATTTGTCCTAGATTCTGCGGGGAAAAATATTGATAGTAAAAGTTACTTACATTTTTCTGGGAATATTGAAACCAAACATTGACCAACTATTAAAGGATCGCATTCATAGTGAGTATTGTAAAGTCTCAATGCGAGTTATCATATTACATCTTAGAATTACATATAAACAATAAATCGAATATTCTCTAGGAAACGATATGTTTGTATTCAGACTATCATATATACATATATGTGTATATAAATAGATATTTCTGATTTAGAACATTCTATGAAAAAATACATTAAAACTTATGTGACGCAACGCGTACTCTCTCTGAGCTATTGCTGCACTCTGCAAACACTCAAAGTAAACTACTGTCATATCGACAGCCTCAACATTCGTAGCAAGCATTTTGAATGGTCAAAACCAACATCAACAGAAGACAAAATAAATAATTTCACGTTATAATACTGTCATTACAGATATGTAATGTTTTCCAAAGCCAACTTATTTTTTAAGTTATTATTGCCTGACTCGTTTGTATCTTTATACTTGCTAGATTTTTTTGCGATAACTTGGGAACAAATAGAGATATCGATTGGCGGTTTTCAGTAAACTATATGTAATTTAAATCCGCTTTCGAACCTATTAACGCAATAGTCTCGTTCCATTTAATTTTTTTAAGAAACTCGTGAAAATAAGTTACCGCTCCAGAAAGCGACCTCTAGTTTATCAGTTTGAAACTAATGGATATAGCATACAAACTCTGTTTAAAGTCCACGCAATTCTCTTTCAAGCGAGTCCAAAATTATTCGGATAGGTTGAATAGTAACGGAAATATTAAACTTTAAACATTAACGAATAGATAGTCTTCCAACTCCCTTAATTATGACAGATACTAAAAAATGTCACGAAAGAAAATTATCTGGTATTAAATGGACTTTCAGTTGATGATATCAAAGTTATTGCTTATTCCGGAATTTTCCGAGACGATAGGAATTTTAGATTTAAACATAGCAGCCCCCAGCGGTAAAATCTGGAACTTGAAAATAATTTCGAGAAATTTCTCTTAGCCACTTTAACCAGAACTTTTCCGCAGAGCCTAGTACAAATACTTTTCGAGATACAGTCGTTTACCTCTCTCGGTCGCCCACTCTGTATATATTAAGTATGTTTTGACAGTTCTCTTTAAACGGTTGTGTTTTATAGCAAGTAGTAGCAAGTCTAAAATTTACAAATGGCAATGATTTCCAGTATTTAAGTTCATCATTTTGTTAATTCTTCCTGAAGTTATATATTCTAAATTTAGCCAATGGCCTGATATCAACAAAAGCTTTCCTAAATACCTAGTATTTAAGATATCAATGGAAACTACGCAGCCTACACACATTATAAGTAACTAAACATAATATTAAACAAATAAAGATTTATATTATGTTAAAAATTAGCACTATTTAGTCCTAAAATATGATTAGGTGTTACTGAGTTAAAAGCCAGTAACTATCTCTGCATCGTAACAGGCTTGAAGAATACTTGATTTTTAATGTAACTCTAAATACCAAAATCTAAAGGAGCCAAATTAGGAGATTGAGTTAGCCAACACGGCGGACCTTAATTGACTATCCATCATCAAACATATCTTAGATGTTGAGTGACAGCCTTAAAATTGAAGGGATATACTTCATTATGTTGATATCAGACTAATACCGCCTCTTTATTTGTTAGAGTATGTTAGGACATTCTAAAAATGAATTGTTCTCGTAGATAAAATCCGGTTTTTGCACAATTTCTAACGGAGCCATTTAGATAGGCCGTAAAATATCCTCAAACAATTAATGTTTGAGGATATCATTTCGTTCATTGTATTAGTGTATAGTATTTTTATTAATTCTTGCCTGAAATTGACCAAATTGAGAACGGTTTTTAAGGAATCTGGATACTCATAAAATTTAAAAAACCGCTATTTGTAAATCATAAATTTGTCATTGCATGCTATAAAACTCGTCTCAAACTTGGTTGGATTTGGATATAGGGATATACAGGGTGTCTCAGCTTTTGCGTTACAGGCATTATCTACTTTCTCTGTATAGTTATCAAAAAACTTTTCAAATAAAAGTTACTTAATATTATATGTTGAAAATGCCCGTGATCTTGAAGGATATTTCAAGGTCAACTTTGTTTTTTTTAATGGATATATGTGTTTTTTAATATTGCATGTTATTTATCCAAAACTAATAAATAACTTTTATTTGACACATTTTTTTTTGTCTTGTCAGTTTTGACATAATTCAGATAAACTTGTCAAAACTGAAAAGTCGTAATTTTGGCTTATATACATAGCTGCAAACCCCCATGTTTCACTTCGACGTTTGGCAGAAGAAATTGGGGTTAGTAAAGCTACAGTACATATAATTTTAAAAGGGCATCAATACCATCCATTTAAAGTTCATTTATCACAAGAATTAAGACTAAACAATTTACAAAGACGCCTGAATTTCATTGCACGATTGCGAGTTCTAGAATATGAAAATCCAAATTATCTTAATTGTATTTTGTGGAGTGACGAAAGTCGCTTTCACAATAATGGTGTCGTGAACAAACATAATACGCACTATTGGTCCAACCAAAACCCGCGGTGGATGAAGGAAGTACACAACAGTGTGAGGAACCAATGTATGGTGTGGAATGTTTAATGGGCATTTAATTGGACTCCACTTTTACGAAGGAACCCTGACACAACGTTATTTACATTTTTTACAAAATGTGCTTCCAGATTTAATGGAAGACATTCCTCTTAATGAAAGACGAGACATAATTTGGCAACAAGATGGTGCTCCGCCCCATAATGCGCAAATTGTGACGAATTATTTAAATGCGCTGCGCCTCAATGGGTGAATTCGAAATAGAGGTTCTATCCCTTGGCCTGCTTGTGCAGGCCAATGCACAGATTCAAAATATCTGAAAAGACCCCATTCGATATTGAAATTAACTATGAGTTATCGCAGCCGGATACATTTTAGACCTAAGACAAAATAATTATTATACTATAGATGCATGTAAATATACCGGATTGTTGGTAATTTTATTGACTGAGTATATGAATTTGATATAAAAAAAATCCAAAATTTACTTCGATAATACGATACTTACGGCATTCAACTATGCTTATCAATAAGTTTTCCATGAGTTTACATTAGATTTCTATAAAATTACACCTTTTTATATTTACAATGTTGGAGTACAAAACAATACCAAGTACATACGTAGTATTACTGTTTTTATAACCGATTTTGCGTCAATATCTCTCATTCATTGATTATTACAGGTATTAAATAATAATACTTTTATTTTCATGCACGAATATTCCTGTTCAGTTGCAGGACAAAGCAACGGAAACTATAGACTTCCATAACAATACTCACACGCACACACCCTTATCTTCATAACAAATGACAACAACAACAGCACAAAGACTTGACAATAACTGCCACGCGCAGATTACGAACATTATAACGGCCGTCACATTCACATTCATAACGCATAAATCAATTTTATGATGGACTGAACTCTCGCCTTTCCAGCGTAAATTATAGCATTCGTTTTTTGCGTTGCTTGCTTCCCACAAATTAAACTACGTTCTTAACCTAAGGATTAAATGCTGATAAGCGGAATTTTCGACTGTATCATAGATATAGTTTATTTACACGGTTACTTTTTAAGCGGTTAGTGATAATTGAAACCAGGACAACCAGGACCAATGTTTTCCCTATCAAAAAGTTTCAAGCCGAAAAGTAAATTTACAAAGCACTCACATTTATGTAGTCGCATATAATATAAAACAATTATGTTTATTGAAATTGAAATCCTTTGGGTTCTTTCATAGGCTTTCCGATATTGATATTTTTCTGTCTTAACTCTACTACCTTCGTCGATTGCGAATTAAATTTCGATTATGTAGATTACTCGTCGAAAGTAATGTATTTTTAAATGAATTTGTAATCGATTACTAGGCAAGAATATTATAAAAGCTCCGGAATTTCTAAATATGCATAATCTCAACAATCCTTTTATCAGCTAGATACTTATTTATGTAGTTCCGTTTGGTCTAATAAAAGATTTCAAATTAATTTTCTCCAGTTGTTATCCATCGATTGAATTAAAAGATGAATAGAACATGAAATAAATTTACAATATATGTATTTCCTTCTTCTTCGACATCAAATCTTATCCTAGTTCTAAAAATAAGTACTTAGGTATAAATTTAGTTTAATTTTATCTCTGGTGGGTGCTAGTTTTTCGTAAAGTTAGGCAACATTAATAATTTTAAAAATTACCTGTTTAGCAAGAAAACATAACCGTATATGCAATGCAAGCACCTGATACACACCGGCACATTATTAATTCTCCCAAACTGCTACGGCACAATACTTCTACGTAGTTGATTCAAAAGTAGGGCGGAAATACAAAACGTTTTAGATTCTACAATTTCAGATGTAAAATAGGTAAGAAGAAGAACAGTGCAACAATTTGAAGGGTTCTGTGCATTTTCGTGAATAATTACCAGGATGACATTACTTTCCGATGTTAATTTCTAACAGCCAGCAGACTCAGCAGATCTAGTAATACACATTTCAGCAACACCTAAGTCTGTCAGTTCTTCATTCAAGAGCAATATCAGCAACTTCTTGAGGGCAAGTTCTCGATTTATTCCAGGTATAATCTGCTCCTGAATCGCAGACGTTTCAATTCCAGTCTTCACACTGATCAAAGATTAGTTTATAACACATTGTGTACGAAGGGTGTGTCAATTCTTATCTTAAAAACATTGAATTCTAAATGCATTTGTCAAATACCATGCGAAAATCTTTCTATCGAGCATAAACCGCATTAGGGACGAAGCACACTCCTGGTGTGTGGGATCTGTTTTCCCTAAATACCCCACTTTGCCAAGTAAAGACTCCATCTTGGGTGCAGGATGCCATCTCGTAGTTATCCTCGATTGGCTGCATCCATTCCTTGAATCACACTATTATTTTTCTTTGGTATTTTATCGGCAACCCCAGTACAAGTCACTGCCAGACAGCATCCTAAAGCGTTAGGCCTGTATCAGACCTAGGGAGATGATTCCATATGATCTGGGTTTTTCGGTACAGCGCAAACATGGCACATTGTTTTTGCACGCTCTTCGTCTTCCACACCTTTTATTCGATAGCTGTAGACTCCTACTGCCTTCCTATTTGGACCCAGACATGTAAATAGACTATAGCTCCAACGCAAACGCCTAGAGCATTGTTTACTCTGCTATTTATCCAGCCAATCTTAATCTTACTCTTTTTCTTCCCTTGATACTGGTTTAACTTGGTGATAGACATCCTTAACCCGCTGCCGTTCAGTTTGATGAGGATAATCCTAGCTTGGCCGCCAGATTCGCCTACCTGTCTTTTGGCAACACTCCGGACTTCCTCTGCTATTACGACTGAATACTGATCTCCGAACTTAAGCATCATCTTTGGTTCTAGCATAATAATCTTAGCTCTATCATCTAGAATCTACTTTAATGCATTGCTGAGGTATTTCCCGTCTATTGTGCTTCATATACAACCCCTGCATACGACCGGCTCTGAAATTACCGCCGAGAAGTGTATCTAGGCGCGGTTTCGCCTCTTCTGGTCTTCCTCATGTTACTACCTTTGTTCCTACCGATAAACATTCAATCATTATTAACATCGATATAATTTGAAATATAGGACCAATCTGTATTTAAGTATACGTTGTAGAGTTAGCTTTTTTGAAATTACAGTCTCTTGGAAAGTTAATACCTGAATTATTGTCGGGCTGGTGGCTTAGTGGCTTGCACACTTGACTAGCAGTCCGGCAGTACCGGGTTCGAACCCCGGTGCTTCCTTTCTGAGTTTGGTTTTCTGTAGTTTTCCAAATTCCACGGCAAATGCGAAAAGGTAACATCTTAAGTCGGTCTACAGCCGCAGGCGTAATAATAACTCATGGCCAGCCGATGCCCCCTGTAATTGGCGCAAGCTGTTGGGGGATGCTAAGGCATGGATTATTATTATTATTATTATCAGGTTCAACAGAAATTTATATCGGAAGAGAAAATGAAGGAGATCAAATTGAAATAATAAAAGCTTTGGAAAAAAGAAAAGGAAACTTTTACAAGAAACGTTAATTTATACTGTTTTGTGACAACGTATATTTAAGCTTGGAATATGTAATGCGCCTATGAATAATATAAATGTAGTCACTGGTTCGGCGCACAAAGCTCATCTCTAAAAATAGTATAATTTATTTAGTAAGTAGTAGTTGCATTTGTGACGTATATTTCTAACATAAATTAAAATCATTAATTTTAAGATCCAAAAATAAGCTTTTATTATTTATAAGATATTAGAGAGATTAGACGATTTTAATTTCTTTCAAGAATTGGATAATTTATTTTGCGTAAATGACTTAGGTACACACCCTATATTAAATCTTACATTTTCGACAACTCGCAAACATTATTAGAATTTAATTTGGGTTTGATACACAAGCGTATAACGTATTAAAACCAGGTCAGTTTAAACTCTTCTGATTTTCTCGAGCTTACATTCACAAATGCTGCAATATACAGCGGAAACGTAGAGACGCCACAAAAAGAGACAGAGAACGCAATTTATATACGTCTGATTGCGATCGTTTTGTGTGCTTCACGTTAAGCTTGTTTTGAAACCGGTCCATATAGTCAGATAAAACGAAAGAATATACAAAACGAGAGGAACAGAAATGGCAAGTAATTCATCTAGTATTACGCGTACTGCAAGAGAGCGCATTGCGACTTTCTACACCCCGTGCATAGACTTCGACCTGTGATTATTTGTAATGCAATAATACTGTTCCAATAACAGATTAGGAATGTTTAATTTACTGAATTGGTTAATATGAAGAAAGGATGTAGAATTTGTCGTACCTTCCTATTTATAGCAATTTGAGTTTAAATAAACAAACGCATCCATACACTAAACTGGCTCAAAGGATAATTGAATTTCATTTCTTGTTTCACCGAAGGCACCGGTAATTTTTTGATATCTGAACACTCAGAATATTTTTACACTTCTGGAAACAATGCTAAGTTAGGACTCGTAAAATATGATTGGGTGTTACTGAATTAATTTATATGTGTTATTTATATACCTATATAAATATTATATTTTCTTTGTAGTAATAGGCTTGGAAAATACTTGATTTTTAATGTAACCCCAAATACCAAACTCTAAAGAAGCCAAGTCAGTAATTTACTATCCCGCCTTCTTGTCCGTGTTGCATGTGATTGTTGTGACAAGGTTCAATATCGCTCTCATTAATTGAACTTGTGTATAAAGTTTTAGTAAAATTCTCTTATTTTCCAAATTAAAACTATTTCTTACAATTCACATTTGAACTGAAATTTATATCCTAATATCTTCATTTAACCAACTCTTTCAATTGTAGTTGTTTATTTTCTTTCGTATATATTTCGAATAATTTTTTTTTACGTGTGGTGGGTGCTTAGTTGCAGTACTCCGTAAGCTGTATTACTTGTCTGGCTATCACTGCAACTCTTGCACAGTAGTTTGGTGTGTGTAAGTTGTGTTCAAATGGCTCTGTGACAGCATCATATCGCCTTTTATGATGCCGCGCTGTTAATCATTTTACTCCCAACAGCGAATGGCAAGTCGATCTGGGATTAAACTCTCTGAAAAAATGTCACCATAATAATAATACTAATAATAATAGTAAAGTATTTGTTTCAGCCCTTATTTTGAACAATCCCAAAAACACAAATAATAAGAAAGGACAAACAAAATAGAAATCGTCAGAGCAATACTAATAATAACTACTACAATTAGAAAATCACAGGGAGTTGGTTGAAGGTTAGCTAGTAACACCTGATCTTCCACCATCACGCTGAAATTCTCATAAGGAACAAAAGAAAAACAAACAAATGCCTATTCTTAATTAATTATTGCAATGTATACAAAAGAAAAGTGGATATAACATCATTAAAATAATTAGTTACATATTCTGCTGCTTCAAGAGATACGCACGATACTCTTCTGCAAAACCCCCAAGATAACTGCCTCTAATGCTTATTGGTATTGAAGTAAACGTTGTAGCAACATCATAAGAAAACCCACGATAATACAATGCCGATCTACGAATGGGTATATTATCTAAGTCGCTATTGAAGTCTGCGATAGCCTGTTTAAAATTGTTGACATCAAAAGAATGATATATTTGAGTATCATCTGCGTACATATGCATACTACATTTATTTACACACAACTGCATGCGTAACGTGTAAAGTAAATAAGATTGGCCCCAATATAGATCCCTGTGGAACGCCCCTTACAACACTCGTCCAAGCAGTGGTATTGTTTTTAATGCGTACACATTGCGTGCGCCCTGTTAAATAGCTTTCAATAAGTGAGAGAGCTGACTTAGAGAGCCCTATATAATTGAGCACAGCCAAAACAGTTTTGTGGCAAACAATATCGAACGCTTTACTGAAATCTATTACTAGTGTTACAAGCGTGACCATATCCCGATCTCTAGCTGTTATCATATCATCTGTTATTTTCAAAAGCGCGATTGAGCAACAATATTCTTTTCGGAAACCAGACTGATTTGCAGGCAGCATATCGTTCGCGAATAATAGTAAATGTAAGCATAGTGCTTAATACTGTATAATTTTGTTCCGGACCAGGTTTTGAAGTTATTGTCGAATTTTATTTAATCTGTGTTTGGATGATAGTATTTTCGTTATTATTTATTTTCTTTCTGCTGTTTTATTTACAGCTGTAATAAGTTCTTGCTATTTTGACATTATCTATAAATTTAGATTCAGTATTAAATACTGTTGTAAATTTCATTATAGATTGTTGCAAACCAAATCTTAATAGGGGATTATAAAAGTTGTTTACCTTTTCCTTTCCTTATACATAACATTTAAATCAAAATTTCAATGTAACACTAGTTAGTAGTGTCGTAGGCTTGCCGTAGTTGTCAGGGGTGTATCTTCTATACTTTCCATAAAAATTTCATATCTACTGATTGGTGGAGTGTATGTATTTATAATAATTAATTTCTCATTGGGAATCATTAACGCTAAAACTCTTAAAGCTTCTGTTACGCTGTTGGAGCTGCTGAATCTTTAATAATAAGAATAATACCTTCTCATATATCAACGTATCATTGCCAGCCAGTTCTATAGACTTCCATTTATTTTTAATTTACTGCGCTAGTCCTTTACCAACATTAATATTTGTTATTTAATTACACCACACGCACAGCTATACAGGGTCCGAGATGTATGCATAGGTTTCCTATTGTGACTACAGAATGAAATTTGCTCAAAATATAAATTATTGCATGATATAAAATGATCTATACCAAAATTGTATAGACCGTTACCACAAGCTATAACGATATAGAATTGTGTTTTTTTTTTGAAAGAGCTTGCATATTGTTGATTTTTAGATTGCTTTTGTTCTTGTCTTCAAATGATGTATAACCAATTAATTAACCAAATAACCAAATTTTTTGTAGTATTTTAATCTTGTCTCATAACATTTCATATCAATCGGATTTTTTTATTGGATATTGTATTTTATTAGATAAACAAAGGCAAGCATTGATATTGTACATTTCCACAAATTATTATTATTAAAAGTTTTGTCTGGCGTGAAGCGGTCAACGAATTGTAAATTTAAAACTGTGTTTATAGTAACGCTAGAAGGACGTTCTTTCTACTATATATTGCGGATAGGCTCTAGTATTACAATTTCTTATTAAAATAGTGATTTTTAAAATTTTCCTTTATTTATCTCATTGCCATAAAAATTAAGTAGGTATAGGAAGTTTGATGTTAGTTAAATGTTTACATTTATTTACAACAGAATGATACCATATACAGGGAGTTTCATTTAGAGAATGAATGTATTTTGAATTGAGCGAAAATGCATCATTCTGTATAATAATTCGATTGAGATGGAATGTAGCGATACAAAATTAAAATACTACTAATAAATAATTGTTTTTGCGTAATTGCTGGTACTCGTTAACAAACTAAACGTAGCGATACACGTTTGAACAAACAGCATTTTTAAACAAGAATTTCATATATCTCTAAAACTCCAGATTCTAATTCTATATAATATTAGTTTCTGCTTCTATATCTTAACTAAACTTAGGAAATATTAGCCTACAGATTGTAGGTCCTTTTCAAGACAGCTGTGGCAATCGTGAATCCAAGGTGTTTTACACCGGTACATCCTGGTAGTAGATCAAAGTGGCTAAGGTCAGAATACTAGGAAAAACGAGAACGTACATATATAGCAAATCAATATCTCGTCTTCTAGTAAACTCAATATCTTGAATCTACTGCCAAGACAATAGGTATAATTGACGTATTAGATTCATCAATCTTGGATAGACGCGCGATACAACTTATAATGGTAGAATTCGAGATATGTAATCGTCGTCTAACATCATAAGTCATAGGTTTTAACACATTATTAAGTTCTTTGATAACTTTAGACAAGGACAAGGAGTTTTTGATAATTGACTTGTAAAGCCTACTCAGCAGATCATTAATGCGATAGTTGTATTCCTCTTCACCTAAAATAATAACCTTATTTCCTTTATCAGACCTTAGGTAAAAATCTTTTCTTTTAAATTTAAGATTTTTCAATTTCTGGAATAAATTGCAAAATTTCCAATTTTTTGCAATTAAATTTTTGCGGACCTCTCTCACGAACTGTTTTATAAACTCACTACATCCTATCCCGTCGACCTAATCCACATCCGATTCAAAGGTCAATTCTAAACGATTTTCTATAATGTTGATGTCGTTCATCTAGGTATGGGCTTTAATCTTCGAAAAGCAACTTAACTTCCTTAAATTTTTCTCATGGGAAATGTTTTAGTTCAAACTTTTCTATTAATACAATCAAACGGGTCAATAGCCGCAGTGGTTAGGCGCCTGACTATCGTTGTGGCGGAACGGTAGGAGCGGGGTTTCAATTCTCTGAAGGAACAGTGACATTTTTTTCAGAGTGAAATTCGGGTCGACTTACCATTCGCTATTGGGAGCATAGTGATTAACAGCGGGGCATTATAAGAGGTGGTGATGACATTTGCTTTTCGTAATGATTTTCTTAATAAAGAAGTGTCCCAAAGACACTAGAAATAAAATTCCATGCTGACTTATAAAATTTCAACAATACAATTTGTATGATTCGTAAGATACAAATTCTTAGAATTTGTAAAACATTCGACGAACAAAAGTAAGTGAAGTTATATCTGCAAATACGCCAACTAAAATAAAATAAATAGCATCATAGACTACAGTCCAAAATGTTTTTAGCGGTTCATGAATTACGATTATAATTTTAATGAGAAAATTCACGACTTTGCATTTACGTAGAGCAAAATTACAGAATCGAGTAATTCTCTCATAGCAGTTTTATCGGAAACTGTATGCTTTAGAACTTTAAAGTAAACAATACTCCGTTGGCTGTTGTAATTCTAACAAACAGAAAGCGAAATTTAAAGCGCAATATTGCAAAAAATCTGTCATTTCGCTATCGATGAATTATCTCGTTCTGAATTTATGGATCTAATTTCACAGGAGAACCATTTTGTTTACGAGATTTACTCGCTTTTTGCCATTTTTTTGTGTAGCAAATATTAGCGAGTTTCCTGCGAGATAAAGCAGGTTTGCGTCCGGAATCGTTAATATTCGCTTTAATTTTCATTCAACAAATGATGTTGATTAAATAGAAAATTTACGAGATCATGAAAGAAAAAACAAGAGAAAAGGAATACGAGTTGCGCAACGCAAAGACAACATTGATTCAACCTAATTAAATAATATTAAACTCTGTGAGGACGATAAAATGTGAGAGACATGAAACGCAGAGCTTTAGCAGAGCTATTTGATAGGGATATCACAAATTGGATTTGCTTATCTATACTCGTAATACATTTTTTGTTCAGGAAATACAAATTAATTGAATAAATGTCACAGCAAGATGAGAATATGAAAAGCATTGCTTAGCCAGTGTTTTGGATGTTATTCTGTGCCTCCATTCGACTCGAATAATTTAAATAAACTTGCTTCGAAGAGTTAGTAGGTTGTAGTTTGGATTAGATTACAATTATTATACCTTATAATTTATAGTAATAAACTATACTTTCATGGAGTAATAGATCGCAAATGTACTACTTTCACTCGCAAAGGATATTTTTTAAATATTCAATATTTGTGTATTTTATCCATACCGAGAAAATTCTTTCTTTTGGAAAGTACCAGTATAGTGAATTATATATAACTTCAGGCAGAATTGTAGTAGAAATGTTAATATGAATATTTGTTGGAAATAGAGTTGCAGAGGTATATGTAACGAATTATTAGCAGATGCACTATTAATGGTTGTCAAAAGTCAGCGTATCAGAAAATCAAACAATTTCGACAAAGTACAAGTAGTTAATATAAGCCACGAACTCTAAACCTGACAACCATAGTAAAACTAAAAGCTACAAAAATGACTTACCTTACTTCTTATTCACATAATTAATATTTTGGCCGTATAGCCCTTATATAAGAGCTGTGGCTTTTTGAAAACGTATCACATTAAGAAAGTAATACTTTGAATTAAGTTTAGACATGCTATTCTCTTAGATAGTACATGAAATCTGGATCCGAAATTGGAATATTACATCACTGGGTAGAGTGGCCAGTACAGTTCCCTATTGAAAGGCTACGTGTTATTATAGTATTCTCATGATCTGTTACTCTAGTAAAGCTACAAGTCGTGGTTTCTATAAAACAAGATGTCCTCCCAGAAGATTGTTACTGTATTAATCCAGATCCCAAAATCATAATCCGATACTGATAGTATAAGTTTATTTCAAAAAGTAGCACGTTCGAAATAAGCCAATTCACGGTATTACAGAAAAATGATTTTTTTTTACAATAGAAGTATAATACAACTACAAGGGTATATCTCATTTATGTGATATACATTAATAGAGTCGACAAAAAGGGGCAAGTTGCAGTGGAGTGCGGAGAACAACATGGAAGGTCGGAGCAGCCATATCAAGGCGAACGTTTAGTAGCGTTTACGTACTCGCATGTTCGACTTTCATGAGTAAGGACTAGCGCTACGGACGCATAAATGTTTACATATAAACTAATGACAAAAATATATATCTATATAAGTATATAAAAGAGAGTGACATTACTACGCTTATAACTCAAGAACGCCTGGACCTATTTCGATGATTCGCATCAATTCGGACTGGTCTCCGGCCAAACAAGAAGAAGACCCGAGAAAATTCCCGAAATATCCTCGAAAAAAAAATTATCAAGAAATTCATTTTCCCACGCATTTTGTATGGAGTGATTTTACGACGCCATCTTCATGACAGATGACTTTTATGCTTACGTTACATTGTGACAATTTTTTTTGACAATTTTTTGCGACAATTGTTTTGCGAGGCACGGGGGGGACATGGGGGCTGCTACGGGACGGATGGGACATGGGTGGTGGTACCCGTAACAATAAAACATTAAATATCTAAATCAATACTTTTCGAGGCAGAACGATGTATGCCGGGTCAGCTAGTTAGATATACATATGTATAAAGTGCTGAAACATTAACTGTTTTAGGAAGCTTCCATGAAATTACAAACTGGGTGGCATGCATTGCATATTTGAATCATTAAATATGTTTCCACATATGTTTCAGTCAAATGCGTACGGCGTACGGAACAAGAAGAAAACAACCGTTTCATATTGAGTGATGTTATAATTGCAAATTTAAAGTAATCCTTGTGACAACCCTTCTCCCCCCTCCCACTCTAGATCTATCTCTTTTCTAGCTGGCCTCAGTCGCTCTAAATGTTCTGTATACATACACAGTAAATAATATATTATATTTATATTGAGAATATTACAGACCTCTAAATATCGGTATTTCTTTTTATGCCAAATATAATTTAAATTAATATCATTTGTGCCAATAAGGTCAATTCAAAATGATATATTAGTTCGTGCGTAGGGTAGCCAAACGCTACCTTCATGTCCTCATGAATTCTCTAAACGTCAATCTCAATCACATAAATAAAATAGGTAGAGCGAAGGTTATCATGTTAGTGATACTAATTCAAACTTTTATTCTGTCAAATATTTGAAAGTAGATTAGATCGTATATTAATTATAAAATAAAAATCACAGCAAATCATATAAAAGAACATACTTATTTATGGCATCATAAACATAGAAGGAAACTATTTTTTTTGCTTAATGGTACGCCCCAGAGTTCACTTACACTTTTTACTGCGTGAAAGAACAAAGTCAAAATGAGTAAACACACAGGTTTCACATGAATGTAAAGACATAATTCAGTCACGATTCTAGATTCGAGTAGGAAATACACGCAACACTAGTGAATACGTACATACCTACAAAAATAGACTATTAAATATTAAGCGACCCGGCTGCGGTAATCTGGAGCACTTTTAGAAATCCCGCGTTGAAGTAAAGGCTACTTAAGAAGCCCCCTTCTCCCTCGTGTGTCTTCACCTTGACGTAGGCGAACTTGCTTTGCCGGGTGAGGGAGCTTGCGTGCTCTAATGAACCTGAGAGCTAAGCCGGCGGTAGCATTGCTACCGGTAGGGTCACCCATGCCGGACAGGTCGAAGGCGAAGTGCCAGACTAAGAAAGACACCCCTGACCCAGCTGTCGTGTCGTGGCTAAGGGCATACTAAGGGATAAACGGTGCCAGTATCTGTTACACTATATGTGTATGGTTACTGTTAAACCATACTCCTTCCACTGTGGTCATGTCTCACAGGTGGATGGAGTGGGGGGTCTTGGCTTAATCGCCCGGACCGAGAGGAGACAACCTCAATAAAAACCTAAATCCTAAGGCGGGTGGGCAGGCTGACGGGATGCATGGCTGTCTAGAAGATCAGTCTCTACTGCTCACACTCCTGGAACACCGGGCGACCTTCCGGAGTAACAGCCTTGCGTCTGTGTGGGGGCTCCACAGGCGTCGACCACCCTTTCCCCCATACTCGTGGGAACAAAATGGAAGGAATAAACATGAAACCCAAAACAACCTTAACAGGGGAACCTTTAGACAAGGAAAACCCTGAAACAACAAAAACAGAGGAAGGCTCATTCAGCCAAGACACTGCTACCCAACTAAAGCTAACTCAGCAAGAGACAGAGGGAAGTGGTAATACCACAAGCCCAGCAGATTCTGATGCTGAGATGAAACAGGTAGCTACGGGAATGGATCGTCTGAAGCTAATAAAACCTAAACTCTCCGGTGCACAGAAACGGAGAAGGGCTATACAAGCTGCGATTGCTGCTGGGGAAGCTATAAGACCCAGGAAACAACGGTCAAACCGAAGTTCGAAGGAACAAGAGGGAGAACCGTCAACAAGTCAGCAGAAAACCTCTAAGAGAGTAAGATCGGAGGGAAGTACTCCATCTTCAACGAAGAGTCAGCCGACAAAGATGAAGAAGTCAGATAGCGGCAAACCTCTTAAGGTAAAACCCAGTGCGTCTTGTAGCCAGGACACAGCTGGGGCAACCTTTAGTCAGGCCTTAACCGCTACTAAGATGGCTGTAGTATTGGATAAATACCCAGAGGAAAGATTGTCAGAAGAACAATCTAAAACTCTGCAAATGGCAATAATGGGGGAGATATGGAAGTGCAAGCCACCAACCGCACCCCAATTTAAGAACAGCTATGCAGAGAAGGGAGTCGTCTACTTCACCTGTGGAAACGAGAAATCGAAGACATGGCTGATGGAGACTGTTCCTAAACTCCAACTGTGGGAAGGCGTAATCCTGAGGACTGGCGTTGCGAAGGATATCGTCAAAACCACAAAGGTAGTTGTGTGGGTCCCAACTGAATTCCTGGGGTCTATGGAAGTGGAGAAAGTTTTCCAACTCCTCGAAACCCAGAATGATGGGATAACAACCAAAGACTGGCGCGTCGTATCGAGCAAGGCAGACCCGAAAGGAATAACCTTGGTTCTGAATATCGATGAGGGATCCTTGAAGGTGCTGAATGGCATGGGCCTGAAACCCTATTTTGGATTAAACCAGCTCACCTTCAAGATAGTTGGGAGGAAAAAAAACCGAAGATGTTGAAGGTAATACAGATAAACCTTCAACATAGCAGGGCGGCCTCTGCTTCCCTATGTAAGCTGCTAGCCTCGGGCAGCATCGACGTGGCCCTAATACAAGAACCCTGGCTGGTTGGGGACCGTGTAGCAGGCCTAGGTGAAGCCAAAGGTAATGTAATATATGATTTACGCTATGGCAGAGTAAGATCTTGCATTTATGTTAAGAAAGAACTACAACCATTAACGCTGCTTAACTTCTGTTCCAGAGATTTAGCGGCCATAAGGCTGAAGTTCTGCACCAGAGGGAGCAGCAAGGAGCTCATTTTCGCTTCTGCTTACCTCCCGTATGATGCACCGAAACCACCGCCAACGGACGAAGTGGAAAACCTGGTGAAGTACTGCGAGGATTCTAACCTCCAGGTCATCATCGGAGCGGATGCCAACTCCCACCACAGTGCATGGGGAAGCACCGACACAAATAGTAGAGGTGAGTCACTATTAGAATACATTATCTCTCGAAATCTGGTGGTTTTGAATGATGGTAGTGAACCAACTTTTGTAACACAGAGAAGGCAACAGGTAATTGACATAACGTTCAGCTCCGTGTACATTAGCTCACAGGTTACTAAGTGGTATGTGTCTGAGGAACCTTCTCACTCAGATCACAGGTACATCATACTGGAAATCGCGGGAGTCGATAAAACAGTTGAGATGTACAGAAATCCACGGAGAACCGACTGGGCGAAGTACAAAGAGGAGCTGAGCGATAACATCAAGCAGGTCAGACCAGATATAAAAAATGAACTGGATATTGAGGCTGCCTCCGAACAATTGCAAGAGGCCATAATAACCTCATATGAAATAAGTTGTCCTCAGACAAAACGAAACTCTTCCAGAGCAGTCAGCTGGTGGAATGAGGAATTGTCATTACTGAGGCAGCGAACACGCAAATTATTTAATAAGGCGAAAAAAACCAATGAGTGGTCTGATTATCGGAACTCACTCACTGCGTATAACAGAGCCCTAAGAAGGGCTAAGAGAAAGTCATGGAGGAAGCTCTGTGAGGATATAGAAAGTACATCTGAAAGTGCAAGACTCCACAGACTACTTGCGAAAGATCCAACAAACCCTCTGGGAACCATTCGGAAACCCACTGGAGAGTTCACGAACACTGGGACAGAAGCGCTGGAGGTCTTACTAGAAGCGCACTTCCCAGGTTCAAAGAATATTTGCCCAAATAGTGGATTAGGCAGTCAAACTCTTGAATGGCCTTTACGAAGGCCTGGGAGAGAGGACTGGCGATTAGCTAAAAGGGTAATAACATACAACAGGATCATTTGGGCGATTAACAGCTTTGAGGCGTACAAGTCCCCTGGTCCTGATGGGATTTTTCCCGCCTTGCTACAACAAGGTGAAGAGGCAATAGCATTAGCGCTTTGCCGAATCTATAGAGCCAGTCTGGCGCTGGGTTACATACCATCTGTTTGGAATAGGGCTAAGGTTGTGTTTATACCTAAACCTGGACGTAGCTCATACGCTGAGGCAAAGGCATACAGACCAATAACCCTATCATTGTTCATTCTGAAAACTATGGAAAAGCTGCTTGAGAAGTACCTTAGGGAAACCTCTCTACTAGAGAGGCCGTTACACCCCAACCAGCATGCATATCAAGCAGGTAAATCATGTGAAAGTGCCTTGCACCAGCTTGTGTCGCGGGTAGAGGCAACTTTAAACAATAAAGAAATTGCATTAGCGGCATTTCTTGACATAGAAGGTGCATTTGATAACACCTCATTTGAATCTCTAATAAGAGCTGTCAAAAGTCGTGGAGTAGAAACTACTATCTGTGAGTGGATGGAAGCCATGCTTCACGGTAGGCAGGTAGAAGCGGCATTGGCGGGAGATAAGATGCAGGTGTCAGTTTCCAGGGGATGCCCACAGGGAGGCGTCCTGTCCCCTCTACTGTGGGACATGGTAATTGACGAACTGCTCGCTCTGCTAAACAATGCAGGCTTCTATACACAGGGATATGCTGATGATATAGTGATTCTCACCATTGGTGGGAGTACCAGCATAATTTCAGAACTTATGCAAAGAGCATTAAAGATGGTAGAAGGATGGTGCAAGAGGGAGAACCTCGGAGTAAACCCGGACAAAATTGCACTTGTACCCTTCACCAAAAGAAGGAGACTGGAAGGCCTAAGAGCACCGACTCTATACAATAAGGTTATACAGATTAGTCAGGAGGCCAAGTTCCTGGGGGTGATCTTGGACTCTAAACTAAACTGGAATTCACATTTGGAGAAAATGACTGACAAATGTAAAAGGGTGTTAATAACAACCCGTAGAACAGTTGGAAAAACATGGGGACTCAAACCGCATATGACGTATTGGTTGTATAGTATGGTAGTAAGACCCATGATAACTTATGGCTGCTTGGTCTGGTGGCCAAAAGTTAAGCATAAGCATGTGATATCTAAACTCTCGAGAATTCAGAGATTAGCGTGCCTATGTATAACTGGGGCTATCAAGAGTATTCCGACGGCTGCTATGGAAACCATGCTAAACTTGCCTCCCCTCGATATCTTTATCATGGGAGAGGCTAGAATGGGAGCATACAGACTAAGGAATACTAGCAACTGGAGGACCCCACTATGGGTTGGGGCACACCAGAATAGAAGCAATAGTACAAAACCCAATCTTTGATATGGGGAGCGACATATCAATCACCAGGATTTCCTATGACAAACCCTTCAAGATTTTCTTGAATTGGGATGAATGGAAAAATGGTGAGGGGAGAAAACCGCACGCCCAAAACTGGTATACAGATGGGTCAAGGGCGGGCACTAATTCTGGCGTTGGTGTATACGAGGAAAACCAGGGTTACAAGGTATGTGAACCACTCGGGCGATACACAACGGTATTTCAAACAGAAATATATGCTATACAAACCTGTGCGTTGGAGAGTCTACGCCGCCAACCGCGAGGGCAGGCGATCTGTATTCTCTCTGACAGTCAGGCAGCCTTAAAGGCTCTAGCATCTTATTACATAGCCTCCAAACTAGTATGGGAGTGTCTGCAAAACCTAACTGTCCTGGCCAGAGACAACAAGGTCACCTTGGTGTGGGTGCCGGGACACAGGGGTATAGCAGGCAATGAAACCGCAGACCAGCTAGCGAGGGAAGGTTCCCAAATTAAATTCACCGGGCCGGAGCCAGGTCTGGGTATCACAAAGAGTGCAGGACGTGGTGCAATTAATGAGTGGATTATAAAACAACACCAACTAAATTGGAACCATGTAGCTGGACAAAGACACAGCAAACGGATGATGGAACGACCGTCACAACGACTAACTGCTGACTTACTTGCATTAAACAGGACTCAACTTAGGGCAGTGACATGTCTATTAACAGGACACGGCTGTCTAAGAGGTCATCTGCACAAGATGGGGATCTATAAAGATGAACCCCTATGCAGACTCTGCAATGAGGAGGAGGAAACAGCCTTTCATATCATCTTCGAATGCGTGGCACTAAGTCAACGTAGGATTACTTTGCAAAGCGCATTTGATCTACCAGTGGAGAAAGATTTACCAAATAGGCTTCTAAACCTGATCGAGGGAACTAACCTGTTTGAGTAAAACGGAATCAAGGCAGGAATAACACAATAGGCTAAGTGGGCCGCAGTGTTAGGGATAATTAGAGACTACCCTGCCTTGATAGTAATCAACAACAAACAATCAACAAGAAGCCCCCTTATCATAATATCCTTCACAGAGTGTGAGTAATTCTAAAAATGAAACGAAACTCAACGCAAACCAAATGTACCGAATTTAACCAAGGAATCATCAAAAACAACGATATGACTGCAAATTCAAACTAGGTGCTAGATATCATATCAATAATGGTGATATATTCGTAATTAAATTATATAATACCTGGTAATTAACTAATAATTATTCATAATCCCTAAACATATATTATACATATATCCAAAAGCTGTTATTCGTAAATACCACTGTACAAATTTATGTCACTGGTAACTATTCATTTTGTTTAGTTGTCCAATTCGTTTCTTCAAATTAGAATATTATTTGCAATAAAAATATTATATTATATATAAGCTTTTCAAGCAGCTAACTAGTAAAAAATGGTACACAACTAAAAGCTGGTTCTGTTGGTATAATACACTTCCAACGATATATTATGATAATATGTAATCTAATACTTATTGATGGAAACTTTGAAATAATGCATATGAACTTTAACGTAACAAGTCAACAAAATTAAGTCATATAATTAAAAGCGTAAGTGGGGTGTAATTTCATTATGTAAAAAAGGCTGAAGTGTATATACGCTTTAGAGGAGTCCATAAATTTAAATAAAGTTAGAGCGTAATTAAGTATAACGCGGTTCCCTGGCATACAATAGCATAATGAATAAATGAGAGCGTCACATAGAGTTCTCGCTGACAAGTTAAATACTTTACAAAAATGCGAAAACTTCTAAATTAAAGTTTTGTAATATAAAGGTACGCTTAAGCAAGCTATTTGCTCTGGCTGGTAGATACACCTTGAAAAATATTTTCGAATTTACTTATTTAAGATGTATATGTTAACAGGTACATACATGTCATTAGTTAAACCTGTCAATACGAATTTACGCGTGTGGTAGGCGATAGCTGTATCACCCTTGGATTACTGCCAATGAAAATTAACCACCAACTAATGTTATGATCATTTGCACTTATTTGTGGTTAAATTATTACGGACTGGTTTGATACTCTGAAGTTAACGTAATAACTCAATTCCTAATACATAGCAGTGGTGGACAGAGTTTCGTTAACCACAACACACTAAATTGACTAAATTGACTTTCCAATGCAAATAAATTATACGACATACTGGGTTACAAAATAAAAGTAAAAAAGCAAGTTAGGCCCGCATTTTCATTATCATACACTGTGCACGACATATTTGTTGAGCTTATTGCTACTGCAAATAATAAATAATAATAATTATTGAATTAATTAATTAAATAAAAGGATAGACCGTGAGTTTAATCAGCTAAACAATATAAGCGATTACAAAATCCAAAATTCCAAAATCCCGAAAAACATTATACAGTTGCTAATTCATGGTTAATAAACATTTCTGATATAGTAACACCTGACAATAGTAGTGTAACTTTAGCCCTAACTATATTTTGAAAATTATTAGGTATATAATCCACTATGTTCTCAATATCCGCCAACAATCTGGTGATATTGATTTCTTTATTGTTAGGTGTAATGCTAAATTTAGGACCTAAAGACAAAAACATCAGAAATATGTTTCGGTATAACTATGTCAGAATGATTAACAAACCATTTGCTATTGTCTTTAAATAAGATATGTGATTCGTGTGAATTGTCTCTCAATCTATTAAATTTCGCAACATTAGACCTTCTAATCCGTATAAAATGTTTATTAAAAGATGTTTGTAATCTGTATTGAAATTCTTGAAATATGAAATTTGGAATAACGTGCCGTATAATATCCTGAATTGATTGTATGTTATATTTAATGATTTTGATGTCTTTGCACGTTATTTCAATCTCAAAGTTTAATGTTTTTCTCCCTAATCTCTTGCTAAATATTGCTGCTTGGTTGGTGTATCTTGCATTACCGTCTGTCAATAAGGTAATGGACTTCCTTTGGTTGTCTGCTATCTGTCTTGGTAAAGTTTTGTATTTTCTGCAACTAAGTAGGAATATTCTTCTGTTTATTTTATTAGCCAGTTTGATATTAAGTGATGACCATCTTTTTAGTTTATTCCTGATTTCATGGCCAAAGCTGTTGCTGACTTTTTGAAAGAACCCCATCGTAATAGTGTGAAAGGAAGTATCGACCGTACGTGTTAGAGAAAAAACAAACACTCAATTATTCATCTACTCTATATTTCGTTATGAATTCATAACTTCTTCAGGAGTGTGCTAAAAAGTATCACAATCAACAAAGAAAACTATAAAGAATTGTTAATAATTACTTACAATTACAGTTATGCACTGGCTAAATTTAATTTGATTAAAATACATCGAATATTCTGACCAATAATTTACAAATCACATGTTAAAAATCGCTTAAACGTTCAATTGGAGGTACATAAATGGAATATTATTCTGACTTATCATGTTAAATTACTTTTTATATTCATAACCTTGCATTATTGCTAGAATTTAGAGATGTATATTTTTCATACAAATACTTTTTCTATAATAATATAAAAAATAAAAACATAAAATACCAGCACAACCTCAAAGCATACCTCCTCCAACACGTGTTTTACTCAGTAGAAGAGTTTCTGCTAACTAACAGAAACTAGCATTTCTACTTTTACCTACCTATATCTTTATGCTTCTTTTATTTAGCGGGCGTCCCTCTCTCAGTTATTGATATTTATATATACATGTACTTATTTAGTTAATTCTTCTTTAGTTATATAAATACATACATATTTTGTTTACGTTGACGTTTTATATACACTTTGGTGTTTATTTAAATAAAGTTATCTATCTATCTGTTAAGGACTCAAAAACATTTAAAACAAGCATTCTTTTTATTTTACCTATATTTGCTATATATTCCGTATTTTATTAAATTAATATGTCTAAATCTCACGCTTAATGTAATATAATATAAATAAGCAAAATCATGATAACGAATTAATAGAAACAAGAGCCACCGATTGGATATAATTCCAAAAATGCTAAGCTTCGGAGGTAAATCCGAAACTACCTCGTAGCGATGAAAAGAAGCGCGCGCCAACCCGTATTACAGAGATGACATGCTATTTGACTTTGCGCGGTTTGTTAATGGTATAGCCGCCCACGGACTTGCCTGCGCTGATCGCGATACGCATACGAGTGTGTGCTCGTCGGATTCATTACGTTCAGCGCACGAACCGTGGTTCGTGGAATCGTCACTATTATAAGGGGTCAGTGGATGGAGCATAGTAAAAGGCGCAAATAGGCGCATATGAAAATATATACGAGAAATTCGATATTCCTGGACGTAGTTTTGAGTTGTATCGTGTTTTACGCGGTAGTGATAAACTATTGAACTGATTATTCACTTTCTCCCTAGTTCAGGAATCGCTCCGATAAATATATCCTTTTGGCTCGTTAAATACAAGAAGTACATAAAGTACACATTTAAAATAGCGTTCAATACGCAGGAAAGAGAGACATTATTTGTAAATATTATTTTATATGCTTATACATTATATGAGAATTATTATTTTGTGTCTTTCATGTACAAAGAACTGGAAGTTATGTTTTATTTTTATTTCTTTATTACAATATATGTATTAAAATAAACTCACTCGTTTATTGTGAAAAACCCTTACACTAGTAGTATTTCTCCAGCAGCTAGGTTCAATAAAACAATTGGACCGTAACATTTGGTCCTTCGAGCCGGATCTTACTGCTAGTGTTAAGAGGAATAAATTAAACGGTCAGAATAGACCACGAGAGCAAAAAGAAATTTTGTTCAGGACAGATTAGTCCAAGTAAAGTACGACACGTACATATAGGGCATATTTATATACATATTGTCCAAGATAAAATGGCCGAGCAAGCAGCCGAAATAAAAGCTCAAGCAGCCGAGCTAAAAATACAAAGGGGTCAAATAAAGGCTTCCTTGACAAGAGTGAGTAAATTTCTTGATAAGCACGACACAGCCCCGCAGCCGGGTCAACTGAAGGATCGTTGCGAAAAATTAGTGCCCATGTTGGATGAATTTAATAGAATTCAAGACAAATTAGAGCGAGTAGATGAATCTGACTTGCTTACAAATGAGCGGGAAGAGTTTGAAGATAAATACTTCGACCTTCTATCCCGTTTTAATAAAATTATGACAGTCCCACAAGTGCAACACACAGGAAAAGGTGATATTTCCACAGAAATTGTTAAGTTGCCTAGAATCGAATTGCCCAAGTTTTCGGGTGCATATGAGGAGTGGCTGTCATTTTACGATACATTCAATTCGCTTATACATAGCAATACCAATGTACCACTTGTACAAAAATTTCATTATTTAAAAGCATGCTTAAAGGAGAAGCAATGAATATACTGGATTCTCTTGAAATATCTGCTGACAATTACGGCACTGCTTGGAAAATGCTATCAGAAAGATATAGTAACCAGAGAATAATAGTGCAAAAGCATATCAATGCAATATTCGAACTGCCCATAGCGACAAAAGAAAATGCAATCACGCTACGTCAAATATTAGACGGTGCACTAAAGCATATAAGAGCTTTAACAGCTCTGAAACGTCCAACCAATCATTGGGACGACTTATTAGTGGTAATTATCACCAAGAAACTTGATTCGCAGACAATCAAAGATTGGGAAACGAAGATAGAATCTACGGAGATACCGACATTACAAGAATTAATAGATTTCTTAACCCAAAAATGCCAAACGTTAGAAACCATATTCAAAATCGCAAAAATGCAAACCAAAGAAGTCGCCAAAACATACAAGCAAAGTGCAGCAACGAATGTTGTAACAAATAATAAGGCATCTGGAAATGTTTCATGTACTTATTGCAAAATGAGCAACCATATGATTTTTGATTGCAGGAAATTCCTTGCATTCGAAATACCCAAAAGAGTCAGTGAAGCTCAAACGAAGCGACTCTGTTTAAATTGCTTGAAAGGCAATCATAGCACCAATCAATGTACAGTCAAATGGAATTGTAACATTTGTCACAAGAGGCATCATTCGCTATTGCATATCAGCAAAGAGAGCAAGTCCAGTGCAACTGGGACGCCGCAGTCTACAACAGCAAGTCATAGTTGTAATATTAACACTTCAATTGTCCTTCTATCTACAGCAATAATAGAGATTAGGGACAAAAATGGACGCAAAAGAAAGTGCAGAGTTTTGTTAGACTGTGGATCGCAGTCCAATTTAATTACATACAAAATGGCCAATTATCTCGGTTTAAAACAAAACCCAATCAATCTAGCTCTAACAGGCATTACCCAAGCCAAAACTCATATCACGCATTCAGTAGACGTGTCAATGAAATCTAAATGCACTGCTTTTCAGGCCGATATAAATTGTCTCATTCTGGAAAAAATATCAGAGTGTTTACCACCTATTTCGATATCACAAAAGGAAATTCATATACCGAAGAACCTTAAACTAGCTGATCCAGAATTCCATATTTCAAAGGAAGTAGACATGCTGTTAGGAGTTGAATTATTTTACAAATTACTATGCATAGGTCAGATAAATCTTGCTGCAAGTGGACTATGTTTACAAAAGACATTACTTGGATGGGTTGTTTCTGGCAAAACAATTGCATCACAGAGTTCCACGAATGTTACTTTATGTAATTCTAGCACATTGCAAAATCTAAATAAAAACATATGCAAATTTTGGGAAATAGAAACTTTGCCCAATAAGCTAACATATTCCCAAGAAGAGAAACACTGCGAAAAACATTTTTCCGATACTGTCCAAAGAGACAATGATGGACGATTCGTAGTAGCCTTGCCATTCAAAGATAATATAAATGGTTTAGGAGAATCCTATAATCAAGCTTTGAAAAGACTATATTCCTTAGAAAGAAAGTTGAGCAAAAATACTGAACTAAGGAGAATATATATCTTTCATGAAAGAATACTTAGACTTGGGACACATGAGACCAGTCATGCAGCCTGATAATAACAAGGGACATTTTTATTTACCACACCACGCAGTGACTAAAGAAAATAGCCTAACAACAAAAGTACGAGTAGTTTTTGATGGGTCTGCAAAAACCACAACTGGATTATCTCTGAATGACACCTTAATGGTAGGACCTAAATTGCAACCAGATTTATTTGATATAGTGTGCAGATTCAGAACACACAAATATGTTGTAACAGCTGACATAGCTAAAATGTATCGTCAAGTACGTATACATGAGACTTGCATGCCCTATCAACGAATATTATGGCGGGAATCCGACAAAGACGTAGTCCAAACTTTCGAGTTGACAACAGTAACTTACGGAACAGCTTCCGCTTCTTATATGGCAATCAAAACTCTGCAGCAATCAGCAGTTGCAACGAAAAAGTCGGAATCACTTGGAGTTCAAGTAATATTAAGGGACTTCTACGTAGATGATCTTTTAACTGGCACAAACAGCAAAATTGAAGCACAACGAATAATTACAGAAGTTACAGATATTCTAACGAAGGGAAAATTTGAATTGAGAAAATGGGCATCAAACAAACCAGAGTTATTACAACACATACCAATTTCTTGCAGTGGTTCTACGGTATTAGACTTGGACAAAGGTGAGGGTGTTAACACTCTTGGATTACAGTGGAATACTTCCACGGATACATTGCAGTATGCATTAACGCCAGTGCCCACTTTGAAGACCATTACTAAAAGACAAGTATTGTCTCATATATCTAAAATATTCGATCCGCTGGGTCTTGTTAGTCCATTCACAGTTCGAGCAAAAATGCTAATGCAAGAAATTTGGAAACTAAAACTCGATTGGGATGAGTCACTCCCCTTCAATATACAAGCCACATGGTCATCTTATATACAAGAAATAAATGAGCTAAATGATGTAAACATTCCGAGGAATATTATTTCAATAAAGCAACCGAAACATTTTGAATTACACGGCTTTTCTGATGCCAGTGAGAAAGGATATGGGGCCTGTATTTATATAAGAGCTACAGATATAAATGGTAACATTTCCTGCAATTTGCTCTGTGCCAAATCCCGTATTGCTCCAATTAAACCAGTAACGATACCGAGGTTGGAACTATGCGGAGCGGTGCTATTGGCACAATTAATATCCAAATTAATTCCATGCTTGTCAATGAACTTTAGCAAAATATATTATTGGACAGATTCGTCAATCGTCCTATCATGGATACAATCAGGAAAGGCTTTCAAAACTTTCGTAGCCAACAGAGTTGCTGAAATACAAGAGCTGACAGATGTTTCCAACTGGCATCATATCAATACAAAAGACAATCCTGCGGACTTAGTTTCCAGAGGAAGTTCCCCTTCTACTTTAATGCAGACAAGCTTATGGTGGCATGGACCTGAATTCCTGAAACGTCCTTCAAATAACTGGCATCATGCCGAATGCATAACATTAGAGAATCTACCAGAAGTCAAGACAATGACAGTAAGCACATGCAACGAAAACACATTTGACATATTTGAGAGATATTCAAACCTGCATAAATTAAAACGAGTTGTGGCTTACTGCATAAGATTCAAAAATAATATAGAAGCTCGAATAAAGAAAACAACCACAAAGGTTGAGACAGGTTATCTCACCTCAGCTGAGCTAAATCATGCACTTACTTCCTTGATTGTATTAGCCCAGCGGACAGGCTTTAATAAAGAGTATAAGCAGCTGAAAAATAAATGCGATCTAGATGCTAAAAGCAATCTACTATGCTTAGCTCCATTTATAGATGAACAAGGTCTAATGAGAGTTGGGGGCCGACTAAGGCATTCCAACATACCATACTCACAGAAGCATCAAATATTGCTTCCTGCCAAGCATGCTCTTACAAAATTAATAATTCTAAGCGAACATATTAACCAGTTGCATGCAGGCACTCAACAAACTATAGCTGCTGTACGAGGAAAATATTGGCCCATTTCCTTAAGAAATTCCGTTAAGGGAGTAATAAGAACATGTATAACATGCTTTAAAGCGAAACCTACCAATATACAATATATGATGGGTGACTTACCAGCACAAAGAGTCACTTCAGCAAAGGCTTTTGAGAATGTTGGTATTGACTATTTTGGCCCAATTTATATTAGAGATAGCATGAAAAGAAAGCATAACCTTGCAAAATCATATGGTGCAATTTTTGTATGCTTTACTACAAAAGCAGTACACGTAGAGTTGGTAGGAAACCTGTCAACAGAGGCAGTTATGGCAGCATTAAAAAGATTTATAGCCAGACGAGGCAAAATTTCTAATATATACTCTGATAATGGCACTCAATTCATTGGTGCGAACGCTGAACTAAAGAAATTGCTTAAACAATTGAAAGGCCAGATAACTGATTCTGAATGCGTTAAAGCATATATGGCTGACAACGATATACAATGGCACTTTATTCCACCTAGATCTCCACATTTTGGTGGCCTTTGGGAAGCAGCAGTTAAATCTGTCAAATTACATTTAACAAAAGTAATTGGAAAAGCATCATTAAATTACGAAGAAATGTACACTTTATTGGTACAAATCGAAGGCATTCTTAATTCTCGACCCATTACTCCGATATCAAATGATCCCAATGATTTAACATTTCTCACACCTTTCACTTCCTTACTGGTGACAATATTACTTCCATCTCTGAACCCAATTTAAACCATTTAAAAACAAATACCCTTTCAAGATGGCAACATATCCAATTCATCCGAGGACACTTTTGGAAGAGATGGCAACGAGAATATTTAAATCAACTTCAAAGGCGAAACAAATGGAAATCGAACCAGAACAGTGGCCTGAGTCCCGGCAATCTTGTCATCACACGTGAGGACCACATCGCCCCCAGTTACTGGACCATGGGACGCATTGTCGAAGTCTTTCCAGGAAAGGACGAGGTTATACGTACTGCTACTGTACACACACCCAAGGGAACAATGCAGCGGCCCGCTACAAAGCTGTGCCCATTACCCTTCTATACAGATTGATGTCAACACCCCAACATCAGCATCTGGACTTCGTGTCACCAAGCAGCTCCAGCCCCACCACACCAACGAGTGAAGAAGAGAATTTAGTGTTTGTTCGCGTTTGTAATGTTTGGACTGTTCAAAGACTGTAATAAGTGCGCGAGTGTTCCCTGTGTTGAAGCCGGTGCCTTCAAGGGCGGCGGCATGTTAAGGACTCAAAAACATTTAAAACAAGCATTCTTTTTATTTTACCTATATATTCCGTATTTTATTAAATTAATATGTCTAAATCTCACGCTTAATGTAATATAATATAAATAATAATATATATAATAATTGTGTCTTTCATGTACAAAGAACTGGAAGTTATGTTTTATTTTTATTTCTTTATTACAATATATGTATTAAAATAAACTCACTCGTTTATTGTGAAAAACCCTTACACTAGTAGTATTTCTCCAGCAGCTAGGTTCAATAAAACAATTGGACCGTAACACTATCTATCTATCTTACAACACATTAATAACTAAAATAGTAGATAATATATAATAGTACATACACTATTTATTATAATTATTATTTATAATACATAGAATATATAATATTTATTTATTTATTTATTTATTGATAAGATTCATACAGGAAATCCTAATTACATGAATCCTACATTACATATTCCATTATATAAACAAATAACACACTAATCATCCTAATTATATTACAAACAAAAAAAACAAATAACAAATAATCCGATACCAATAATATAATAAGAAACAAAATAATTATGTCCAGTGCCAAGGGAGCATCAAAACAGGAAACAAATGAATTTAAAACAAAAATAATTGTGATAATTTCATGATAATTACGATAATCTCGTTAATTTCGGCGGAAACATGGCCACCAACCAACAGGTTAAAATTCTGGCGCAGAGTATAGTATTTGTTTCGTACAATGCAAAAATTTTGTTTTAACAATACCAAATATCTCGATTTTTTCGTAATACTTATTATAAGGCGTACATATTCTTGTAATGGGCGAGAGTAGATCGCTGGTGATATGCATAGGTGGACCGGGTCTAATACTGTAATAAGGTACATGCAACCGAAATAAAGACAATACTTTCGCATTATCAAAGACGTTATTAAAAACTTTATACAATACAAAAATCATAGAGAAGTCACGCCTCCGTGCGAGTGTCTGTAATTTAAAATCCTGTCTAATGTTTGCATAAGACTGAAATGGAGGATTTACCTTGTGTTTCTTGTAAAATAAATATTTTATAAATTTATTTTGTACCCTCTCTAACAAATCCGTGTCTTTTTTTGTCAAAGGATACCATCCGCATGAAGCAAATTCCAATTTAGACCTAACCAATGCATTATAAAGCGTCGTAAGGGACTTTTCATTTTGAAAATCAAATGTGTTCCGTCTTATGAAGCCCGAATTTCTAAATGCATCCTGCGTTACTCTTTTCACATGCTCCGAAAAATGGAAGGTTGACTCAAATGTAACACCAAGATCACGTATTACAGATTTACGTGCTAAACTGAAATCTGACAGTTGATAACTAAGCAAACACGGTGCTTTTTTCCAAGTATAGCTCACCCCAACACATTTGTCAACGTTCAAGTTAAGGCTGTTATTCCGACACCAAACATTCAAATTATCCAGGTCCCTCTGTAGCAGCGAACAATCCAATGGACAGCTTATTTCCCTATATATTTTGCAATCATCAGCAAACAGCAAGCACCTCGAAAGATTAAGTTCTTTAACCAAATCGTTTATAAAAACGAGAAAGAGTAACGGACCCAAATTACTGCCCTGGGGTACACCAGACAATGCAAGGAATGGCCTTGAAAATGCACCATTATAATTCACAACCTACCTCCTATTGCATAAATATGAGGCAAATAGCGTTAATAACTTTTTGGAAAACCCAAAGGCATTGAGTTTCAATAGCAAAATATCATGATTTACTCTATCAAACGCTTTAGCCAGATCAGTGTATATGACGTCTAGTTGATAACTAAGCAAACACGGTGCTTTTTTCCAAGTATAGCTCACCCCAACACATTTGTCAACGTTCAAGTTAAGGCTGTTATTCCGACACCAAACATTCAAATTATCCAGGTCCCTCTGTAGCAGCGAACAATCCAATGGACAGCTTATTTCCCTATATATTTTGCAATCATCAGCAAACAGCAAGCACCTCGAAAGATTAAGTTCTTTAACCAAATCGTTTATAAAAACGAGAAAGAGTAACGGACCCAAATTACTGCCCTGGGGTACACCAGACAATGCAAGGAATGGCCTTGAAAATGCACCATTATAATTCACAACCTACCTCCTATTGCATAAATATGAGGCAAATAGCGTTAATAACTTTTTGGAAAACCCAAAGGCATTGAGTTTCAATAGCAAAATATCATGATTTACTCTATCAAACGCTTTAGCCAGATCAGTGTATATGACGTCTAGCTGAGAATTATTACTAATAGATTTGGCGATGTTATCACACATAATTAGTAAATTAGATTCGATAGACCTACCCTTCATGAAACCATGCTGCTCTACCGATATTTCATGCTTAATCTGACTGTAAATTTTGGCATACAAAATTTGTTCAAAGATTTTAGCTGCAGTTGATAAAATAGATATAGGTCGATAATTATTCATTAATCCTGAATCACCAGACTTAAATACAGGTATTATTTTTGCGTATTTCCATTCATCAGGAAAAATGCCTGTGGCTAAGGAAAGGTTAAAAATATGTTGCAATGGAGCAATTAGATATTCCGCACACGCTTTGTAAATGTAAGCTAGAATGTCATCCATTCCTGCAGATTTTTTTGCTTTTAGAGTTTTGATTGCTAAAACAATATCATTATAAGAAATCTGTTCAAGACATACCATACTACCACTACATTCAGTAAGAGTATCAAGATTATATTTGGAAGCTGGCCCACACACACTCGAAAAATATGAAGTAAAACCGTCCGCTATGCGAGTATTACTCACATATTCAACATCCTCGAATATTATAGTGTCTGGAGAGGATTGTGGTCGTTTTTCGTTTTTTATGAAAGGTCAAAACATATTAACGTTATTGTTTCCGATTGAGTTCTCCACATTGTTGCAATAGTCTTTGTAAGCATCCTGTATTTTGGTTTTTGTTATAGTCCTAAGTAACTTAAACTGCTCCAAATTGAAAGAATTGTTTTTGCGTTTCATATGATAATTCTTAAGCTGTAACAGAGTTTTTATTTCACCAGTAAACCACACTGGACAAGTACTAGCAGAGGGTCTTACTTCACGGGTGGGTGTACATATATTCAATAGACTGTACAATGTGTTATAAAACATTGTTACAGAATAATTAACATCTCTACTTTCCAATACTGTTGTCCAGTCGCATTGTTCTAGTAATTTGTAAAGAGCATAAAAATCAGACCTAGCATAATTATATCTATTAGAAGGGCAGAAATTTTCATCTGGTGGCAGAGACTTGTCAGGTTTTTCAATAACAAGTAATGCCGGATGATGATAAGCCAAAGGTACCAATGGCAATACTGTCGACAACAACATTTGTATCATTTAGAATGAGATCAAGGGTTCTACCATTTGCGTTAAGGACATTGCTTCTAGATTTCAGATTGTACAAATTCAGAAACTCATTTAAGTATTGATATATAGGCCCACATGTCAATAAATCAAAGTGAGTACCATTAATTGCCAGTAGATTGAAATCGCCAGCAATTATCAAATGATGCTCCAACAACAATCTATCAAAGTTTTCAAAAGTGCTAAACTATTCATCGTAAATATCATACGTCGAGCTAGGTCTAAAATATATTACATTAAATAAATATGATTTACCATGTATTCTAGTTTTCACAAATATAGTCTCTAAATTAGTTTCAACATTGACTAAAGATGATTGATATTTTTTACTTACAGCTAGCAACACGCCTCCGCCCCTTCCTGAGTCCCTATCACAACGATAACACAACAATATCTCTTCCGCCTACCCGAACCGTACGCTACTACGAATGCATTCGTTTATGCAAGCATAAGATTGCATTGCCATCCCGCTATTTTCGTAATACGAAGTAAAAAACACATAACGAGAAATTAATGGGTATATATTTATATATACAACCTCACAAACGGTATCTAACAATACATAATATTTTTATACGATTTCTAACTTATATATGTATGTCTAACATAATATAGATCTATTAATCTATCTACTAATTTCATATAAAACAGACAATTTATATAAACAGTTTCCCAATTATTTACTAGTAGTGTTGCTAACATAGTTAATAAAGTGTTAAATTCAAATCAGATATGTTACAATTAACACATGCATTGAAAAATGTTCTAAATCTGTGCGTACATACAGCAATCAATCAATATTTATTAATTTCAAATAAATATATAGTAGAACTCGGTATAACGGCCATGGGATATAACGAACGCTCGGTTATACCAAACAAATCCTAAAGTCCCGACAAAACTTCCAATTATTCTCATGTTTTTTTTGATCGCCTAACACGAACCCGGATATAACGAACACTCGGTTGTAACGACGCAACTTTTCGTACCGTGCGACGAAATAACTCGGCTATAACGAACTATCAAGGAAACGAAAAAAACTATAACGAACTATCGAGAAAACGACGTTCACCGAACTTTATCGAACAAAAAATTACATGTCTCAACAAGCAATAGAAACACGAACGGTTATGTTGTTACTGTGTTTTCATGCAAAATGCCTTCTCGCAAATCTCTTTCATTATCCACAACACTGGAAATTATTCTCAAATTAGGAAGTGGTTGTGCAAATGCTCAAATTTGCCGTCAATAAAATTTGACAAAGTCGATTGTGTCGACAATTTGGGCTCAAAGAGACAAATTTTTAAAGGTGCAATCAAGTGTAAGTCTTCGGTTTAAAAACTGCATCAAGCAAAAAAATGCGACATAGATAAATCTTTGCTCAAGTGGTTTGCGTTGAAACGAACACAGAATGTGCCGATCAGTGGTGCTATTTTGCAAGAAAAAGCGAACCAATTGGCTCAATTACGCAGTAAGGCAGCAAGAACTTCAAATTCAGAAAATTTTAATTGCTCACGAGGATGGATTGATCGTTTTAAAACGAGACATAATATAAAAAGCGGTAAAATTCACGGTGAAGCTGGTGCTGTAAACATAGAAGTACCAGAAAATGGGCTAACGACAGTATGGCCAGATACGTACTTTTTCTTGTTTAGAAAGCTTGTGTCTACGACTTTTGTAATTTAGGTATTCGGCGTCGATATGTTGACAGCAATATTTTTAACGGCGACGAAATTGGCCTGTTCTACCGGCTTACTCCCGACCGAACCCTGTATTTTATAGGAGAAAAATGCTCTGGAAGAAGGCATTCCAAAGAAAAACCTACTGCCTGGGTCTGTACAAATATGGACGGTTCAGAAAAGAAGAAACTTTTGGTAATTGGAAAATCGAAGACGCCTCGATGTTTTGAAAACGTTCCGAAATTGCCAATATCATATAATTCAAACAAACTAGTCATGTCTCCTGTCATCCAGAGAGACATTTTTTCAAATCTACTATCTTGGGATCGAGAAATTGCAAGCAACAAAAGAAAATTTCTTTCAGTGATTGATAACTGTCCTGCACACCCTAAATTGGATAATTTGGAGTGGATCGAAGTGGTTTTTCTTCCTCCAAATGTGACTTCAGTTCTCCAACCCATCGATCAAGGCATAATCAAATGCTTAAAGTCGTATTATCGAAGACAATTACTCCTAAAAATGAATCAGTCTGATGATCAAAACGTCTAAATGGAAATTTCCTTGCTTGATATCATTTTAATGTTAGAGACCGCTTGGGAAAACGTGTATGCAAAAACGATTTCGAACTGTTTCCGTCATGCGGGTTTTTACGTGCATACTGGAATCACAGAGGAAGATGATATTTCTCTTCGTCAATGGATTTTAACGCAAAGAGTCGAAGAAGCCGATGAAGAAAATCTGTCCCATTGGGCTCAAAACAATAAGATTTATTATTTTGAAGAGCATACTTTAAACGAATATGTGAAAATTGATGAAGGTTGAAAGTCGCAGAACACTCCGATGATTCTGAAATCGTTAGATCGGTAATGGAACAAGAACAAACCGAAGACTTTACAATTCTAAACGAAAGTGATGAAGAAATCGAACCCGAAACAAGCGTCGTAGGGGATTCATTTCCCACTGTACAGAAAGCTCTTGAAGCATTGCAAACGTAACACGCTTTGTGCAGTTGTCATTGCCCGGAGAAAATGACAGGACCAATTTTCTAGCCTCTTCGAGTATTTTTTGTTTACTTTTTCTACATACATTCTTACATATGTAACATATATGTATATATAAATATGTATTTACTTGTTTATTTTTATACGTACTACATACATATGTATGTATTCAATAAAAATGTTTGAACATGTTTCTTAAGCATTACTAACGTATTAAAACCATTTTTCGTAAAAGTGCAAATCGTATGTAAAATTTGTTCGGATGTAACGAACCTTGGCTATAACGGACTGATTTTTAGTCACCTTGGTGGTTCGTTATATCCGAGTACTGTATTATCAATTTTGATATGAAAATTACGTAAAATGTAAAAATTAACAATTTTGTTGTTATAATTTCGAATCAACTTAGTCAATCAAATTTATTATTATAAATGCGGTAACATGATGACTATTAAAGATGTAGGTACATCTTTGGCATTTTTAATCGGGACATATTGCATACTTCCGCACAATAAAAGTGAGAGAATAGATGAATATGTCATTCCCCGCTTAACCAGAAATTGTCTACTTGAAATTATCTGGTTTGAAAATGCAGAAACTGTACATACGTTAGGGGATGTAAACAAACAAATAAATAATGCAAACAGAAACGTAATGAACGGAAGTTTGCTTATATTTTCTGCATAACTTTTATTATGCTTCCGAAATTAGTGGACTTATAAGAAACAGCATCTACTACGTAAAAGATTAGTATAGAAGCAGACGATAGAAAGTAGTACCAGTTAATTCTTGTGTTTCATTTATTTAAGCTTAATGTTATATACATCTAATACAATTTTAGCAGTACTTATTTAAATTGGGTACCTACCGTTCTAGCTCAAGAAACTGTTTATCTTTCAATTATCAACGTTTACGTACTCGCATCATTTATGTTCGTGATTTTCATGAGTGAGCATAGGCGATACGGACGGATGAATGTTTACCTATAAAATAATGACAAAAAATATATCATATAACGTGCTGAAACACTTAGTGCTTTAAGAAGCTTCCATGAAATTATGAGCTGGGTGGCATCTATGTATAACATATTTGAATCATTGAATATGTTTCTACACTTGTTTCAGTCAAATGAGTACGGCTTGCGGAATAAATACTTGTTTATGATGAAAACGACAGTACCACATCAACTGGTGTTATAGTATTTGCAAATTTAAAATAATCCTTGTGACAATCCTAATTAATCTTTCGACACATCTTCACAAATTTGTCTTAGTATGAGAAAATCTGAATCCTGGTCAATAACACTTTCAAATAACACATAACCACAATTTTTTATCATTCATTTCTGCTTTAATGCTTCTTTCAACATAGTTACGACCAGATGGCATAACGTTTTTTATCGACTTGGTAATGTATCATCCGAATACTTGCTCCAAAAGGAAACAAGAGATGCTAACGCCCACAACACTCTCTGGGGCAGCAGTGACACCAACCTAAGAGGTGAGTGCCTTCTAGAGTTTATTGCCAGAAATCGAAGCTGCCACTACTCGTAGGATGCGATGCTAACGCCCACAACACTCTTTGGGGCAGCAGTGACACCAACCTAAGAGGTGAGTACCTTCTAGAGTTTATCTTTAGTAGTAACCTAGTAATACACAATATAGGGAATACCCCTACTTTTGTAACAAGGATAAGGGAAGAAGTGCTAGATATCACTCTTAGCACAACAAACCTAAAAGACTTAGTCAAGAATTGGAGGGTATCGAATGAACCCTCCCTTTCGGACCACAGAATAATTACTTTTACATTAGGTATCGGGGCTCCTGGGGCACTGCCCAGGAGAAATCCTAGAAAAACCGACTGGGAAAAGTATAACACCATTCTAAATAAAATCCTAAGTCGCATCCAAACCAGGAGGGCTAGACACCACCTGGAACTGGAAAACGATCTAATGGAAGTAAATGAGGCAACACTCGATGCCTATGAATCGAGCTGCCCCATTCGCGAAAGCAAAAAGAATAATGATGCACTTTGGTGGAATTACCATCTGTCAAAACTAAGATCCGAAACACGCACTCTGTTTAACAGAGCCAGACGCAACGGAGATAGGCAGAGCTACACCGAGAAACTTACCTCCTATAATAAAGAGATAAGGAAAGCTAAAATGAATAGCTTTAGGAAATTTTGCGAAGAGATTGACTCTACGCACACAGCGGCAAGACTGCACAAGGTCATGGCGAGGGATAGAGCCAACATAGAAATGGCACTAAGGAAACAGGATGGAAACTTCACGGAAAGTGAGAAAGAAAGAGCCTTGCTCTTACTAAGAACTCACTTTCCAGGAAGCACAGAGATTCCAACAAGAAACTCAGTAGAGCAATGCAGAAGACCAACTAGGGAAGCTACTGCAGTAGCCAAACATGTATGTAGCACCGAGAGACTGAAATGGGCTATGAACACATTTCAACCTTTCAAGGCACCAGGAGTAGATGGGATTTTTCCAGCCCTATTACAAAAGGGACAAAAGGACATCCTATCTCATGTAGTTCGAATATGCCGAAGCAGCCTGGAGCTGGGGTATATTCCAGAAAAATGGAGAAGGGCTAAAGTCACCTTTATACTAAAAGTAGGCAGGAAGGATTACACTGATCCGAAATCCTTCAGACTGATTAGCCTCACATCGTTTGTTCTAAAAACTATGGAAAAGGCCGTTGATAACTATATTAGAACAGAGATCCTGAATCGAATGCCATTGCATTCTAGTCAGCATGCGTACCAGACAGGCAAATCCACAGAGACTGCACTGGCCCAGCTGACAACAGCGATTCAGACAGCTTTGGAAAACAAAGAAACAATTGTGTGTGCCTTTCTGGACATAGAACGTGCTTTTGACAACACTCCACACGAGGCAGTCAATAGGACACTAGAAAACAGAGGAGTAGATAACACAACATCGAAATGACTGTCGCAGCTACTCTCCACAAGAATAGCGGAAACTGAGGTAGATATAGAAACTATCTCAATCAGTACAACCAGGGCCTGTCCACAAGGCGGAGTTGCATCCCCGCTTATGTGGAGCCTAACGGTAGATGAGCTCCTCTGCGGCTTGACTGGCATTAGCATATCCTGCCAGGGGTATGCCGATGATATAGTCATAATCGCAAGGGGAGGATTTGAAAGTACCCTCTGTGACATTGTCCAAAGAGGACTTACTTTTACAAAAAGATGGTGTCAATCGGTGGGACTAAATATTAACCCTACCAAAACTACACTAGTGGCCTTCACAAAGAAAAGGAAACTCAATCTCAAAACCATTAAGATAGATGGGCAGAGCATTGAGTGGAAGACAGAGACTAAATATCTAGGTCTTACACTAGATAATAAACTTCTCTGGAACAAGCACGAATTAGAAGTAACCAACAAAGCCAAAAGAGCCCTAATGGTTTGTAGAAACTTCGCAGGGAAAAATTGGGAATGTAACCCAAAAATTCTGCACTGGATGTAGACTGCAATAGTGAGACCAATCATCACCTATGGGGCAGTGGCTTGGAGCAAACGTGCCAGTCTGACCACAACGAGGATGCAACTCGCAAAGATACAAAGGCTGGCATGCGTTTGCATTACTGGTGCAATGAGCACATGCCCAACGGCCGCTTTAGAAGTGGTACTAAATCTCACACCTCTTCATATTTTAGTGGAGAGTGTGGCTAGACAAACCACATACAGACTGATGGGAGAAGGCCCCATCAGGCAGAAATCAAAAATCCTATTAGGAGATGATCCATAATGGGATGTCGAAGAAATTCAGCCTCGGAAAAAATTTCACCACGAGGCTAGGTTTCAGAAGCGACTGGAATCAAAACACCATAAAGGAACTGAACAAGAATGCCATATTATGGTATACAGATGCCTCTAGGATATCCGGAGGGACTGGAATCGGAGTATATGGGCCCAGAACCAAGTACACTGAAAGTTTAGGGAAGTTCCCTAGCATACTTCAGGCGGAAATACACGCTATAGACAGATGCGTCCGATTTAACCTAGAAAGAAAGTATCGGAAACAGGAGATTATCATCTTGACCGATAGTCAAGCAGCCATCAAAACGCTGAGTTCCTATACAATCAGCTCACAAATGGCTTGGGACTGCCTGTCTAAGCTTAACGAGCTAGGCAGGGAAAATAAAGTCACTCTCATGTGGGTGCCGGGACACACCGGATTAGAAGGAAACGAGGAAGCTGACAAACTTGCAGAAAAGGGAGCGAGTGCAACTCTCTTGGGCCCTGAACCTTTTTGCGGTATCAGTCGGAGTACAATATTAGAGAAACTAAAAAGAGAAGTTGATCAAAGGAAAACCAAGCACTGGTTTGATCAACATGGAATGAGACAAGCGAAAACGACTCTGGGAACCTATAACCAGAACAGATTCAATGAACTCATTACCATGAGCAAAGAGAAACTTCGCTTGCTGACAGGAATCCTATCAGGTCACTGTCGGTTCCGAAGCCATATGGAAACAATTGGGCTAGCAGAGACAGCAGAATGCCGTTTCTGCGAGGAGGAAGACGAAACTTCCATACATATCCTCTCTACGTAATTCAAGTGCCAGGCACCTAGGATCTTATGAAATAGAAGTGGGAGATCTGCCAAAAGTCAAGCCATCCCACATTCTAAATTTTCTAAAGCAGATAGGCCTAGCAAGCCAGCTATGAAGACGAGAAACCCTCTACCTCACAGCAAGAAAGGGCATACATATATACATACATACATACATACATACATACATCGTCTTTATATTACTACACATTACATTTCCATACAGGTTAATTTACTTGTTACTACTTGTTACTACAACAGGTTTCTTAAATCCATGTTACCTACACATTTGTCCTTACGTACTTGTATCTCTGCTAACTATAAATAGTTTTTGTAATTCCTCATCGCTCCTTATTCTTGAACGTAGAATATAACTTTTGTCACCGTTAGCTGTCATTAACTCTAACAGATTTTCGTATGTGCCAGTCTGAAAACCCTTTCAAGTGACCTACTTCATTGCACTTGCCCATTCTGTTTCAACGAGGTTCTCTCCTATACCAAATCGATACGCGTCAGGCTTTTTTATTTTTTCTTTCTCGTCAATGCAGTGTGAAATTTTAAGCCGCAAGAGGAAATGTGTGTTTTTGTGAAAGACAAATATTGATAGGAGGCGAACAGGAAAGATGTATTTTGGAAATAAGGGTAGGACAGTTAGGAGAGTGTCGAAAAATGTCCAATCGCAAATCATATTTATACATAGAAATATACGACCAATGCTTCATTTTCAATAACGAAAAGCTATGTTCTTCTAGCGAACGATTTAACATGAAAAATGGTATATACGGATGGTTTTTCCTTTGTCAAATGTGAACACGTCTAAAAGAATAAAAAGGATAGATTTCTTCTATTCCGTATAAGATCAAAACAAATATCGTTGAGTCTTATATACGTATGTACGTGCGTGCCGAAAGGTATTATAATCATAAATAAATTGGTATAATTGTTTAAGTAAGTGTCACTGAAGAAAGTAAGTAGGTAAAAATTAGTGACATTGAGATCGTTATATTCTTATGACGTAATCCTCTAATTTTCAATTTTTGGATGCATGAAACGTTTTCGGCTTTTCTAATTCGAAAATATAAATGTATGTTAATAGTCTCTTATTTATTTTCCCAAATATAAACATGAACACTTAGCAAGATACGTAAACCTTATGCACACTCTTGGCTTATACATAAGTACACCTGAAGGCATCTTGATCAGTATACGTATATTTAATATTTAATATGCAAGGCGCAGTTCCGTATAAATACATAAAGGAAGCAAGAAATATTTGTCTATTATAGTCAGGATTAGACCTAGTACGTAGCTCTAACGGTAAGATGTTGTTCAGCCTTTTTTAAAATGTAATGTTCTACAAAAAAGCTATTACAATTTTTTCAATATTTTGCTCTGTTAAATTTTAGTACGTAAAAAACGGAAAAATATCACGAAAAACGTAATCTCTTCCTTTTTTCACTTACTGCGCTTTAACGGGACCAGATATCATCTTTTTTATAGAGCGTGAAACTTTCTAGAGAAAAGTCCGGGACAGTTCTACCAATTAGGAACGTCTTACTGTTGGCACTGTTTGCCACCTCGATACTGTTAACGAACTAAATATCTTATTTTATTAATTTAATTTTTACAGGACACAGAGCTTGGAAATGTAGTTTGCATAGTTTACATATAACCTATGTATTTATTACGTAGTTTTTCATCATGGGATAGGGAGAGTCTAATGAACTCATTCATCAAATAAGATTATTGATATACTTTCCAATAAAATCTAGTAGAATTTCCTCTTTAAAACCTTATAAAAACTTTATAAACGCTGAAGACGTTTTGATGTACCTTTCTGTATTTAATATAGAACTATGTAGATCGATTAAATGTGTAGGACAGAATGCTTATTTCACTACCATTGAAAAAATATTTATTATAACATTCTTCACTAAACCTATACGGGTATAAAGATAAAAGTAACATGTAAGTATAGAATTACATATTGATAAATTCATATATTATTATAGAAATGGCTCGATAGCCGCAGTGGTGGAATCATAGGAGCCGAGCTTCAATTCTCCGGACAGACGGCGACATTTTACTCGGAGAATTAAAATTCGGATCCACTTACCATTTACCGATGGAAGTGCTTAACAGCGCGACATTATAAAAAGTGGTGTGATGCTGTCACAGAGCTTTGGAACACAATTATATACACACACAAAAACTACACAGCGAGAATTGCAAGCGATACAGCTTACGGAGTTACTGCAACTAAGCACTCATCGCATATTTAAAAAACATTGACTACTAAAAGTTAAAAAAGAAGAAAGATTTTTTCAATGATAAAATAAAGTTTTCATATTAAATGCATTACTTAAACCGACTACCTTTCACGCTCTATAATTGAATGTTAATAGTGTGTTATTATTTTTTTTATAATTATTCTTATAACTATTATCGTACTCAAACATTTTCTATTTCAAATTTCCCAACAACTGATACTATTAGAAACTTCAGCTATTTTTGTGCCACAATTAAAATTCGTCTTAATATCAATATTTTCTTTCCCTTCTTTCACTTTACCTGATCGTTAAATTGTTCAATTTACTTAATGCGAAAATATGCTTCGAGGAAACAGAGATTTTGTTTTTCCTTTTAGATATTGACAAAATAAAGCTGCAAAGCTGTCAGAACAGGATACAAGTTTAGGCGGATCATTAAAAATATTCGTTCCGCGCTCTCTTTGTCTCATACTTAATTAACTACTTTTTACAATTACTTTCACAGGATAAAAAATTACTGAATCAATCAGATGTTTTACTTCTAAACAAAATACATTGATCAAATTTTTTTAAGTGCCGTATTCAACCTTGAATTGAATAATTAAAAAGAAAGGATGCGATGAACGTCATTATTAGTTGTTGTAATACTTTGCTCCGTTTGCTTATTACTATTGTTGTAGATGTGTACTATTTTTTCATAAAATCAAGCTTTATTTAGAATAAATTTAAAATGCGGAAAGAAAAATTTAACAAGTTTAATAAAAATGAAAGACTTTAAATCAAATTGATTGATCTTTTTGCTTAATATATACAATCATATGGCATAAAGTAACCTTTAAATACGGAAACATATTACTGCAGTATATATCACAACGTCTTCTCTAATACTCTATTTAGGCTACCATGACTTCACTAGCAATAATAGAATTATGCCAAAGAGATATTCTACATACTTATATGTATGTATGTAATACGAAATCTAATGTAGAAATAATAAACACAAGCCAACTAACAGACCATAAATGTCTATCTGGATCCACAAAAGAGGTTGTATAAAGTATTTATTAAATTTACCAATAACAAGCCAAACTTTGTAAACTCTAATTAAAAGATATTAACAGATATGTTTAATTTAAGATGATTTCTGTTTTGATTTGAGTAAACATTCAATAAAATGTTTTAGATTTACATAGTTAGTCTCAAAGTATATGTAAATAAAAAATAAATTAGTTATAGGCATGTATAGAGTTACATTTCTTGTTCAAGAATTCAGCGGGAATATACAAAACAGATATATTATTGATTTAATACAGACATATACATACTTAATAGAAATATAGATTTCTCTGCGGGTAGCTTCCGGATATTGGTTTATCTATATCGAATGAGTTTTTGTGTTGTATCAGGGTATGAACTTGAAATCTAATTACACCACCTACTATGTTCAGATAGCAAGCATTTCTTCTTTCAAAGAAACATGCATCTAGTTAAAATATTTTCGAAGAAGCATCCTTTTGAAATAAGGCAGGATTGCTTTGACAATAATAGTTTAGATCAAATCAATATTTTTAAAATTCATACAAAATATTTTGTCTTTTGAAAAATACAAAGATAGAGACGCATCCACCATGAACATAATTTATATATTAAACAGTATGCATATGTATATACTATGGCAATATATATGTTAATACTAGCTCCTTCGTTCACTTTTAACATTCTTTATCTCCTCTCCAAGGCCAGTGTCGTATTTGCACAATAATATTTGACTAAATGTGTCACATTTGTTAAAGATATCTAATAAAGGTATTCACCCACCACGCTTCGTCATGATTGTGAAGCAATCCTGATTGCTAAGTAATCAATATGATTGAATCTATTTTTACAAAAAACAGGCATGCTTAAGAGTTGCAAACACATCAACATTTTCCTGGCTCTTCCATAAAAAGTCATACGCTTGTGTCAACCCTTACATTTCTGTTTGTGTGCGTGGTTTTGTCAGAAGTAGATATCTACTGTAATGAATCTAGCTCATATTACTCAAATTATATTTAAAAACTGCTGTTGAGTTTATTTTTAGACGATGATGCGTATTTTGATTTCTTCTTTTATACAAACATTGAACTAAGCTTCAACGTAGTATATAGAAACTCAGTTTTTATGTGCGCTGTAGTTCACGAACACACTATGTCCATTTTATTGCCACGTTGACTACTTATTTCTTGAATGTAAAATTGAAAACACATATTTCCAAATCTGCCAAATGTGGAATGTTTTCCACTAGTTGAACTACCATTATATCTTTCGAAATAAGAGAATTGCCGCAAGTATCATTTTGCTTCACGTTTGAATTGTTTGCTCCCAAATTAAATTCTGAAATGGTTGAAAAACAGAAATTACGGTCCGACGGCGAGTAAATCTCGTTCTAATATTCACACCGATGGCAGTCGTAATCTACTGTCCCTCGTTGAGAGACTTCTTTGCATCTAAATTTATGGATATTAAGAGAGTAAATCTTCCAGGTAATTACGGAGGGAGAAGGGCGGGTCGGCAGTTTCGTACTTCAGTTCTTGCTGCCTGTATGAGGAAGAACTAAATGAAATGGAAATATTCAGTTGTCTCGTTTAAAGATAAAAGAGGTATTATTTACGTAACGTTTATCGATTATTTATGGTAATTCGAAGTCATAAAATACACTGGTTTCGACCAGCAAGGAATAGAGATCGAATAGAAATATATTTTTCCAATAATCTCACGTTCGCTATCGAAAGAAGCTACTTACTACGTAATATTTAGGACGATTCCGAGAATACAAAATACAATAGTATGTACCGCAAGACATCTGAAAACATTTTTTCAGATTATGTAAACTTGTTTACTGATGTTTGACTAACTCAATTATGGTAAGTATCAAGCACAATTTATGTCTCACGATTATGAAGCTGCTATCTGGCCGTTACAATTACACAAAACAATTGTTATTGTTTACTACATTCATATTATTGTCGAGGACAACATCGTCACCGACATGTAGTGTACCTTTCGAAATGACATTGCCGCATGGATGATCACGTGAAGTACAGGAAACTACTGCACATTTGTTACCTTAAGATGAATATTATTCTTATTGCATGATTTTTTGTAATATTTTTTTTGCTTAATAAAACAATGAATCACTAAAAATTCTCTGATAAATGTTAATTACCGTTTTCGAAATACAGTGTTTATTTTGATTTCTTTTATCGTTTTTCTGATATAACCACAACTTGTGTGTGTTTTACATCTAGTATTTTTGCAGAGAAATTTTACAAATCGTTAACTCAATATTTATAGAATTTCACATGTAGTAGGCATGGTAAAAGAAACAATTTAACGATTTATATATTGTTGATTCCACAGATATAGTTTTGAAGTCATTTCATTCATTCCGTAGTCGATAATTAATTAAATGTTTTAATTTGAGAAAGGAAGATGCAAGCTTAGCAATGGATCTTTATTTCAAATTATTACTATTTAAAAAATGATTTTGTATAATGAATTGTACCAAATACAAGATTTTTTTAACTAAAATATACTTTAATAAATTGTCGGTCCCGTATTATACCTAGAAGCAAAAATTACAACATAGCCAACAGAGAAGAGCAAGGAAATTTCATTGGGGTTAATTAGAGATCGAGAGATTCGTTATGTTGAGAAATCAATGATTACTTGCTATATTACAACTGATTTAATTAAGTAAGACACGGATGGGATAATGCACGTTTGACCCTACGCAAACATGCGTTACTTAAAATTGTAGATAAACCAAGCTTTATGCTTCGAAACCGCATCATTAAAATAATAATCTTCTTCATTATCGGAAAATCTATTCTTTCAAATATTTAATAAACGATTGTTGTCTGTTAAAAGAGTAGCCCTCTTACATTACAGCGGCAAGAAGCAGATCTTCTATTTAAAAAAGTGCAAATTGCCTTCTTTAAAACACTATAAGCACTTACTGTTAGCAACTAGGTTCACCTTAGAGGTGCTGGTTGTCTCTCAGTTAATAACTCTTGTACCGTTGATTGACATAGTAATTTCATTTTCTATATTTCTGTTATATACATGCCACCAGACTTACCGATTATCATATTAGACACCTCCTTCAAAGCACTTCAGATTTATATAATAAACAAACCTATTTTAATCATTGGTGATTTTAACTTTCCTCAAGATTATGAACATATTAATTCAAATAGGACAAGTACCAGAACTTCTACTTTCCTTGAATTCTGTGATTTTTTGCAAATGAAGCAACACAGTGTTGTTGTACATTCTGACAATCAGCTTCTTGATTTGGTGTTATCAAACTTAAATCACAATGTCAGCGTTACTCGTGACCAGTATCCTGAAGACACATATCATTCTGCCCTGTCAGTTACTATAGAATTTCAATCAGCATTAAGACCAGCTCAGTTTCCATCTACCAACTATTAATATAACTTCAGAGGGGCGAATATAAGATTGTATGGCGATCTGCTGGAAATTGATTGGTCCTTTCTAGACGGTGTTAATGATATTAATTTTGCTTTGAATTGGTTTTATAATGTTTTTTTATGATATCTTTGTTTCTACTGTTCAGAAACTTTCAAAAAGCAGATCAAATTTTCCTACCTGGTTTAACACTGAAATTAAATCTAAACTTAAAACAAAAAATTACTATAGACGCAAATGGAAATTGAAAAACAATCTATTTTTCTATACTGCATACGTGGTAAATATGGAAACCTGCATCACAATCAATCCTAAAAGAATATGGTACTTTGTACGCTCTTGTAGAACATACTTGTCTTGATAATCCGCAAGATATCGTCGATGCCTTTGACACTAATTTTTCTGCGATCGATATTGCTGAATCACTTTAAAACAGCAGTGTCAACCATTTACTCTCTATCAAATTACAGAACACACTATTTCTTAAGTTTCCTGATAAGTTTACCTCCGGTGATGACAACATTCCCAGCTTCCTAATCAGAGATACTAAATTTGTTTTATAAACTCCACTTACCAAACTTATAAACTTAGCAATACAGACATCTTCCTTTCCTAATAAATGGAAATGTGACCGAATTGTTCAAGAAAAGTGATAGCAGACAAGTTTCAAACTACAGACCGAATTCCCTTCTATCAAATTTTGCAAAATTCTTTAACAAGTTCTGTTTGACACCACTTACTCCAATACCCATTCTTACATCGCACAAGAGCAACATGGATTCATGAAGGGTCGATCTACTACCGCAAATTTAGCCTGATTTACACTATACACGAGTGAGGTGCTGGACACTAGGGGTCAAGTGGATGTTGTATATTTGGGTTACTCACATAACTTGGATAGTATTCACTATCCGTTGCTATTGCGAAAACTTGATAGCTTTGGCATATCTCCGAGTTTGTATAAATTGGTGGATGAATGAATTTCTATCATACAACTTCGCTGTGAGTTCTGGTGTTCCCCAAGGTTCCAATTTAGGGCCTTTATTGTTTGCATTATATATGAATGATCTTTTCCCATTGTTAAAATGCCAATCACTAGCTTACGCAGATGACATTAAACTATTTTATGAGATTACTAAGCCTGGTGATGCCATTAGCTTACAGCATGTTGTCGACACTTGTGGAATAGTCTCAGAACAACCAATTAACTTTAAGCACTGATAAATGTCTTGTGGTGTCATCGATTCTGTCACATTATTTGATAAATGATCGGCAGCTAAAAAGAACTGACTCAGTAAAGGACCTTGGAGTGACATTTGATTCGAAGATATCCTTTAGTAAGCATATTGATGGCATCTGTCTTTCGGCTTCGAAAACTTTGGGCTTTCTCATTCGTGCCACTAAGTGTTTCCATACCATAACCTTACCAAAATCGTTGTATTTCACGCTTACAATTCCAAAACTTGAATACGCCTCCATTATTTGGTTTCCTTTCTACATGTAGCAGCAGCTTCCTATTGAGCGTGTACAGCGTACAGCGCAGAACTGCTTCACCCTTATGGAGTTCAATCGTTTACTGTACGTAGGAATAATTACAGCGCAAGATTTCTTCATCATCTTCTCCACAACAAAATTGACTGTCCCGGACTGCTATCTATGGTTACATTTATTTTCCCAAGTGTTTCTACCCGCTACACTACTACTTTTAAGCTGGTGCCTCAGAGAACGAATTTGTTGGTGAGGTCTTTTGAAATATTCTACAGAAAAATGCAAACATGTTCATTTGCAATATAAAATAAACTGCAAAAAGCAAGTTACATCTACCCACAATCTACGCTAATCAGCTACGTCACAATCTCTCAGACGTTAAGGTCGAAGTAAACAAGAAAATTCAATCCAGCAAACAAAACAAGTTAACTCCAACAATATGAAAATACCAGAAATCTTACGTTTAAATACACTGTTTATTAATAATAAAAAAAGGTCAATGTGGGTTGTCTATAATTTTTGCTATGAAGTAGTTGATTCAGAGTGTCAGAACCGCATAATGTAAATTTCTATAATTAAGTTTAGAAATGTTTATCAAAATTTACACAACAAAATAGAATTTGTAATTTTAAAATTGATGGTTACATTATAAGTTAGGTGTGATTATGTATGTATGAGGTCTATTCCTTCAACTAACAGAAGTATAAGCAGACAATGGATCCGTTAGGATACCCTTACCAATTTTAGGCCAACATATGTATATACATACATACATACCTACGTGTTAGATGATAATTCTATTTATTTATACATCTGCAATATAAGACAATGTTCTCTTTCTTCGAGCCATATGATTGTTTAATACTAATTTTATTTTTCCTACGATTGAATTTATATAAAAAGGCATTTGCTGTATTCATTGCTTGTATATGGTTCGAACAATTGCTACAAAACAGGAAAATATCGTTACTAATTTTTTTTTTATGTGTGGTGGGTGCTTAGTTGCAGTGACTCTTTATAATCTATTCTTTATAACGACATTTTTTGTTGTTTATACGGGTTCTTTCAAAATGTGCGTATACAGCAATGATCGAAAGTTTACGTCCATAGTGACACTCAATCTTTTCTTGATATAATTTAACCTTAATTCGGAATGAACAATATACAATTTTTCTATATCCCACTACCGAACAAGAAATTATTTCTACTATATCCGAACTTAAACCTAAACACCGATCCGGACGATTTATCTGCGAAAATTTTGAAAGAATTTAATGTGTATCTGGCATCACCTTTAACGCATCTAATCAATCAATCATTTATCATGGAACAATTTCCATCATCTCTAAAAGCTTCGTCGGTGATACCTGTTCACAAAAAAGTGATAGCAACAATATTAAGAACTATAGGCCAATTACACTAATATCTAACATCTCTAAAAGTTTTAATAACTGCAAGTTATCGCGATTAAACTCGTTTTTAGACAAGTACGAAATGATGTCAAAGAATCAAAACGACTTCCGTAAAACAAATCTGCTACGACCGCGCTAATTCAATTTTATAATTATATAATTGCAAAATTGAACAACAATAAGTATCCTCCTGCACTATTTTGCGATTTACGCAAAGCCTTCGACTGCGTAGAGCACCATGGTCTACTGAACAAATTATATTTCTGTGGTATAAGACGTAAAGATGCAGATTGGATAGTTTCTTACATTATGGGCCACGTACAATATGCCTGTATAAAATTTGTACTTCATGGTGTACCACAGGTATCAGTATTCGGCCCAATGTTGTTAACTCTTACAACATCTTCCAGTATTTCACAGATTTGTATCTACTAATTTATGCTAATAACCCTAGCTTTATTTATTATATATTGTTATTATTTAGAGATACTGAGCAAGCAACGAATTTTTATTTTAGATTTATTGCTGATTAGTTTGCATGTAATAAACTACAGCTAAATTGCGAAAAAACTATCTATCTATTCTTCCGCTCTCGGCAAAAAGTCTTGCGTAATGAACTAGCTGTTTCAATGAGTGCTGAACAAATCGCATAGGGTCAAACTACGAAATGTCTGGGTATCAGCCTCCACAAACGCTTATCATGGGACTTGCGTTGTAACTGCTTAGTGCAGAAGATGGCGCAATGCGTATACTTATTCCGTATTTTGCGTACATCGACTTCGCGAGATGTTCCACTGTTATTATATAACGCTGAAATTCAATCACACCTGAGTTACGGCATTTTATTATGGAGGGGCCAAGTTCTTCTGCGTCAAAGGTATTGGTAGCTCAAAAGAATAATGTGTGTCATAATGGGACTTAAACCAAGCAACTCCTGTCGATCGCTTTTTAGAGAACTCAAAGCACTGACTATTCCCTTTCTTTTTCACAACAATATATTGGGATACGCCCAAAATAAGCACCATAATGATACCCGCCAAAGGGACGATCTGCACCATAACAGATCGTTACTATAATCTGCTGAACTTAGCCTCGAATTTATTGGCATCAAGATATATAATAACCAGAGAGCGGACTTACGCCGGCCGTTTTAATTCCCGCAGTAGTGGGAGATGCGTCGTCAGAGTAGCACATTCATAGCGTACATAAAAGTCACGCGGCATTGCTACCAATACCAACTTGTTCTACTGGAGCGTATATAAAACTCGATATTCCAGTAGCGCAGAGAACTGATTCAGTGCGATTGATGAGCATAATAAATACATACACGTGATGCGTATTTGTTTCCGCCTACTATCGCTAGCGAACGACACTGCCTAAGCGACTATATCGGAAACGGCCGGCGCAAGTCCGCTCTCTGATAATAACATAGCTAGCGATATAAGAATTTCAAAAATGCGTACAAGGAGTTCTTAACAAATAGAGAATTCTACACTGTAAGTAAATTTGCAAATTTATCTGATACTTTAATTTAATGCAATGTCAATTGTCATTTTTTATTGTAATATACCTTTGTTTTGCGTTTGTATCTTTGTAATTCTTGTTTGTTGAATCTTTTTTGCTAAGTTAGATATGAAATCAAACAATTAGGTCAAAATTTGACTTGTCTAATTACAATTTTACATACAATGGATAAATAAATATTATTATTATTACTAAACTAGACTCGTACTCTATTCTTCTTTCTTTTTCAATATGACGTCAAAATTCTCTGATATGTATACACAGATAAAAATACGTGCTTCTCTGGAGACTCGCAAACCAGTTTATATAATACAAGCAAAATATTTTATTTTGAAGCGAAGGCTCTTGACGTCAGAAAACTTAATCAGGGATTTTATTGAAATATGCTTCGAATATTCATTATGCTCTACTGAGTTTGGTATTCCTTTCAGCTCATCACTGGCTGGAGACACACTCCAAATGCAAAATTGCAATATTTTCCTCTACATCATACAAAGTAATAAGTGAAGCAATAAATACATATATAAAATTTATTCGTTCGGGAAATATTAACAGAGTGTGAAAATAACAGCGATATTAATCAAACGAATAAAAATATAAATAAAGAAAAACCAGATGAGATAGCAAAATACAAACGCCTGGACATGAAACTAAATTACTGATTTTTTTATGTCAGATGCCCTTCTGAAAACATATCTTGAGCAATAGTTGACATTCTAAACATGTAACGAAGTAAATAATAACATTCTAAACATGGAACGAAGTAAATAATAACATTCTAAACATGGAACGAAGTAAATAATAATATTGTAAAAAAGACTGCCACACAAACTTAGAGTGAGAAGATTCAAGATAGTAACGCTTTTCATCAAATTCTTTTGCAGAAATTTTACTACCGAACATAATCAGTAATAAATCTGACTAAATTAGATTCAATCAATAAAATCATTACATGCAAACAATTGCTAATTGAAATAATTATCAATACATCACTACATACGATCCAACAAAAGAAAATTAACACAATTACATCATTTTGATTTATTTACGCAGTTTTTAATGTTGCTACAGTATAATAATGATTTTGGTACGGACGCATATATGTACCTACATGCATGATTGATTATACTGAAATGAAAAAGTCCAGAAACCTTTTCCGAAGCTTTTAATTGACGTTTTGCAAAACTCGTTACAATTGTGAATGTATAATTTGTTCGACGATTAATTTAAACTGTGGGAAAAACCGTCAGGCAGTTTATTGGACGTTGGCGTGATTTAATGAGTAGTAATTGATAAGGATCGTTCTTATTGTCGCATATTAATTAATTCCCATTCATATATCAGTTGGCAGACTATAAAATTCTATTACAAAAAGTTATTGGTTCATATACTCGCTAATAGCATATCGAATTCGTTGCTGACGCTAAATTGAGTTATATCTGATCTTGTGAAACATAACTCTGCTATATAATTCTTGAAATAGATAACATTCGAGCTTAAATTGCTACACGGGATTAGTTTGAAATTACCCGGCAGTAGTCATAGTAGTAGTTATATTGACAGTTTTTTCTCGAAATCAATCGATCAATCAATTTCCAAAATAGCTTTCTATTAAATTCAATAGACCTTTAAGGAACATATACATACAAACATCTACTCAGCAGCAAAATACTTTCCGTTGAATAAAACGAGCTTTTGCGTTTCTTTGCATAACAAGAAGAATACCTCTATAGTTAATTTAATTTTAGTTCAAACAAAATTAGCTTGAATTTTCATTTCTTATTTACGCTTTGCTAATTTAACAAAAGTAAATTTAAGATCGTGAACGTGTTAAGTCGTAGCACGATTGTATCAGGCAAAACATGAAGGTGATATTTTAAAGCGCGTCTTCTTTCAACAACTTTTAAATTAAAAATCTGTCTAAATTTTAGCGTTGAAGATTCGCCAGCAAAAGTTTGCATACTTGTATTTATAATATAAAATTTCCACTCTCAGTATTAGTCCAACCACTGTGTGAGTAATTTCTGCACGAAAGTATCAGTTACTTCGTTATTTTTCTGTTGACCCGGAAGTGACAGCAACTTCCTTATCTTCAACAGAATAATTTACCTTTTGTGTAAAATTCGGTTTCTACCAATTATCTCCGAGGCTAGAAAGAATGGTATACAGTTGTTTACTTAAAGCTTTGTCTATGTACAAAATTATACCTAATTAAATCTTTTGTTTCTGATATTTGAAGAGTAACTTCAACTTCAACACATATATTCCTGCAGATATTTTGTGAATCAGCCCATATTATCTTAGTAATTACCAGTCCAGTACTCTCTGTTCTAAATTAGAAATAATTGAGTGAATATCGTCTATTAGTGTGCGCATATATGAGAACCTATTTTAACATTTCCGTAACAACAGAAAAAAAATAAAGAAGCAAAGGTTACTCCAATTGTGTACCTATAATAACGCTAATAATAAATCTTTTTTAAGAATTTATTGTGAGTACACTCTGTTTGAAAGTACGTAACTCTTACGTAAGTAAATATGCACTATGTCCAGCTCGGACTGAATATACGTGTATAAACTACGGGAACTCCTTACCTCTTAATTTACCGATAGTATCCCAGATAATGCCAGAAAATAAATAGGAGATTTAGTCGCGATCCTTGACTATGCACAAAGTAAAAGCCCAAAAATCCTCGAAAGCTGGGCTGAATCTCTAGGCCGGAAGCACTTCAAAGAAATTGATACACCCAGTTACTGATGTGGAAAATGCTATTAAAGGAAAAAAGACAGGCGCGATATCGATTTATTGTAAAAATACCAATTGTACACATATTCAGGGTAATCTTTATATTAAAACGTATCTACTAAAATTTTCGTATCAAACATTTACACTAAACACATTTTCATAAAAACATTAGTGGTATTTCTTAAACATTAGAGTGAAAGAAAGCAGCTTTAAAGCAATTTGTAATTGAAGTAGCAATTATCACTATATAGAAACCTTGTCATTAACTACCAGTAAATAAATTACACTGCATAAACATTATAATACAAACAAAAACAATTAACAATCATTACGATTATTTGTAAGACAAAGATTGATTTCTAAGTCTCGTGCAGGATATATTTTTCTGGAATAACGTGATCGGTACCGTTCACAACAAGAATAGAAAGATTGATGAGAACAGCACGTGTCGAAGCATCGATCTATTTAGGTATAATGTGGGCTAATTGAAGTAAATGACAAATTTCCTCGGCAAATCTTGGTATCGCTTACTATAACGTAATTAAATTCATTATTAGCTCACATAATAAATCATATACATACATGGATAGTATTAATAAAATATGTGAGTTCTTTCGGAAAAGGCACAACTCCAACATCTACCGCTTAATGTGAAAATTATCAACTATAAATCCCTTTTCTACAAGAATTTTTATCTAACAATGTACAGTCAAATTTTTGGATCTTGTCCGTTACGTCATTAACAGCGTAATTAAACACAGATATACGTAAAATATTCATCACCGCCATTTAACGTACATTAGAGAAAAATTTATACTGACATTACTCATGACGTAACGGACAAGATCCAAAAATTTGACTGTATGTCTACCTTCTATTCTTTCTGGTCGATAGGATTCCATAAGTGGGTAATGACAAAAACTGAAGCCATTAATCATAATGATAATAGTAATAATAAAAAGTTAAACGCAACTTTAGGCTAGTTAAACTAAACGGGTAATAAGATATAATACTTTCTGTCTAATCTTTGATAGTTTATAATTAAATATGATTCTAAAGTTAAAAAAAAATAGTTATCCGTGACAACATAATTAAAAACCGACATAAAAAATTACTCCATGTTGTTGTAGCAAACAGATCCTTAACAACGAAGCTATAGTTGTAATCACGAAAGATGATCCCTGCGCCATCAATTAGATTTGTATGAATCAAATCAGTACTTCGGCATCATGTTAAATACTGTAAATATCAAAATGAATATGGCAGCTATGACATTTTTCATTTTTGGGTTAAGTGCGTGGGGATTTATTGACAGGCCCTAAATATTTAAACCAAGTTGATGCAATTGTACCTACCGTAATGTTCTACTATGTATTGCCATTATAGTTTTTAAAAAATTAGTTCAAAAAATTGTTAAACAAATACGTATTTGTAAGGACGAAATCAATGACAGTTCCATCAAATGTCTACGGAGATGCATTGTCAAATGTATGTCAAACTTTTAAGTCAAGAAGCGGAAATATATAGCTTAAGCGCAGACAACGAACTAATCTCGTCTTTGTCTTATTCAAGTGAATTGCACGAGCCGTACGTCTGTGCTAGGCAAAGTTTCGAAAAACAAACTGTCATCCAGGCTGTCCTTGTCATACAAATACATATTTGGATATGAAAATTATTCTTTGAATGTCGTTGATTGAGTTGTATGTAAGTGACGCAGGGATCATCTTTCGTGATTACAATTATATGTACAATATATATTTTAATAACAGAAAACATTCTAAATTTCTAAATTTCTCAAAGTTTTCTATATTTGTATTGTCACGTATTTAAAATATCATGCATCATTTTATACTTTTGAATTCAAGAGCGCACTTTAATATTTGATATCCGTTGCTACGATCATCTGGTCAAATGGGCATCTTCTTGCTGAACAGAGCCATAGTGGTTTGACAGGGTGTATCTTTAACCCTTCATTTTGACACACACATATCGACATGTCCAAGTTCGACCTGGATGACAAGCATGATGTCATAGACATTGCACTGTGTGTAGAACTCCACTCTATGAATACGAGGTCGTCTATTCACAAAGCACCAATTCAAAGAGGACAGTACTTCGAGTTGAGAAGGTTTTCGCCTCTAGCGAGGTTGACACATTGACTAACAGCACCCCTTACCTAGTATTGTTCTTGAATAAGCCACTTACACTGGTGGCAAAGTGTCGAGCTTGAGTAAGTTAAATATATAATATATTTTTTGTGTTTTAATTTTTACTTTTTGTCTTATTTTGTATTGTGTATATTTACTTCACTACGACGCCGTCAAAACCCGGAAACCCTCAGAACATGTCTGAATTTGTTCAATGGCCTTACAACACTCTGAGGTGTCGATAACTATCAATTATCACCTATATATGTATAAGCGTTGATTGAAGGAATACATAAAGATGCGCAACCTATGACAGTTGACAGAAATTTCAGATCCCATCCAATGCAAATCTCCATTTGATGGGATCTGAAATTTCTGTCAACTGTCATAGGTTGCGCATCTTTATGTATTCCTTCAATCAACGATATAAGTATTGAAAGAAAATATTGAATATGTATGTATGTTAACTACAAAATCGAAATCTATGCAGCGATAAGTGATTTAAAATTTTAGGAAATTGTATTTTGCAAAAGTAAATTTGTATCTTTGCATTTTCATGTGAAATGCAATCTTGTCATAATATTATTATTAATTGTTTTTGTTATAAATCACCGTTGTTTGCTTCGAAATGACCTCCTTCTTGATAAATAATAAAAAGAAAATTTTACAAAATGGGGCCTATTTATTAATTCCTGAAACCATGTAATATATTCCAAATTATGTTAATTGTGTTATCTGTTATAATTTCGAAGATATTCATAAAAATTGAAAGATCGCGCAAACTTTAAAAAGTCAGGTATTTCCTATCTACTAAATATTAATGTTCTATCTAGTAAAATATAATGTATTTACTCCACCAAACGATTTGTAGGAGGCATATTTGACGCAATGATAGTACTATTATTCTCAAAATACTTCAGGCGCACTTTTGTGTTAAAAAATAGCAATGCATTTTCTCTGGTATAGAAAAATGAGGATATTATTAGTAAACATGGCAAATTCGAGACACATGCCAGCGGCGTACGCCTGCAATTTTGCATTTAATTTAAATTATAAGAAACAAAATTTACATGTGACAGTTAAGCGAGCTCACCAACCGTTATTTATTTATACACGACACGGCTGCATATTAATTTGCAATTCAAATTTCCTATCATTCGTACGGCTAGGTGGGCGATCGTAAACCCGATAGCGCTCGATATATGTCCCGCTATGTATATGGTACAAATACGTCACATTTATTTATTAGAGAACATAAATATGAATCTACTATAAAGAATTTGTATGTAAAGAATTCCTAGATAAAAAGCAGAAACAATTACAATTAACGCAAACACGTTAAGCACAATCGATGTTGTGCTGATTTCGAAATACAAATGATGTATATACATATATAATTGTTCTAATTGTACTAATTTCCGCAGTATTCGTCGACCGCAGTCTCAGTATTGAGACATGGGACTAAATGTAAACGTATAACTTTCATGCTATGTAGGTAGTTTGATTTATATTCGCAGTTTAAAATTAGCTGTACTATTGATCTTTAATATAACAGCCAACTTGTGCAAACAGAATATTCATTCCGCTTGTCAATTAGTCTATTAATGGGTATACACATTGTTTCATCTTTTCATAATATTCATATATGTTTCATATTGCGTTACGGTTTGAGCAAGCAGACATGTACCGAGCTTGTCGAATGAAAATTAATATACTACTACATAATTTACATAGACATATTATATAGATAGTTTAGAGTTTTTAGGTTTTTACAGCTTCCTCGTAGTAAATTAGCTTCTCCGCATTACGAAAATCTCAATAGCAAAAACAACCACAGCTGAGGTTATCGTAATAGCATATAATAGTAATAATACGTAAATCGTGATGACATGAAAAAGGATGCCGGTGGCGAAAAAAGACACAAAACGAAGGATTAGATTAATCTTTTGCCAAATTTACACATATATCTTTTAAACCTTCGCTGCAGGACAATTTATTGCAGTTAAAGCCCACCTCCTCCGGCCGTCTTGTCTCAGCTTCTACCACACACATAACATCGGCCTCTGGAGCGTTGTCGATTCATCGTATTAGCTTCCGCAACTGCATCAATAATTCCTAATAATGTCTTAGCACTACATGGTAGTTTTATTGGTCTTTGTGGAATATCCCGCCCCGTTATGTGGCATTCTAGTTCGTGAAAAACTATAGTCATTTAGGCGGAAAATATTAGTATATATGACAATCTAGGTTCATGTGGAAGCTCACACCGTAATTCTATTTGATTCCAAAATAATCTCAGTTAAATCAATAAGTCTAGAGCTTTAATTCAAAGTAATTTGCATCGCAAGAAAATTTTGAAAGTGATCTAGTTTTCAGTTAATCCACTAGTTCTTTCTTTTAATTTCGTAAACTACATTACAATATTTACTGTTTCACTCATGTCTCTGTATTTATTTTTTTATTGTCTAGATAACGTGTCTTACCATTTCCTAAACGTTATTATTGTTTCTAGAGACAGCTTGTACAATAACTGTGATCCAAGTATAGTAACACTGCTGCAAAAAGACTAGATAGATCCATATAAGGGTGTAAATGATACTTCAATTTACTGCTACGTTGATTACCAATTTACTTAACAAAAAAAATAGTAACTGTACGTAAGTGATACCTTACGACAACTTTCACTCATTCGTATATGGAGTACCAAAGTTCTGAGTTTGTACACAATTGAACTCCACTTTATCCAAAATATTGTTTGCATCCTTCTTGTTAGAATAGAATGCCATAATTTTCATTGCAGCTTGGCAATTGGTTAAGATATTTGAGGGGCACTTTATACTACTGTTATTAATTCGTTTCTGTTTTTAATTCAAAAATTCACACATCCTTTATTATTTTGCAAATGAAATAATCTACTGCTAATTTTATCTCTACGTAACATCGTAGGAGTGTTGAGAAATTACCGAAAATTACCAATGACATAGAAGTTCAAAATCACAGTTGTTTTAAATAAAAATATCCTATCCCCTATTCAGTTCCATGATCCTTTAAAAATAAGATTTTTTATATTCATCCTACAATACCTACATTCTAGCGTTTGTGACATATATTCTCCATACATGTTATCTGGGTGTCAGATAAAATATGTGGATCAACAATTGGAAACATATACTTATTCAGCTTTCAACTTAAATAGAAATTCTAATTCTTACTAACACCCATCAGCCAGTATCTATTTACACTCAGCCTGTAAATATGCAGCGGTCTTAGCAATGAAAATCTTTTCAATTCAATAGTCATTTATAGTTAATGTATTTTAGAGTTATTTAAAAGCACATGTAGCACTTGTGCAAATTATCCAGCTAACCCCGTGTCCTTTTATCTTTGGTGTGCCTTAACAATTCTCTTCCAAGAAACTCAAAAAATCCCAACCAAAATCTTGTAATATAAAATGTATTGCCTATCGTAATGAAAGTAAAATGTTTGAATTGTCAATTAATTTTATAAGCAATAAAATGAGGTTCTGACTTCAAAGAAATACACTAGAGAAGCAAATTAACATAATAGCGGTAGGTATATAAATAAAAATTATAAAACTTCAAGGGAATTTTTCCAGGTTTAAAGATGAAAATAAGCCTCCCCGAAATAATAAATACATTGTTATAATTTAATTAATTATCTCAAAACAAAAGAACGATTACTATAAGTACTAATAGTCCTGTTAGTCCCACTGCACTAGTTCACAGGCCATCTTAATAATCACTTGCTGCAATGTGCACAGAGGCTAATGGACCATTTATCGAACGACCTCAATCAATGAGATTATACAAAATTATTTTTTCATGTGATGCTATATAAAATCCCTGTACACCAATACATTGCAATTACTCCAAATGATATGAAAAATGGACTAGAAGAGCTTTTAACAGTATTTACGTGGAAATGTTAAAACATATAACCCTGTCACTTGCAAATCAAATCGACTTTCTACATTTTGTATGTAAAAAGTCCATATCCTATTCGCAAAAAAGTGAGCTGCATTTTAAAAAAATTGAAACGCGTAATTTTACTCTTTGGCTTATTCCTTGCGTTTCCAAGCATAAGTAATTGCAGCGGCTTGGCATACCATACTTATAATATATAGATACATAAAGATTACAATTTAATATAAACATAACTAACGACTAAATGTTCAGAGAAAATGAAAACGCATATATCATGATACAAGATCACCTCGGCTCTGATACAGTGTATTTTTTGCCTTTTATATTAAAACACGGCTATTATATACTCCTTTATGTATTTTTAACGAAAAATAATTTTAGCTCTAGTTGTTTGTAGCGAGAATTCTTTAATATTACCTAGCCTTTTTCATTTGCTTTCTTGAATACAAAGGCGAAGTTTGCAGCCAACTTTTACAGGTATTCCGACAATAATGATCGGTTGCTATTCAATAAAACTTTCTGCCTTTTTTATTTTAATTTATTTACAAGTACACTTCACACTTCTGCGTGCGCATTGGAATAGAAAATAATCTTGTGTGCTTCATTTGGATTTCTCTTTTTATTTTTTAATGTTACTATTGAAATTAAGACGATATTCTTAGGGTGTGAGGATATATAAATTAACTTGCAGATAAAATTTTATTTGTAAGATAATTACAATGAAACGTTTATTGAATGTTAAATAGAAGTTACCTGCAATATAAAGCATTGTAGTTGCTAAATTTTATCTGTCAGTTAACAATATCTGTCAGTTACTTACCTAACACTTTTATCCTCACATTGATAAACCCACCCTTAACAGTATATTACATAAATTTAGTAAATTAATATTAATCAGAATTAGATTTCAAGTTTCTATGACATTTCCTTAATATTAGTACAAATATCCAAACCATATATAATGACCAAAAAGACACAAGACTCGATAATTTTGTATCATCTAAGGTTGCCAACCGCAAAGGGATTGCAAACGTGGGACTTAAGCAAATTAGTAAAATATCAAGCTGCAGGGTAGTCAATAGATACACATGACAATGGGCAAGATATAAAAACATAAATAAGACTGCTACAACTTTTATACTGTAACACCAACTACCCTATGTAGCATGTTTATCAAATTGAGACATGACATTCACAGTACCAATTCCAGGCCGGGGAGAATGGTAGACCAAAATTTTTTACACATACTGATCGAAGTTGGATAAAGAGTGGAAGTTGGAGTTCATGGTCTCTCAAACGTCTTTGGGCTATTCCCAACAATCTTTCAGGCGTAGCTTCGAATATAAACTAGACTGGGAATGTCGAGGCAATGTTATACAGTCACAAACAACAGGATATGTAGTATAGTATAGTATAGTAAATGCTAAGGCAGATGAATTGGCAAAACAACGCGCGAACATGAATTCCGTTGAACCAGAACAATGGAAGATATCGGAAAATGCACTTCTACGAAGAACAACACTCGGACCAACTCAAGCGAAGAAATATATAAACTTCTCGGTAAATAAGAACAAAAAGCTACTTGATCTTAGAAAGCCCAAGTTAAGAATACTTAGAGGCCTTTCAACTGGTCAGTGCCATCTATAGTACCATCTTAAAAAGATGGGCAAAGGAGAACAAGAGATGTCATTTTGCAAACATAGTGACTAGAACGCTCAGGATACTCCTTGCATCTACGAAGCACTAGTGCGGCTAAGGTTTCGACATTCAGGGAACACCAAAGGAGATCAAAGCTGTGGCGTCTAAATGTATCCCAAAATTCGTTAAGAATGTCGAACTAGATAATCACAATAGGTCAATCGGTCGCAGTGAAGACAGATATTTTAAATTAGAACAAACCCTCTATAATACAATGCAAGTTTATATTAAATGAGCATTTTGACGAATACATATCCATACAATCACTGGTTATCTAAATTTGGACAACGTTACGTATAACAATCAACAAATGCATATAATTATAGATACTAAATTCAAATGCAGCAGTGAAATTCCTGACTGATTTAGTAAAAAAATACACAAAACTAGTAGTTCTTACTTACCTTACAAAAACTTATAATATATACTATATAAACTTATAAATAGCAGTATAGTAAGGAGACCATCCTTATCACTTTATCCAGATTTTTCAGTGTGATAGTATGAAGATCCGCGTTTTAGTGCTCACAGCTTCCTCCTAAAACTGAGCCAAAGTTTCACCTTCGCCAGACAACTGACAGCCAAGTTGTTACAATGATGACAAAACCTAGACTATTCCTTTATATTTGTGCAATTCTAAGTATGTCTCAACTCCTATCTTAACAAATGTTTATAGATCACAAATAGTAGAGCTGCAGAAATTGCGCAAATAAGGGAAAGGATAGCAAAGTGGATGCAAATTTCAATAATTGTGACTTTCGCCGCTTACTTTCCAGAAACTCCTCTGTAAATTGCCATCACATATCTATTATCAATAAAATGGTAACTGATCAAAGTGCAATCCATTCAACACGCCGTTTCAACTGACAACCCAGTTCTCTACTGAGATCTAAAAAATGAACTATGAAATGTTGAAGCATAAATACCTTATATCTTGAAAATATAAAAAAAAACAAGTCTACAAACGCTGGTAAAATAAATGATTGCTATTCAAGTTCTGCTTCAGTAAAAATTTTATTTATTGTCAAAATGTATGCTGAATAGAGATCAAATTTCAGTGTACTATCAATTCGGGAAACCAGTAACAGCAACTACAATCTGTTGCTCTTTTTATAAAGTTGACAGGTGGTTTTTTGTGGCCGATACATGAAAGAGTTGATAAGCAAATACTACATACGAACGTCCGTATATTACAAAGCCGTATTTTAGGTTGATCTGAATTGTATATGAAACATCATATATTTTCGATGCTCACACAAAACTTGGTCATAAACCTTCAACGGTTTTTTTTTTTATAGCAAACATACATACATACGGGATGACTGATTGAGACCGGCCATTAGAAAAGTTGGGTCTCCTAATGATAATATATTCTGCAAAGTTGCATATGCATATATAAACTAATTAAATCTATTCAATAGAATTACATATGTTTAAGATAGCTGCACCTTCAGAAGTACCGGATATTGACATTAACTTTCTTGTTTCAAATAGAATGATATAGTTTTCTTTACATTTTCGAAATCTATTTATTATTTATTTTTGAGGGACCTTCACCAGTATTTGCTATACCTAGATGAAGTTGCTTTTTGAGATTTTTCGAGTTCTTTGATAATTTATAAGTTTACGTCATGATGCTTAATATTATTTCGCCATTTTTAGAGTGAAAACTTTGAAACTGAGGATATGGATATCTTGACGTTTTTCGAGTTATTAAGGTTTTTGATAAAATTTGTAGAAATGGATATTTGTAATTTATTTTGTATTCATGGACAGTATAAAAAGATTGTTGTGTGTTCAGCGAGAGATAATTTTATTTGATAGCACTAGCCTGTCACATGGGAGTATCTTTCACACACGGCAAGTTCTTTAAACAGTCTTTACATTTCTCATGATTATAAAATAGCTTTAAAATATCTATGTTTGAATAATGTTCATTTTCCAATTCAATGGACACAACGAAACCAGACTTGAAAGGTTGTTGTTACAGTTACTAATAATAACGTTTGTTGTCATTTCCATGTGCAGGTATGGCAATGTTAAAATTTTCTACAAACTCTATCAAAAACCTTAACTCGAAAATTACAGGGTATAGCGAATATTAGTACAAAATGTTGAATGCCAAATGGGCAATTGCATTTGAGATAGTCGAGTTTTAATAGTCTGAAATTATATTAAAAAACAATTAAATTTTGAACAACCTGTATATAATGCACTAATTCTAAGAACTGCAGCATAAATATCAACATTTGTTGTTTCCAGAACCTCAACTTCACAATTTTCGATAAAAAAATGGCGACGACACATAATATTAAGCATAATGATGTAAATTTTCGAAAAAGTCAAAAAATCTCAAAAGCAACTACATCTAGGTATAGGAAATACTAGTAAAAGTCCCACTAAAATAACGTTTAGATTTCGAAAATGCAAAGAGAACTCTATTATTCAATTTGAAATAAAAAAATGGATGCCAATTTCCGGTACTTCCAAAAGTACCGTCATCTTGAAAAATATTTTTATTGGATAGATTTTACTACCCTATAATAATATGCATATGCAACTTTGCAGACATTTATTATCATTAAGAGGCCCAATCTTTCTAATGGCGTGCGTCACATTATACAGGCTGATCCATGATAGATGCGTAAGGTATTAAACGTATATGGAAAACTGATCCATGAATCGTCAATACTGTTGTGTTGCCAGTTGAACTTGAAATTGACAACAACTTCGTTATTTTGTTGGAACACAGTATATATTCTTGCATTTTTAGAACACTCTTTTGTTTCTGGTAGTTGCCTGAATCTGTTTTTGAGATATTAATCAATTTATATTGTTGTACTTTCTCCTAAATACTTAAAAGTTGAATTTTAACTACCGATAGAAATGGCCGTGGGACTTTCGTTTTGTAGTTATATCTTAGGAGTAGCCTCCAGGAGGAGATGATCGACATGACGCGTTTTTGAGTTATTGCAATAATTCAAGGCGTGAAAACATCCAGACATACAATATTATAAAACTATGATCTCAACATTGCGCCGAAATATCTGTTAAATGTATTTAATTTCAAGTATAGAAATGTATGAAATTGTTCAAAAGAATAATTCGTTACTGTGTAATACGGGTAATACTTATAACTAATTGTACCTCTAAGAAATAACAAAAGCCACAGAAGAGGTATACATCACACTAAACATTTTTTTAATTTCGCGGGCATAACGTGGTATTTTAAACAAAACTAACTAAATCCTGTGCTATTTCACTATGAATAACAACAATTTTTTGTACTGAGAAAAGTATTGAAATATTTTCTGGAGATTAATTTACAACACAAACACAACTCTATAACCAATCATGAATTTTTAAGGGAGACAATCACGAGATCGTATTTAATTGTTATAGCAGCACAATTGCCAAGAGTAGCGATATTCGCAGGGAAGATTTTAATCATAAATACCCTAAAGTGTAGCGGATAATTTGTATTTTTCCACATTGTATAAAAGTGACTGAGCAGCATTACATCAAACATAAGAAGTAATATTAAGTAGCAGTAAGTTATTTCATAGAAGGCATGCAAGAATGCACTATATAATAATATTTATATCTCAAGTGATGAGTAATATTATTGATTATTGTGACGATTTTTGTCGTTTGTGTTATGATCGCACTGTATCGTATGTACTTGGGTGCGAGAATCTACTAAAAGAAGAGTAAACTTGAGTATACACTCTCTGAAATTTCAACGTTTACTTTACAATTTTCGTTAGAAGTTATAATTTTTATATATGTAATATTCTTGGTTAAGGAACAGTTACAATAAAGAACGTTAAAACTAATCAAAAAGTGAATTGATGTTAAATAAATTATAATACAAATTAATATTATACCTCCTACATATAAAAGTGTAATATTTATTACAGACGTACATACATATTGCTATGCAGTGGCCCAAGGATCAGATACCCCACATATATGAAATTGCTCCGACCAGCAAATTGGATAATTAATTAACAAACTATTCACAAACCTACACTATTCGAAATTCCATTAGCGTTAACACAGATACAGAAAAAAAAAAAAAAACGAGGAAAATTAAATGAACTCAGAATCAATTTCAACAGATTCAAAAAAAAAAAACTCGAGGTGACCAAAACTGAACCGAATTCCCTGGCAACGCTAATCGGACTTGCATTCAAAACATCTGTGACCGGCGCACATCGCTAACCAGCGAACAGAAAAATATTACAATACAAGAAAAATGTAAAATTTAGCTCAGATATAAAGTCAAAATCTTCTTAATTACACAAAGAAATAAAATTAAAAAAAATTATAAACATCATAAATAAACACCTAAGCAACTATAGGTATGCTTAAAAATTAATTACAACAAAGTTAACTGAGAGAAAACAATTAATATTTAAATGTATGCATGAAATCTCAAATACATCTTAAAATCCTCAAAGCTACATCGGTAGAATCTAAAAAAAAATATCCTTCGAGAGTGAGAACATACACTCGCATCAAAAAGTTAATGAACACGATTTACTAACGAAAAATGACTTAACAAATAAATATACGGATAAAGATCCATAGCATACTCCCAGTCAACGATGCGCCAATTTCTTCGGATTGAGAGCTGAAAACAAAATCCCAACGAATTGAAAACAAAACTCATAACGAAATTTGAGCATCTTTGACTGTACCGCACTGACACAAACTTGACAAAATTTGGAGTTTACTCGCAAACTTAAACTATCTTAAAAATAAAATTTTAAACCTAAAACGGCACTAGACTCACGACGGTTGAGTTCTAGACGCATGGTGAGACACACTCTGAACAAGCGTCTGAGATGGCGAACGACGATACTGCCGGTCCTGAAGAATGACGCCGAGGCTCAAACGTCCCTCCCGCACTGGGGTGGTGAACTCGTGCTCCATCCTTCTGCCTTAGAACCGCATCGCCATGGTAAAGTGGACAGGTGCAATATTTAGGGGTGTAAAGGAAATTACATGGAAATATTTACGTAAAGGAAATATGTAAATACGTGGAATAATCTTCGTATAGGAAGTTACATGGGATTATTTTCATATGGGAATAAAGAGCTGACATGGTATCTGCCGATTTTCTTCTTACCATTCATTGTAAAGAGCTCGTACGTCACATCATTGAAATTACGGACTACAGTGTACGGGCCAACATAGGGAAGATCCAGCTTGGCACATTTCCCTCGATCTCTTCTACCAAGACGATAGCTTTTTACAAGAACAGTATCTCCAGGTTGGAAAATGGTTCTTTTCTTGATCTTGCTGTTTTCTTTACGGACATAGGTATCAGCTGCTCTTCTTAACCTCTCTCGGACTCGTCGGACTCTGATGTCATAATCATCTGTTTCTTGTGGATAGGGATCCCATGGAGTAGGTGGCATTATACGATTCATTAGGTATGCAGGGCATTCCTCAGTAACCGTATGGGGTGTATTGTTGATGAAGTCTTCAGCTGCCTGAACATGTCGGACCCAATCTGCATGGTGTTCATGAGTGAGCATCCTCAGGAACTTCGTGACCTCCTGAATGTACCTTTCCGTCGGATTTCCACATGGATGACGAATACTTGAAAAGATAACTTCTATGTTTTGTTGAGAGAGAGTGGTTTTGAATTTTTCGTTTCGGAAGTAGGTAGCATTATCAGCGAGCAATCTGATCATTCTTCCATGTTGATTTATGAATCTCTGTATGCAATCGAGAGCTGTATCAGTATTGTAGCTGTGAGTAGGGTAAATTCTGACAAATTTCGAAAAAATATCTGTAATAACAAAAATGTGAGAATACCCTTGATCACCTGGAATCAAATTCCCTATAAAATCGATACAAACCAGATCTAATACATTGTGCACTAATATCGATTTGATTTCATTGTTGCAAACGCGATTCTTTGATTTCGAAAACATGCACTCGACACATTGTCTGACAACTTTCTTTGCCAATCTCCGATCATCTTTGCAGTAAAAAACATTTCTGAACAGAAGCCATAATTTTCGACCTCCAATATGCCCATAATCTCTGTGCAAATCTTTCATTACTTGGCCAGAGTAAATCCGCTCTAAGACAATTAAGCGTGTGTCATGGATCATTTTCATGATCAACCCTTCCTGTAAAATATATGACTTGAAACTTTCTCCATCCCTTAACTTCTCATGAATAAAATCAAAATTCTCATCCCTCTGACTTTGCAAAATATTTTCAAAACGATATAAGCCCGTGGCATTTATCTTGTCATATACATTCAATTCAACTTGATTAAACTTAACTCTACTGTCATTCATCCTTGTGAGGGCATCAGCAATAATGTTCCTCGCTCCTTTTATATACTTGATATCAAAAGAGTATTCGTTTAGCAAAAGTGACCAGCGATATATCCTAGAGTTAGCAAACCTCGACGTCAATATAGATGTCAACGGTGCATGGTCTGTCTCGACTGTGAAATAGTTTCCTAGAAGATAATATCGTAGTTTGGTAACACAATGGACTAAACTCAGCATCTCTTTGTCACCAGTTCCATAATTCATCTCAGCCTTCCTTAGAACTCGGGAAACAAAACATATGGGTTCTTCGATGCCATCAGCTATTTGAACTAAAACTCCTGAAACAGATACATTTGATGCGTCTACTCGCAAAACAAATTGTTTCTGGAAATCTGGCAATACCAACATTAAATTATTATAAAATTCCGTACGAATACTCTCAAAAGCATCTATTCTCTCTTTCGTCCAACTAAATTTAACATTCTTTTTCAACATATCATATAAAATATAGCTTCTCTCAGCTAGATGGGGAATAAATCGTTTGTAATAATTTACAATACCTAGGAAACCTCTTAACATTTTAATATTCTTGGGTCTAGGATAATCTTTAATAACATTTAATCTAGAACTATCTACTGTAATATATTTTCCGTCTATATCATATCCTAAATATTGTATCCTACTCTTAAAAAATTCACACTTCTCCACATTTATTTTCAAACCATTCACATTTAAAACATTTATAATCTCAGCAATATGAACTTTATGTTCTTCAATATTCTTCGAGTAAATCAAAATATCATCCACATACGACGTACAATAATGATTAAACGGTGATAAAATCTGCTGCATCACTCTGATAAGAGCTGCACTTGAACTGCTAAGACCAAAAGGAACTTTCTTGAAAACATAACAATAACCATTTACCATAAATCCACAATATTTCCTAGATTCTTTGCTTAAGGGAACCAACCAAAATGAGCTGCGCAGATCCAATTTACTAAAAATCTTGCTGTCGTTGCATTTGGTTAGCAAATTCTCAACGTTCAGGGGAGTTTCAATTTGAGGTTTCGTTCTTTGATTAAGATACCTGGCATCTAAAACCAGTCTGATATCGCAATTTTTTCTTTACCACGAGCAATGGATTAATGTACCTAGTGACTCCTCGTTCGATCACGTCATCCTTCAACATCTTCTTTATCTCAAGTTCGACCGTTTCTTCTAAACATTTCGGAATTGGGTACGACCTAAACTTAAATGGTTTCGATTCGTCGACTTCTAAGACATGTTCATACTGTACTGCACATCTAGGACTAACATCTACCAACGATTGATTTCTCCTGAAATTCTCCCTGATGAAACATTGAAATTCTTGGGGACAATTTATTTGCATATTAACAAAATCACACGCTTCTTCCATATTATGTTCTACCATTAAACAATTTAATATAATCTCATCATCTGCTTCTTCTTTAATCCATGGAACCAATACATCTTCCATAACTAACCTCTCCTTTTTAACATCAATAACTGCTTCCATCCCCTTCAAAATATCCATTCCAATTATTCCATCTCGTGGTATACCTCGAATGACCAAGAATTCTCCCAATCTGCTTCTCACCGATAGAAAACTTCGTGTAGACTCTTGTTGATAATGGCGATTACCTTAGATGTCGCTGAAACAATAGTGATCTTTTTCGTGTTCCGAAGTACTCGGTATTCTTCGCCAACAATTTCAACAACATTTTCATTTAGATACGAAACCTCACTTCCGGTGTCAATTAGGCAATTCATCTTCATGTCTTCAATTCCTATAGGTACATGAGGCAAAGTCGTGTTGATATCCTGTCTATCTTCATTTTTCAGCAAGGCTATTTGGTTCTCCATTTCGTTTGATCCATCTGAAAAAACTGAGCTGCTGCTTCATCGTTCATGGCATTCTGGTCTCCTTTCTCCATTTGCTTCTCCTTTTCATTCTCTCTCTTTTTCTTCTCAAATTCCATGTTTGATACTTGCTTCGTATCTTTCTGAATTGTTCCCGTACTCCTACCACTTCGAACTTCCTCTCTAACTTTTCTGACCTCCTCTTCAAATTTGTCTTCTCTTCCCTGATTTGAATAATCCTTCTCCCTCTGGTTTGTACTTTGCCATCTCTTTTCTTCCGGTCTGTATGTTTGCTCACGTCGAAACTCTGGATTCCTCCATCTCTGTTGGTTTAAGTTCCTATAATTTGGACCATTGTTGCTTGCGTTGTTTTGCTGCTGATAACTTCTCGTCCGTTCATTCGCATTCTCATCTCTCTCTTTAAGGTTTGGATATTGGCTGTTGTCGTACCTTTGATAGTTACTGTAGTTTTGACTTGTAGAGTTTCTATCTTCTCGAATGTCTACATCATCCAGTTTCTTCATCAACTCGATCAGATCCTTTATGGTCTTCACTCCTCTCAATGCTACCGCATGGATTACCTCTTTGTCAAAATGTCTAGCTAATTGGGTAACTATATCCTCCTCTACCATCTTCGGTGTCAAGTGTCTAACTATCGAATATTTCTTAATAATATAATTCTCTCTGGTCTCATATCCTCCTACCCTATAACTACCAAACATCAAGTCTTGTCGAGCTCTCATCTGTTGCGTTTGACCCCAGTATTGGTTGGTAAACTCTCGCTCAAATTCTTCAAATGTCGCCACATCCTCGAATATCATTTCCCACCAATTTAAAGCTGATTCTTTTAAACTTGCTCTCAACAAATCAAACTTTCTATGCTCACTACTAACATTCGCTAAAACTTTTTTAATATTACTAAGATACGTCATTGCATTTACTACATTATTGCCATAAAATTTTGGTAATGATTCTTTGAAAATAGGACTATTATAAGAGGGCAATATTGACTGTTCCATTGAAACATTTAAACGACATGCTAAATCTTCTAACCTATGATTAACCCCATCTTCAATACTTTCTACCATACTATTAAAATTATTAACTTTTTCTATTACCTTATTTACTTCTCCTTCCATCTTCCTCTCTACCTCTGTCTTCAACTTCTCCATTTTCTCTGTCGTCTTTTTCTCCACCCTTATGATGTCGACTGCCTGCATACCTAACTCTCGCGCATTTCTTTCTACTCCCTCTTCTACCATTTTTATCTTCTCTTCGTCCTTGACCATCCTGACTGCTAAGTTTTTAGTTTCTATTTCCAAATTCCCCGTTGCTCGTTTGAGATCATCTATTTTGCAATCCCATTTGTTTTCCATATTTTCAAATCTTTCCTCCCATTTTTCTTCCTGTTTTTTGATAGTTCCTTCAATCCTTATCATCTGTCCTTGAAGCCCTTCGATTCTTCCATTCATCCCTGACATCTGTTGTTGAAACCCTTCGATACTTCCATTCATCCCTGACATCTGTCCTTGTAGCCCTGATAACATGTTAAGTATCCTCGTCATTGGATCATTTCTCTCTGTCTTAACATTCTCATCTGTTGTTTGCTCCGTTCTTGGTTTCGTGCTCATTTCCATCCTTGTTTCATCTATCACATCATGCTGCTCGGGACCATCTTCTCGTACGGGAGTCGACGCTGCCTCGCCGTCAATCGTGTAGCCCAACGGAAATACGTCCTCATTGGTGGTGTTTTCAGGTTGTTCAGCCATGGTGTACAATGTTGAAAGTTTAAAACACAAAAGAAAAATTTTCAAAGCGACGCACGATTTAAAATAACAGAATTATAAATGCAAAAATACACAAACAAGTTATGCAGACAATTTAAATATATGCACCGCGCAATTGCTGAAATCTCAGATTCTAATAAAAAAAAAACGTTAGATACCAAATAATTTATTATATGGAACCCTCGGACCGCCCCACGTTGGGCGCCAAATTATATTATGCAGTGGCCCAAGGATCAGATACCCCACATATATGAAATTGCTCCGACCAGCAAATTGGATAATTAATTAACAAACTATTCACAAACCTACACTATTCGAAATTCCATTAGCGTTAACACAGATACAGAAAAAAAAAAAAAACGAGGAAAATTAAATGAACTCAGAATCAATTTCAACAGATTCAAAAAAAAAAAAAAACTCGAGGTGACCAAAACTGAACCGAATTCCCTGGCAACGCTAATCGGACTTGCATTCAAAACATCTGTGACCGGCGCACATCGCTAACCAGCGAACAGAAAAATATTACAATACAAAATTTAGCTCAGATATAAAGTCAAAATCTTCTTAATTACACAAAGAAATAAAATTAAAAAAAATTATAAACATCATAAATAAACACCTAAGCAACTATAGGTATGCTTAAAAATTAATTACAACAAAGTTAACTGAGAGAAAACAATTAATATTTAAATGTATGCATGAAATCTCAAATACATCTTAAAATCCTCAAAGCTACATCGGTAGAATCTAACAAAAAAAAATATCCTTCGAGAGTGAGAACATACACTCGCATCAAAAAGTTAATGAACACGATTTACTAACGAAAAATGACTTAACAAATAAATATACGGATAAAGATCCATAGCAATATGTTGTACACACATGCACATATGTATATTTTAAACCTTCCAGTAATTTTTGATATGATGATCGATGATCATAGAACTTGAGTTTTAATTTCCACTTTTCGTTATTTCGGTGTTAATAACAATATTATTAAAGTAAATTACGTACGAGTTTTAAACCGCAATCAACAATGGATCGAGAATTACCACTTAAATGCAAAACAACTGCTATCAAGCTAAAACAACAACAGCGCCATTTCGGTTAAAATATTCGCTGAATTGTTTTGAATCTTTTTTATCTACATTCATTTAATATTGCTATCTCAAAATGTAAAAGCCGAAATGTTCATTTCTTCATTGCAATTGATAGTACAGTCATATACATACTATATCGGCTTTGTATATTTAATAATTTCAAATGTATCATAAAAATTAAAAATTTACCTTGACATGCATTTTTACGGTAGGTATTAATACGCATATTTTTATACATACTCTGCACTTTCGTTATTCTGCTGCACTTCTGTTTAGTTAGCATTACTTTATACATTTTGTGAAAACAATAAACATTGAAGCTTTATTAAATACAATATTTTACTAGGGAAATAGAGGCAACCAAATATACTTCCGCCACCTCTTAACCGGCTAATCTGACGGCTTAATCAGACGTCTGGACGATCTCGGACTAGGAAAGCTAACTCTCGACCAGGTTGCGGACTTCTTTGTCCGAGTGCAATCAGGCTAAGAAGAGTAAAACAGCACGGGGGAACAATAGGCCTTTCTTATGGCCGAGCTTGCCGTTACGGTTCTTCCGCCCGTGCAGGCCAAAAAAAAAAATTAACCACTAACATCTAAACAGTTTAGTCTTGATAGTATCTGTTGTAACAGTTTTAATTTCTGTAGGATTCAAATCTTGAAATGCTTGCATCGATTGGTAATCTACCTGCTTTGATATTCATTGATGTAATGCATATATCTTTCAATAGTTTTGCATAGACGAAAATCCAAATCGGGTAATCTTGGAGGCTAGTTCCATAGAACCAAACAACTAAATCTATGGTCGTATAAAACCCGACCTAACTGCGTACTAACTTCCGCCGTTCAGTGTAAAAACTTACCTAAGCCGATATCAACAGTTTCGCTACTCTTCAATAGTAAGGTTGTCTGTAGAATTTTCTGCTACTGCTCTTGTAACTTCTAAATATTTCGTGGAAGTTAGTTGCTCATGCCGTGGTAACTTTAAAACATTAAAAAACTTCTGAAAACCTATTTTTTTAGTAACGTGAGATCTTTATTCATTCAGTTATTACGATTGCAACTATTTTAAGAGTTTGAATTGAAGCTTATCATCATGCATTTTCGGTTGTACCAAAATTATTTGATCTGATGTACATATATGATACGCCCGAGTCTCGTACATCGCTACGCATTGAAGTTTGTGGATACACCATAACATTAATTTGATTATCTTCGAGGCCAATGGCCTGAGCCTGCATAAACCTCCCTTTGCGTTTAAAGATAAAATTTCTAAAATTTTTCTGTATTTACACAATTTTTCTTTTTAGTTATTCATTTTATTTTCCTTAGTTTAATCGACTCTACAAAACTAAAATTGCTGCTATCCCCGGTATCAATCTCCCTCCACCCTAATTTCCTAACGAAAGCCAGCTGAAACCTTTTACAAACAACATTAACATACTTTGCAAAATAACTCTAAACCTATAACATTTTATACGGAAGGAAGCAGACTACTTTTATACGTACTGTGCACTACAACTAATTGCTATGTCAAAATAATAAGATAGATAAAAGTTTATAACACTACATTTGATACAATACAGTTTCCTAAATGAATACCTAAAATTTTTAATCTGCACATGCATTAATTTTTTGGCGCTGTATAAATCAGTTACGACGGGATAATTTTAAAATAGCGGTTCTTCTATAATAATAATCTACTCTATAATCTACTCCCAGATGGATATATTTGACCCAAAATATACCACCCTATTAAGTGGATAGCTGTCTGCCCAACACATTTCTATTAGTGAACAAAATTTAACTCTAACATTAATATAATATAATATAACACAGGGTGTTGCATGAAGCGTTTTCACTTCTTTCCATACTTTGTATGACATAGCACTACAAATGTTATTCTCTAATTAATGTCAATATGTGTTCTAACAAAAGCGATTAGTCTAAAGAAAAATATTTCAATCACTTGTAAAGGACAAAATACTAAATAATACAAAATCGTTAGACGGCAACGTTGCAACTAATTATAATATTTTCCAGCTCACAACAGCATCCATTGAATGGGGTGGTATATTCTGGGCCAAATATATCAATCTGAGAGTAGATTATAAGTTGTAATTCGACTTACTGCTATTCTAAAACTACCCTGTCGTCACTAATTCCATCTTTCTATAACTGTTTGTAACTTGGCTAAATACTTTATCAGTACAGCTCGTGTACACACCAGAATTAATATGTGCAAAGTTAAACTTCCTTATTAGGAGATGCTAAGTTGCTTGTAATATTTAGCCTGTAATTAATTATGCACCAGTAGCTTACGGACTTCCCGGTCATTTACTGTGTTGTACCTTATAGTCACGCACTCGTTCAGGAAGGGGATCATCTGTTCTACCGCACTTTTAAACATGTTAATCACTTAACGCGTGGCAATAATAAAGGGGCTACTTTAACACTGACATCGCAAGATTACTGTACTGTTATTTGGCTGAAAACTGTCCACGAGATTAAACAAACCGAGGATGTAGTCGATTTTACAAGTTATACCTTAACATGTATGTACACAGTAATGTTGTTGTATACATTCGTAAGTAAGATCTGCTGCTTATCGATAATATATACACATGTGTACAGATAGGAGATGTTAATAATATTCAATAAAGTATAACTCCAGAGAAATTAGAATTTTGGAGAAAATTTACAGTGCCAATGGTAGTTCTAGAATAACTCTTCCTATAGGAATAACGTACACTCTGTTTTACATATTTTAATAACTATGAAGAACAAGGCCTTGATCCCAAACTTATTTGCGAACTTCCTTTTCCTATATGCAAAACTATGCGGAACGCCCAAAAATGCTTCTTGAACTGAATGTTATAAATTATAACCTAAAGAATATACATATATGTATGTATTTGTCATTATAGGTAGTTATATATTACTATCATACTTAACATGATGAACTTTGCGGGTACTTTTCTTCAAAGTAGCAGTTTTTGTACAAGTATAATTGTGACATCAGTTAAATAGATCTTTTCATGAAAAAAAAAGAAAAACGGAATTCAATTAGCTGACGAGGCGAAAGCCTGGCGACTTGGTATTCTTCATTCGCAAAGATTAATTTCTGACCGTCAGTAAGGCAGTTATACGGAGGTTTTATAATGCACCGGGGATTAACCGTCGTGTCGCGAAAACATCGGAAGAAGGATGCGCTACGAAAAGTTGATGAAAACGGTTAACTGCGACGCTCGGGACAGTGGCGTCCGTCGGAAATTACGAGGGATTTAAAATTGAATTCCCTGCAACAAACGAGAAGATTTAGAGCCGCTTGTAGAAACGAAAATGTCACGCTTTATTACTATCTTTTTACTAGAGTTATTTATTACTATTGTTGCAGTCCATGAAATTGTTTGCTTTCCAGGAAGTTTTGATTAAATATAGTTTTATTTGATTACTTTAAATTGTTGATTACTGTTAATTGTTTGCTTTCCAGACGAGTTTTGATTAAATATAGTTCTATTTGATTACTTTAAATTATATTATTATAATATAAATTTGGTATTGACATAACTTGCTTACAATAAGCTTATATATAACTTATAGCGAACGCTGTAATATTTTATAGTACGTAAAATAACCAAATAGGTTTATGTTTGAATACGAGAGAGAAATTTCGGTGGTGTCATCTTCTTCAGAAATTCTTGCAAAGATTGAAGCCGTTTTCAGCTTGTGGTTTTATAGGTATCCTTGTGGTTCGCTAATCCGTGGTCTATATCTACCGCGGTCTCTTGTGTTTTATCGGGAATTGTTTCGTAATTCTTCGACTATGGTTTCCATTTTTCACTATTACTACTGTTTCTGCTACTACAAATTGGCGGTCACAAATTTAGGTGGTGGTTGTGCAATAACATTTATAAAAAGAAATAAATAGATTAGTGAGCGGAAATCTTTCAACCTGTTCTGTTTTCCTTGTATATATTTTTGACACTATAGAGATCGCATACGACGTTGTAATATTTTAGTATTGGACAGTTATTAGATATGTCATATGGTAGGGTCAATGACTGTGATTGTCACATTGAAACATTGATATGTTCAAATCTTCATACTTTTATATTTAATGCAATAAATATAAGTAATATAAATAAGTTTCATGTAATTTATTTACCAAAATGGAAAGCATATTTATGTACTGTATGTCATAATTCACTGGTACTAAAACAGATATATTTACAATAGAATAGATAATGATAACACTGATCTGAACACTGAAATATATTTGTTGTATCTTTCAATTATTCAGTATTCAATTTTTTTATATATTTTTACACTTTTAAAGTCAGTGAATGGGCCCTGTTTCTGCCATTGTTTCGCGAATTCTTTCTTGAGCATCTCTAACAAAAGCCTAACAGTAATCGGCAAGCATGGAAGCATTCCAGTTTTCTTGGTATCTTTTCTCAATTGTTGATATATTCTAATTGAAGTGCTCGAAGTGCTCATCGTTTACAGCTCCGCAGTACACAGGAAAAAAGTCCAGATGTGAATGTAGGAAATGGATCTTCAGGAACATATTGCATCCCATTTTTTAGTACGATGATAGCATATTTTTAATAAGAGTAACGTAACTATTAGCTTTTTTATTTCCTAAGAAATTAATGACCACAAGAGGAAAGTTATACCGAGCATTCTTTTCAATGTCTGGTATAGTGCCGTCAAAATGTTCGCCTTTCAGAATATTTCAAATCTGTGGCTCAATACATTTTTACTTCACTTAGCCTTCGGAATTTCTGATGCAGATACTAAAAAAAAAGGCCCATTTCCATTCAATGCCTTTAACAAAGTTTTTCCATTAAGCCCAATTTGGTGTGCAGTGGTGACAACAAAATCTTTTTGGAATCTATCAATGACCTAGCTCTAATAATTGCCGAACATGCTAGTCTTGTCTCTTGTAATGAAATAGCTTTACCCAACTATCCCATTCACACAAAAAACAGCAAAACTTGCTACAGTTTAACTGCACCCAAATAAAAGTGCAACCTTTAAGTCTCCACGGAACCGCCATTAGTGCTCATCGTATCTTATACTTGTCAATAGGTACTTGATATGGTCGTATGATTCATTCATGCAAACAGCATATCCAACAGAAATAGATAGAAATAGAATATTTCCAATATGCTATAGTACTGCATTTAAACTCAATGTTGAAATATCTATAAACAATCTCCATTTCAGTGACTTGTAGTTTATATTTAAAGGTGCGAATAAACCACTACGTTATTGCAGAAAACCAAGTTATTTTCCATATCAAAACATGGTACTAGGCCTTTATAGCGTTACGAAAAACACATACAGAGACAACCTGTCTTACTTTTTGGAAGATTTCTTACGAGATCGTTTAATTTTGACTGGGTTGTTTTATTGAGAATTTTGTATTCAATTCCATACTATTCATGATCCTAGCGTTTGTCAGTTGGTTATTTACAGGAGCTGTTCAATACACGGCAGACATGCGGTTACACGTCAAAATATAATATGTGTAAAACTTGAACTAACATTAAAAGGACAAGTTTATTGTCGGCTTTGGAACGCCAAAAATGGTAAGATTTCATCGATTTTATTTTAGACAGACTGCGGCTGTTGTCAAGTGTAATTTTTGTGATATCTTTTACTGTGATTTTCTATTTAAAATATTTATTAGTTTAAAGACGATGTGATTCGTACGGTTATTTATTATAGACTAGCTTTTACAATTTTTCCTACACATTTTCATATACATTTTTCTTGTGCAACTATTGACCATATAAATAAATATAGATCGCTCAAACCATAGATATAATAAAACATCGATCGACGACATCGGTAACCAAACCTAATATATAACAATTTTTACATTTCAATTTCAAATAATACGGTTGCATAAGTAACTAAGAATCTGAATACGACAAGAGAGAATCGTAATGGAATTCGTCCAGTTTGCACATGTTTTTATTAACTAAAATAAATAAAATTGCAGTAATATGAGATTTATCTTTTAATTCCTGATTTATTTCCACTTAGAGGTCAATAAAACAATAAATAATTAAATACCAATTTATTCCATAACATATAATAATATGTTTTCGTTAAATTATTTAACGAAATTATTGTTTTATTGACCTCTAAGTGGAAATAAATCAGGAATTAAAAGATAAGTACATAAAGGTCAAAAAATACATATATTAATAGTAATATGAGACAAGGGTAATATCGTGTTTCTGTATCACTGAAGAAAAGATAGGGGCATAAAACAGCACAAAACTAAAGATTGATACACAAGCCGAACCGAAACTGACATTTGACATAACCAATATGAAAGGCAAAAACATCCCGCTAACAACTTCATCAAAGGACTTCTGGGTGGTATAGACTATAGAGGAGTAGACAAAGTACTGTCGAAGTTATGGTTTAAAGAAATTCATTTCACTCATTCATTTCATTTCAAATTTAAATTTGTTTAGTTTTCGAGATCACCATAGAAAAAGCTTAGCTTGTATATAATTTACGGAATCATAAATAATATAACTAAATATAATACAATATAAAATGAACAATTATCCATAACTATGTTAATTAATTATTAGAAAGAACCCCTTTATATCAGCAGAAATACACAATTTAAAGACAAAAATGATAGCCAAAAGTAAATAAGGAATAATGCGTCTTTCACTACTAACCGCACTAAAGATCGATTCTGATCACTACACTCAGCTCGGCAATGCGACGCGACGCAGCGATGCAAAGTGTCGCAACGTTGGTAGGTGTTCTCATTATAGCGACAAGAAGAGACGCCGATGCGATGCTACACGCTTTTTTCCAACCAACTCTGTTTAGCATCGGGATTGATACAAAGCAACGTAGCGCGACACACATAAAAAAACGCTCACGAAACATTAGCAACGTTGCCGCACGACGAGGCGACGCGTCGCAAGCTGTCGCGCAGCGCAAATCAGAATGTAAGTATTCATTTAAAACAATATCTAGCGACACGTTGCATCGCTGCATCGTGCCGCGTTGCAGAGCTGAGTGTAGTGTAAATGAGAATCGACCTTAATGCTGCTTTAATGTGGTTCGACCTTAAATGTGTTGGCTAGACGTAGGTTTATATTTTAAAAACATACGGAGAAGTAGAAGTTCCACGCCGATAACCGAGATGATTCGCTGGTTCTTCTGTTTTAACGGCTTTCTTAAATAAAAAGGTTGACCTAACATTATTTTATTTAGGTTTCAGTATTTTTACTACCTTCGTCAGAAAGTATTACAGTTTTTATCTTGTTTAATACATTCTTTACATCTTTATTTCCATAAAGAAGCAGTATTATTCCATCCTTAATACTTTAGAAAATATCTTCTAAAGTTTTAAGACAATTTTCTGTTACATCAACGGTTCAGTTGAACTCAAGGTTAACTATGGTTGGTACCATTGCCACTAAGTGTCATATGTATGTACAGTGGAGAGCTTCTAAAACGAGACCCCTCTAAGCAAACGTCGACCTTATCGACACAATGTAGGAGTAAAACAGATCTCCTTAGCTTGGGAGAATACATAAATGGTCCGCTGTATTTTCGCAGGTACCCGGTTACGGTATATATGCGTACGGATTATATTTAAGTAATTCTTGTTATTGTTGCATTATAATTCATAATAATACATTTATCACATCATTCTCTCTTGAAATTTATATGAAAACAACTTACCCGGTATATATGTATGATAATGAATGATGTATAACGCACAAAGACTATTAAAATTAAGTAAATGTCGGTTTTTTTTTCGAGAACGGAATAAATAAAAACTTAACAAACTGTGTATGTATAAAATTTAAAAACGTTTTAATAACTTACAAATTTATTAAAAACGTATCGTGTGACTAACTATTTTGATACTATGAAAATGTTACTTTAAATAAGTGAATTATCGAAAACAAAACATTTAGTGCTGGGTGTGAGTTCCAAAGATGTAATAAATCGATTTTTATACATATACATATACAGCGTCCCGGAACGGTCGAATAACTTTGTTATTTGAAAATTATGATTTCTGAAATTTGGTATGGGGGTATAGTTAATATAAATGCATTTTATGCAATACAGTTTATATTTTTTTCATTTCCGATTTAATCGGCAATACGTCCAACTTTATTTTTTTAAACGGAACGCCCAGATTTTTTAATACTTTTGAATGTAAAATAAAGAACTACGTTCAGGAAGTATTAAGATGTTTATTTTTATTCACAAGAAAACAGTTAAAAAATTAAAAAAGCGTCCTAATACAGAAAAATCAAGATACCTGTCTATTCAGGTTGCGATTACAATAATTGTTCAAAATGCTCTCCATTTACAATTTGACAAAAATGTAAACGGTCTGTAAAATTTCTTATTGAATTTTGTATTTGTTCTGGAGTGATGCGATTGGCTTCTTGAACTATTCTCTCTTCCAATTGTTCAAGATTATGGGGACGATTTTTGTACACTTGACATTTTCAAGTGACCCCAAAAGAATAAATCTAATAGCGAGAGATCTGGCGAACGTGCTGGCCATTCGATTGCTCCTCTACAGCCGATCCAACGTTCCAGAAAATTTTCATTCAAATAATTGCGGACATTATGGGCAAAATGGGGGGGGGGGGGGGGGGGAGCTCCATCTTGTTAAAACCAAAAATGTGCATTAGGGTGATCAGCTATGTTTGCATTTGGAAAGAGGGCCGCAAGTGCTGGAACAACCTCATTTCGCAATAAATTTAAGTAGACGTTGCCAGTTAAATTTCCTCTAATAAAAAATAGTCCTATGATGTTGTTTCCAACAAGACCAGCCCCGACATTCACCTTTTGAAGACGCTGTGTATGGACTTCTTCAATCCAATGCGGATTTTCAATTGACCAGTAGCGACAATTATGTCTGTTCACAGTGCCGTTGAGACAAAACGTTGCCTCATCTGAAAAAATGATGTGATCTACAACATTAGGCTGCTGCTCGATCAATTCTGTCATTGTTTCGCCAAAATGTAGTCTACGATCTGGATCATCTTCAGTTAACTCGTGGACGGGATACATTTTATAGGCTTTCATTCTTGCTGATTTAAGAATCTTATGAGCAGATTTTTGAGAGATCTCATGAATTTGACCTAATTCTGTTGTGGACACGTGATGATTTTCTGCCACTGTAAGTAACACATTCAAACTAGTTTCTTCATCTGTTGCTGTTAATGGACGTCCCCTTCTAGGTAAATCCTTCACCTGACGAAAGACTTCAAACTTTTAAATTGTTCGGCATACCGTGCTTTTACTAATGTGATCATCCGGATAAACAGTATTAAACAAAATACGAACCTCTTCAAAAGAACGTTGACGATCACCGTACCCACGCATCATTAATATCTCAAGTCCTTTTGATTCAGTAAGTTTTACTGCCATTTTTAAATGTGTCAATGTCTAAACTAAGTAAATTTATAGCGATGCAAAAGTTAAAACGCTTTTAAAATTGTCAAATGTGACGGCAAAAAGAATGCAAACACTAAACAACTTTTTTCAAAGGTACCTTGTTTTTTCTGTATTAGGACACTTTTTTAATTTTTTAACTGTTTTCTTGTGAATAAAAATAAACATCTTAATACTTCCTGAATGTAGTTTTTTATTTTGCATTCAAAAATGTTAAAAAAATCTGGGCGTTCCGTTTAAAAGAAAAAGGACGTATTGCCGATTAAACCGGAAGTGAAATAAATATAAACTGTATTGCATAAAATGCATTTATATTAACTATACCCCCATACCAAATTTCAGAAATCATAATTTTCAAATAACAAAGTTATTCGACCGTTCCGGGACTTTTTACTAACGCTGTATAAAACTAATACACAAAAACACTACATTATCTGCAATTTTAATGACCGACGCAGATATACTATTAAATTTGGAAAAATGCGTCAACGATCACTCTATTATTCGCAACAGATAATAGCGAACAGTAAATTATACATACATACACTTTATACTTGTTAAAAGCAATCACTACACTAATAAGTAAATATTAAAAGTTTGAAGAAAACGGGAAGGAAAGGAACCATCATTAATGTTGAAATAAGTTTTATATCCCCTTCTTTATAGCTCTTTGCAAAAACAATTACATACGGATTATCTGTCATTTCATTTCTTCGAATTTCTTAAAATTCCTTTTAGGGAACGTCATTATATACAAATTTACATGCATTGTTATCGATGTATGTATGTGTATGGATGTAATGTATGTTTCATCTCATAGCAGGTATCAGAGAGACGATTGTTTGTTTACCAGATCATAAATTTACAGTTGACCAATTTTATATTCCATATATACAAGTTTACGACGTCCCCGTTCCGATTGCTAAGAAGGGCTATGAAATTCCATAACAGTATCGGTTAAGGTGCTCTCCACTGTACATAAAATGTTTGATCCCTATGTTAAAAAAATCAACATGCAGTTTTTTTGCAATTTTTCTTTATACATCCTAGATTTTTGGCGGATGAAATAGAAAATAGCCCCTGAAACTTTAGACGATCTTAAGTATAGGTATAGGCTGGTCTATATGAAACTTGTTGCAAATAGTATGTAGAATCGAAAAATGTAGGTAATACTATGACGTAGTGCCATTTGAAATTTTAATGTTCGATACTGGAGGGCATAGAGATGGCAAAATATGATTTTGCCTTATTTATGAAAAAGTTTCTCCTTCAAACAAAAATCGACATATCTCGGCCTTTTTTTCATATTTCTTGACGTTTTCGACTTTTTTAAGGTGGATCGTTTTCATTGGAATGCTCTGTATAATATTATATTTATAATAACTAAACATGGCATATACTTACCACATGCAATGTAGAAGGGTTTGCTATTGGCCAGCTTACTGTCGAAGAATAACAACCTTGAATTGCAAATTAGTATGCAGTCCTGTCGTATATCAAAATGTCACAATCTATGAACTCACTTAACCTTCCAATTGTGAATATAGTGCGTAATTTTATTTTTATAATATATATATATATATAATATAAATGCAAAATTGCATGCGTAAGGCGCTGGCATATGTAGCGAATTCGCCAAGTTTAATAATAACCTTGCATAATTCTGCTAATAATATAATATTATAGACGCAAGTATATTATATATTAGCGACATTCTGCAAGGTTATTAAGAATATACGTTGAAGATTTAAATTGTAACCACGCTCAGTCTTAATAACAACAGCGACAAAGAGGGGCAAAATAAATAATTCGAAATATAAGACAGCAGTATACGCATTTTCTATTGGTGTCCATATAACTTCGCAAGTACAGAGAAGCTATTAAGAGAGCATGATAGCAGAATTGATTACTTCTAAACAAAATATACAATAGCTTAGAAAACTATTTTCCAAATAACTAGGTTAAACATGTAATTACAAAAAGCATCATTTGTGACTAGCATTTAACCAGAATTTTACTCATAATTAACAGTTGCCGAAAATTCATTCAACTGAAAATATGAAGCAGTATATTACATTCAACGTTCGTAATTATGGAATTTTCGGCTATATAACTATTTACATGCGCAAACGTGTTATTCATTACGCGTAAAGGATTAACTTCACATTTTAACAAAGCTTCTAAAAACTTCAGAAACTTTTGTACCTCATTCGGCGGAAAATCCAAATTAAAATCGGAAATTGAACATTTCAACTGAAAATATCTCCATAATTTATAAAAGCCATAATTACCTGCAATTAAACGTTTAATTTAGGTCCATGTGCTACATATAAAGCTCGTAAAATTAAATTTTATTTAACGGGTAACTGTAACACGGTCACCTCCAAAAAGGTAGTAATTTTAAAACCCTGCGCCACTGCGGGATTTAGCATAACGAAATGGAATGAGAGAAGGGCGGGTATTACGAAGAATTTTATAGTGCCAGTGTTTCGTACAACTTTTAGCAGTGACAAAATCGGATCCGCTGTAAACAGCGAACTCTAACTCTAATAAATGGTAAAATTTATGGAGACTTCGCTTGAAGTAGATGGAGAATCAGTTTTTATGTTGGTCGATTGTCGTAAAGTGGGTTATCTCCTATGCTTGCCATATACGTTTATCTCAACGTTACATATACTCAAAACCCTCTACATATAACATACATATATATATACATATGTATATCACCATTTTAAACAGAACGTTAACCCTTCTGAGTTATTTAAAACACGATATAAAGACGAAAACTCACCGAAACTTCAAGGAATTAGTTCGCAGCAACGATTGTGCAATTATAGTTTGAATACAGGCTCCGTTATTAATCACACAAAAAAGATTCGTAATCAGTACGAATCTTAACTAAATACTTCGCATCTCTTAAATTTTCTAAATATCTCTTGATGGCATCTACTATTACATAGCTGACGGCCCAAATTTAAACCGCCATGTATTCAATTTATCTTATATATAAATTCTATTTACGTACGTATGTACCATTTAGTTTTTTCGTAATAACCTCGTTCTATGTCCTACTAATTTTCACTGATTTAACACAATGTTAGTTTGGTCTGCAACTTGGGAAATACGTATAGCTTAAGGTGAGACTACTATATTGGTAGTATGCTTATGGTAACCCTAAAATCAGAGGAGTCACTGATTTTTGAGAAATAAGCCATCAACATTTCATTCGCCATCAACGGCGAAATAACAAAAGTACCATTGTACTCACCTTATACCCAACCAGTGAAGGTTGGATTCTGGCAGTTTTATGTTTTTTTTTCCATTGCATTATCTATTTTTAATTAAATTGACAAAAGCAATTTTACCATAAATAAATTTATGTTGACCATAAAGAAATAATTATTTGTAAAATCCTGTATAATATTCTAATCAGTAAAAATCAAATAGTTGCAGTAGTAGTTTTGGCAAACCCAAACCCCGCAACAGCTCGGTAAGCCGCTACAGCTGCGCTCAGCACAGTCATCCTTTTTTCTACTAATGTTAAACAACTTGATAGTCGTACAGAAGACCGACTGGCAATACGTAGAACAGTGCGTACAGTCCAGGATTTCAATCCTATCGGTGACGTTTGTAGGACTTACCAGTTGCTACTGGTATTGTATATAATTAACAGCACAACATTATTTACGATGAGGTAACGTTATAACAAAGCCATGGAAGCACCACACAACAGAGCTGCATTGATAGTGCTGACAAGCAACTCAATCTACATAGAAGGGAAGCTGCTGCAGTTGCAGGCGCCACAAAAATAATAATAGTCTGAGTGATAAATATCATTAAAAAACAATTGAAACTTTAATGTATCCTTTATGAATAGTTACAGAATCTTCAGCCTATTAAAATGTCATATGAGATTTAGTAACCTTTTTCACATTTACTTAAAAAATGATTAATTCCAAAATGCAATGAACGAAAAAACAACCAAGAGAATTGAACTCTAACTGATTAAGTAATATGTAGACCAGGGCCCGATTCTCGAATCTCGAATGAAATTTGTCGCGTACGACAAATGTCGCACGAATTTGTCGAGTGACGTTGAGATGATCTATTCTCGAATACTCATCGACACTAAGACGATCGCTCGAAATAATTGTCTATTGGTAAGTAGCGGCAACAGCGCTTTAATGGATATAAATGTGCATCTACTATATCGATTGATGAAATATTGCTCATACTCACTCACACTCAGTCATACTTGTGCGAGTTCCTGTCATCAACGTAACGTCAAAATTACATCTTTTTTTGTAATTATTGTGAGTACTTACAATGGATAAATAAAATCGTATTGTAGTAATGAGCAAAAGAATGTATTGGTAGGGTTTTCTATTGCAGCAAGCATGATTTCTTCTTCCATGTTTGCCATTTTTACTTTATGTCAGATATATAGAAACGAGACACTACAATACATACACATATTAATACAGTTAAATAGAATAAAATGCATAAAAAAAATTACCGAAATCACTTATGTATAGGGTAATGTGAGGTAATATGAGCATAGTAGGTAATGTGAGCATGGGAAAAGACTAGTTATAAAATGTTTCAAAATAGGTATAGCCTCTACAAACATGATCATGTTAAAAACACAAATTATTGTACAGTACTTACTTATAGTCGGGCTGGTGGCTTAGTGGCTTGCACACTTGACTAGCAGTCCGGCAGTACCGGGTTCGAACCCCGGTGCTTCCTTTCTGAGTTTGGTTTTCTGTAGTTTTCCAAATTCCACGGCAAATGCGGAAAGGTAACATCTTAAGTCGGTCTACAGCCGCAGGCGTAATAATAGCTCATGGCCAGCCGATGCCCCCTGTAATTGGCGCAAGCTGTTGGGGGATGCTAAGGCATGGATTATTATTATTATTATTATTATTATTATTATTATTATTATTATTATTATTATTATTATTATTATTATTAACGGAAGGACTGCAAGAACAAAGCTAAATGCTTCCTCTGCACGGGAGACACCGCGACACGCAGCCATGTCCCTGGTTCCGGCGCATGTCCCTCCTTCAGAAAGGCATTAGATCAGGCAAAGAAGAGTCAATGATCAGAATCCTACAAGGCAACATGCACCGAAGCAGAACAGCTAACGATCTACTCATCCAACTACAACTGGACACCGGAGTAGATCTGCTGCTTATCAGTGAACAATACCGGGATAAGGAATGCACCGGGTGGTACAGGGACACACTCGGCACTGCAGCTATATGGATCCCGGACACGAACAGCGTCATCGTCGACAACCACGGAGCCCGAAACGGATACGTGTGGGTAAAGAGCGGCACCATCACCTACGTGAGCTGCTATCTCACACCCAACGAGCCGATAGCGGACTTTCAGGGCAAGCTCGACAACCTGGAAGACGACCTTCGAGAAATGGCAGGGTCCATTATTCTAGGAGGAGACGTGAACGCCAAAGCCATTGAGTGGGGTATGGAATACACCGATTCGCGAGGGAGGCGTATACTGGACATGGCGGCCAGACTCGGACTCAACGTGGTAAATGTCGGAGACACCACCACGTTCAGAAGACCAGGCTACGGAGAGACGATACCGGACATCACATTGGCCTCGGAGGACATTGTGCGGGACATCGTGGACTGGCGAGTCATCGAGGACTACACCGGAAGTGACCACCAGTACATAAGCTACAACGTGACGAGGCAGCAGCCGATCAGGCGAATTCCTGCTCCGTCCGGTCCTCGATGGAACGTAGCGAAGCTGGATGAAGACGCCCTGGCTCATGCAATCGCTCGAGGAAAGGATGCCGTCATGGAATGTACCGGTTCAGCGGAGACTATTGCGGACGCGACCATGGCCCTCATACGTCGCGCCTGCGACGCCTCCATGCCGCGGAGAAGGAAATACAATAGAAGATCTGCGTATTGGTGGAACGACGAGATCGCAACCCTCCGGAAACGATGCTTACAGCTTAGGCGGAGAATAACCAGAGTGAGACGACGTGATCCGAACGCGGCAGAACTAGAGTCCGAGGACTTTAGGAACGCCAAGAGAGATCTCAAGAACGCCATCTACAGGAGCAAGAAACGTAAGTGGGAGGAGCTGCGGCAGGACGTTGACAACGACCCATGGGGCCTTGGGTACAAGATCGTCATGCAGAAACTTACGACGAAGACGGCGAATCCAGTCCTCGAACGAGATCGGATGCGGAACATTGTCGACACGTTGTTCCCTACCCATCCGGAGAGAACTGCGGAAATGGAGGACGAGCTCTTGAACGACATCCGGCTTTTTAGCAGAGATGAACTGTCAAGAGCGGCGAACTCCCTACAAAACCGAAAGGCACCTGGACCCGACGGAATTCCGACGGAAGCTCTCAAGATAGTGGCGCGCGTCTGCCCAGATCTGCTTCTGAACATGTACAACCGCTGTTTGACAGAAGGAGCGTTCTGCAAGAGATGGAAGGTACAGCGACTAGTGCTGATAAGCAAAGGCAAGGGCGACCCAACCACTGCATCGGCATACAGACCGCTATGTATGCTGGACACGGCTGGCAAGCTACTGGAAAGACTGCTCAAGACACGACTGGAGAGCAGCATAGACGACGCGGGAGGCCTGTCCGAGAGACAGCATGGCTTTAGGAAAGGACACTCCACCGTCGGCGCCGTAGGGCAGGTAGTGGAAACCTTCGAAGCCGCTCAACGGGGAAATCATTACTCGAGACCCCTGGTGATGCTCGTCACATTGGACGTAAGAAACGCCTTCAACTCGGCGAGATGGGACGTCATTCTTGACTCCTTGCAGAACACGTTCGACACGCCATCCTATTTACTTAGGATGATACGCAGCTACCTTAGCGACAGGAAGCTGGTCTACGACACCGCAGGCGGGCCGTGCACCAAGAAGATAACAGCGGGAGCGGCGCAGGGTTCCATACTGGGCCCCGACTTATGGAATGTGTCCTACGACGGGATCCTTCGAATGGAGCTGCCGCAAGATGCGTATCTGATAGGATACGCAGACGACGTAGCGGCAGTCATCCTAGCGCGTGACGAGGCGGATGCCCAGAGAAGGCTCAACCAGGTAATGAGAAGAGTCACCACATGGATGGACGAACACGGCCTGACCCTGGCAACAGAGAAGACCGAGGTCGTTCTACTGACCAGGAGACGAATCCCTAGGGAGATCGAGATGACGGTGGATACGGAAGTCATAACCACTACAACTTCCGTGAAGTACCTCGGACTGCGGCTCGACAGCAAGATGACCTTCTGGCAACAGATTCAGTCGTCGAGCGATAAGGCCGCTAAAGTAACGACGATGTTGAGCCGACTAATGGCCAACGTAGGAGGACCGACGGCGAGTAAACGCCGGCTGCTAATGACCGTCACCCATTCCATACTGTTGTATGGAAGCGAGATCTGGGCTGACACCTTACGGCAGGACAAGTACAGAAAGCGGATGGCTTCAGTACAGCGACGGGGAGCACTCAGGATCGCCAGCGCATACCGTACGGTTTCCGAACCGGCGGTGCTCGTGATCGCAGGAGTAACCCCGATAGACTTACTGGCTCAAGAAAAGAAGAGAGTCTACGAGACACGACGAGACGTCGGTGCACGACAAGCAAGAGCGGACGCTAAAGCGCTCACACGACAATGTTGGCAAGAGCGCTGGCAGAACGACACGAGAGGACGGTGGACGGCCAGACTCATCCGCAACCTAACGGACTGGATGGACCGAGACCACGGCGAGGTAAATTACTACCTTACCCAGTTTTTTAGCGGACACGGGTATTTCAACGCATACCTGGCTCGAATGGGTATAGCAGAGAACGCGACATGCCAGTATCACGACTCTGCGGAAGATGATGCTCACCACACCTTCTTCGAATGCGAGAGGTGGAGTGACTACAGAGACGCTCTACAAGACGAAGTAGGACCTTTAACGCCGGATAACGTCGTGCAAACGATGCTGTCCGGACACGACCACTGGCAGAAGATCGCCACGTTCGTCGAGAAGGTGCTGAAGGAGAAGAAGAGAGAGACCCAAGCAATGGAGGCAGCCGATCGAGGCTAACTACGAGGTGCCATCCTGAAGTAATGCGACCAGCGGTTCCGGGATGGATTCTACACCTGACAAAGTGAGGTTTTTTAGTGGGTGCGAGCCCCACACACCGGGGACGGGTCTCGTCCCTGATGGTGCGTTAAGGCATTTTTCCTCACTCAAAAAAAAAAAAAAAAAAAAAAAAAAAAAATTATTATTATTATTATTATTATTATTATTATTATTATTATTATTATTATTATTATTATTATTATTATTATTATTATTATTATAGATATTGAAAAAATCTAAACATGTACTCATTTCCTTACGTTTCTCGACTTGAGATGAGATAAGCGCTTACGATGTTAATGAAAATATGTTATATCAGTTACTAAACTCCCTCAGTTAAATAAAGACATACCAAACTAACTTTTAGTTATGCAGAGAGAAACAGTGTCATAATTCATAGATATGTATATGCTATGATCCTTCACTTTTTTCAGATACTAAATATAATAATTGTTTAAAGTGTACTATTTCTAAGGGAGGAATTAACGACAGCTGTGCACTACATGAATATTACATGGGCTATTTACATAATTTGGAAGGTTTTTATAAAAAATCGTTAAGTATAATAGCTTTAATAGCTAAATTTAGACATAAACATCTTAATAATTTTTGGTAGGAGATTTGTGCTTTTACGTAGAGCGGACAAATACAGGTGTTTGATTTAATTAAACGACTTATTTCTGTTAAATATAAAATATGAGCTGTTTTACTAAATGCCTTGTAGCTAATATGAAAATACTATCCCGATTTATTTGAAGCACGATATATCAAAATAACTGTTGTCAATGTAAATCTTCTAAGTCGTAATGTCTTAATTTTTTTCAGGAAAACCTACATGTTCATAAAAATCATTTTCGTTTGCAACCGAGGGAATAGTTGTGACTCACCGTGTATATTGAAAACTTTAAGTAATTATTTAGGAAACTGTGTGCATCAAATACAACATCATAAACTTTAAAAAACAAGCTCGCATATTCGGAAAACAATTGCGAACTTTTAACTTTCTCATATATTATATATTATATATTACTCTATTTTGTAGGATATTAATTTGCATTGAGAACATTGTGAACGAAAACAACGCGCTTTTAATATAGTTTTTACATTCATATTATCTTTTTATTGCTTTTAGCAAGAATTATTTTAAATTGAAAGAAAACGAAAAATTACTTGAGAAAATTCAAATTGCATTCCCTATATTATACATATCTGTATACAAATTTATAATATATATTTTAATATTTTATAAATTAAGTACCTAATTTTTTATATCACTGGACTGTGGTTTTTAAGTTGCTTTGGTAAGGGATGTTGATGACTAAGTATTTTAAAACTTTAGCTAAATTAAAAATATTCAGCCATCTGTAGTAGCGTTGTTGTAACCCAATTACTCCGAATACTACAAGAACTTGAAACTATTGCAATAACTTTATAATGCGGCTATAGTTCTATTAAACTTTACCCGTAAAACACAATTAACCTAATGCACTATTGCGATATCAATCAATCAACGATGAACGCCCAGGCATGTAACTAAATAAAAATCTAAAAATTTTGGATCAGTTACATACACTGATTCAAATAGTTTCTACGACGTAGGTATGATACGCAGTTTAAGACTAAAATATTTCTACTTTCTTTAAAGTTTAAATAAACGTAACTCTAGTAATCAATATTCTACGCCGAAATAACTCTAAAGATAAATATGTGCGCTAGTTAGTACCTCTGCGGTATAGCATACAGTTGCCAACAGCTTTCATCTAACTTTGGAAAGTATATATAAACATACTCGTGCGGCTAACGATACACCGTAAAGCTTTAATGAAATCGCACTCTTCTAGTAGGATGCCTAGCTGACTGACCTTATGAAACACTCAAACTTGAATTAGTATTCTAATTAAGTTTGTTTCTTTCGGCTACTGTATCAGTTAGTAATGAAACTTCGAGAGAGAACAATACTAACAATGTGCCGACCGTTTACCAAGTAAAATGTAATTATCTTGAGCTAAGCCCGTGCGTTAGTCTAATTTCCTAGATTACGTAACGAGTTTCGTATACCTCCCGGAAATCACTAATAAAATTATAATGTTACGATTATGTATTACGGAAGGTTCACATGCTTATATGTAAGCAGTGCGGTTTAATAAATTATAATATAATTAAGCGCGACATATTGTTCACAGAACTTGAGTGATGTGAAGCTTTTTCTTCATTTGCTTTGTACTCCTTATATTTGATATATCAAGCAATAAATAAATAATATCAAAAGCATAAATTCAATATAGTGAAATTCGTGTAAGAACTTAAACTTAGTGACTCCAATAATATAAGAACTGAAACTAGTTCAAAGAAGTAGTTTCTACGAGTTTGGAATACTATTGGAGTCATGGCAGTTTAATCGTTATAAACAATTAGAATCAATTTAAAAAAATATATACCTCGATAAGTATCCCCGTAAAAATACAATAAATAAATAAATAAACACATTTGCGGTCTTTAGTGATGAGCACAACTAGAACAGTTATTATCTAATTCCGTATTTTAAAACGTAGTAAATAATATTCTTATCTTTTCAAGTTTCAGGTGTCAACTCCAGGTTTTGATTAAACTTTCCAGACTGAAAGAGTACCTCGAGATATGAAGTACTTTTTCTTAGCGGTCCTATGGCCGGTTTTTGGCCCCCGCCCTCTCCAAAGTTTTCAATTTTTACTAATATATTCGAAATTATAACAGATATTAAAATATTCTTTTAATTAATATATATCTATATTGTGACCTTTATTTACTTATCTTTCAATTCCTGAAATATTTTCACTTCTAGGTCAATAAAACAACAATTAATTAAATAATATGTATATATAATGCATTTTTCCAACCGCCAATTAATTAAACATATTCAGCCATACTCGATGGTTCGACTCCACCTCCGGTCGACATATTTTTAAAAATAAAAATATGTTTAATTAATTGGCGGTGATAAAAATGCATTGTATATACATGTACCTACTTATGGCAAGAAAAATAAATACTTCGGTGTTAAAAAAGATATAATAATATGTTTTCGTTAAAAATACTTCTTCAGTGGAAAAATTGACATTTAATATGTGTCAAAATACTAATAATATAAATAGCCATGCCTATCATCAAAAACATCTAAATAACAAAGAAATCATTGATATATTAACCTTACACTAATATATTCTTTAATATTATTTAAGAATGTAATCATAATTCGATATATCGTATTGGCATATGGAGTACAAAATACTGAATTGTTGCCAAATCTTTGTAAGCTTTGCATCTAAAGGGATTATAATCAAATATCAAAGAAGATTTTAATATCAAGAATGAGAATTTATCATTAGGAATTCTATAAATAAATATGTTTAACTATAACAATATACGACATAGCAACGACGCACGGTACCGAAACTATCTACAATAAAAATGAAAATCGTGATGTAGGAGTGTTACACGTACGTGTACCTAGTGTTTACAAGTTATTTTAGTAGGTGATGAAGTGTTAGATGAGGTTATGTGGCAAGAAGACTGAACTTACGAAGAAAACAGTAACAAGTTATTGTTATGTTTTATTTTATTAATTGTTACCGTAGTTATAATAATTAATTGTAATATTTAGGTAAAATTTATTTTGATAATGACTTTTCTTAGTGTGCACAAATATAAATGTAAAATTTCAGGTTGCGAAAGTCGATAGTACTCCAATATTTTGCCTGATTATGGGTTATTAAAATAAATATTTCTTCACCCTCCTTTCCGATAAAAGAAAACCCGTATGGTTAAACTCTATTCAGTTTTTCAAATGTTGATATTTCTTTGAATTCAAAACAAATATATGTTTACGACGATCATTTTGACCAGAACTTTTAAAAATGCTCTCCATAATTCTCTGAACAGAAATACAGTAATCTATTAACATTCGCGAGGGTTATGTTCCAGAAAAACTTCGCGAATGTTTCTGTATAAATGGGGGAGAGGGAAGGTTACGTTCCATAGCGGTAGATTAAAGGACAAAACATATGTGATTTGTTTTACGGTTTAATAATAATATATATGTACATATGTATTATGTTTTTTTTTCATTACACGTTTTCAAACTATTTTAATCTACATACATGCATGTGTATGTACTTATAGTTTAGTTAATTGTTGCTTGTTGAGGGCAAAAAATAACGAGTAATCTGGGGTTGCTTGGCCGATTGGGTCTGTAACTTCTCAAGTTCGACGTAAGGGGCCATCGCAGCCTCAATTTCTCTCTTAAATTTCAAACTTCGAACAAAGAACGGAACATATTCAGGAGTTTTTTCAACAAGCTGTTGTTGTACGATTAAAATTTCTCTTTGGTGTTTCGACGAAAAATTCTTGGCTAGGATAAAAAACACATATTAAAAAAGATAAAGAAATGAAATGCCGTAACGCTTGCCTGAGATTTCATGCTCCTCGCAAATAATCAAATCCAAAGATCGCAAATGTGGAATTCGTCCGCATTTTAATTACCGCGAATGATCAAAACTCGCGGATGTCAAATTCGCGAATGTTGAGGGATTACTGTACTTTTCCCACTTTACTTTGTAAGTCTACTCCAGAATTTATTTCAATTCCCTGTTATAGTTTTCCAAGTAACGAATCTGAAGCTGTAAAACCAAGTTTGTAATTATGCCACTATCCCCCACATCAACCCCAATTCCTAGGGTATCCACAAATAATAATAATAGTCTTCTCAAAAGATTCAATGTGCGACAATCAATGAATTTGTCCCCTAAGGATCAACCTTTATGTAAATTTCTTCAAATTCAATCTAATCATACTTATTGAAAAGAAGTTTTCGAAATTGTAGATCAGTGGTAGATGTGTTGTTAGAATTAGCAGCATCAAAACAATTCAAGAAATTCGATTCAGCGTTATGATCTCCAAATGTATAATTTATGAAGATACAGTTTCAGAATGCATTTCGACATAAGCGCGTTTTGATTACCACAGATATTGTTCTTGCTTTAGCTATTTATAAGAAGCGACCACGTTGCTATAGGTTCTTAAGAAATATGTTCATTCTACCATCTAAATCCACTTTTCTACGTTATCTACATGGTGTTCCTTTTGATACTGCTATTAATGTCCATATATTTGATAAGCTCATCAGTCAAGTTAAACATTTGATGGAAATTGATAAGTACTGTATTTTAATGTTTAATGAAATGTCTTTAAGTTGAAACTTCGATTATTGTAAACGGTATGATACTGTTCTAGGTTATGCAGATTTCGGTTCCAATCGTAGCCTCAACAAGTTAGCAGATCATGCTTTAGTGTTTATGGTACAAGGTTTCAGGTAATCATGGAAACAACCCGTTGCTTACTATTTTACATCACCCTCATTATCTGCTTTATCATTGAAAGAATTAATTAGGGAAGTTATATCATCACTTCAACTTTAATAGGAGAAGTGTTTCTGAGCAGTAATAATATTTTATGTGCGAGTTTACATAAATCGAAAAAAGAAATATTCTGCCATTGCAATAGTTGGACTATGTACAAATTAATGACATTGTAACATATTACAGCGGCAACATATTGTCGGCAATATTTAGTATAGAACTTCGTCAACGTGAAAAGTCAAATACCATCAAATTTGCCAGTCTCCACGACATCTAAAGAATATTATAAAAACTTTCTTAACGGTGTGCTGTAGTGGACACCTGAAGGAGCATTATAATTGTAGTGTTTTGTTTAGTGCAGTTTCAATGGCGTCAAAATTTTAGCGGGTGCTAATTTTAAAGTTGATTCCAACATCCCAAACTTTTCTAAACGGTATCTGTTTAAGTGAAAAAGTGTGATGTTTCTATAGTAGCAGTAAATAGCAACTTCAACTGTAAATTAAACAGAGATATTAGAGTAGAAGATTATCATGAAATTCTTCTTTTGATGGTAATGTAAAGTTTTCAAAATCACCTACAACTTCTTGGACATAATTGAGAGGCAATACGAAAAACACGTGCTATTCAAATTCCTCTAACGCTCTTATGATATAGTACGTATAGCTACAGAACAACTACGCTATCTACGTAACGATTCAAAGGTCTCCACAACGATGTGGGTAGATATTGGTGACCCCAGTGAATCCATACTTGTACTCCAATCCAAAAGCCACGTAAAGTAAGAGAAGAGTGAAGAGTTTAAAAAAGTTTACTAAATCCAGTTGTAACTTTTGTGTTATTTACCAATTCTAAAGTTTATTGTATTTGTGAACAATGATTAAACGTACTGTATGAGCTATTTTCTATGGATATTATTGTTTAAACATTATTGGTTAGTTAAAAAGTAATCATTTGTTCAAAAGGTATTACACAACTTCATGCTTATTAGAAATACATGCAATACATTTAATCACGAAATCAATAATAACTACAGACCATTTCTTATAAGAGTATTACCTAGATACTCTAAACATTAGTGGGATGTTTAGCTTTTAACCTGGGTCTTAAAACATGTCGGTACGTTAAACACGAAAACGGTTAGTCGAATTAACATCGATTTTAAAACTTTAAATACAGGCAACAAATTACATTTGCGGGGCCGATGTTTCAATTACAGCTTAAGCTTAAAACTGAACATAAGCATTTGAAATCCTTTGATAGCTTCAGAGGATTTAAAGTTGTCCTGAAAAAGAGGAGTTTCGAACTAGATGCAAGACTCTTTACTAGTAAATGTGTAAATTACGAAACTTGTAAAATGTGAGAATAGCAAGCACTCTGTGGATGACTAAATTATATTATGGTGGAAATTGTTCTAAAACATATGACGGAGAAAAGTTAATCTCTTTAACACCTTGCTTATAGCGAAGTATTATTACTAGTACTTGTCAACTTTATAATTCAGAATTTAGTCAACATTAATTTATTCCTCGAAAATAGTAGAGTATACTATGCTAATTACTGTGTATGAGTTTGCAGACATAATTAATTTTCTGACATTGCATCATCTGCTTTCAGTAGATGGTACCACAAAATCCACTGCAACCGTCATGTTTAATTCTTCCAATACAACTTAATTAACATTTATTTTTAACTTAGTAAATATCATATGACTGCTCATTTTCTTATACGTCCATATTAAAAAGAGCTAAAGAATACCAAAGTAAGAAAAATTATTGGCAACACTCAAAGCGCACTTGCGCAGTTGAAATTTTAAATTATAGTAACACATTAATTGTGTGGTAACCTACAATTCAATGCAAATATAACTCACATATTAACCAAAGTTTTTTCCGCGTAGTGTTTTTTCGAAATTTCAATTTTTCTTTAATTTATCACTCAGAATAGGTGCATACATGCGTATATATGCATTTTCTGACTATATCATTATCATTTTCGTTTCATGTTTATACTTATCTACATCTTCGGTTTCATATTTGGTTATCACAAACTTTTCTTGCAGAAGAAGTTACATTTACATATGTGTAACTTCTTGGTAATCGCGTCTCCCAGGCTATTTTGTTAATGATTTTGATTTTTCTAGACCATGAACAATTAATTGCTAAGTATAGTTAATGATAATATGCTGTGCCTGAAACAATCTTCATCAGCCCATACACATTTTGTGTTGGAGTAACTAAGTATTTTTTGAACTTTTGATATTTCTAGCTACCTTACATCTGGTTAAAATATTAACAAACAGATACTATCAAAAAAAGGCAGCCCTCTTAATAAAGCAACAGCTTTCCTTCATTAATTGGATGTGATTGTAAAGCATATTACCACAAGAAAAACTTTTAAAAAAAGAAAATATTTCTGCTACATGAAACATTGACCACGAAAAATTAGACTCAAGAAAACAATTCTTCCGTAATTATAATTCGAGGGCTTTCGCTAGAACCAAATAATTCAATAAATTGATAAACGAGGTATACTATTGCGTAACTATGTTCCTAAATTTTCTTGCAGGGAAGGCATATTAGGAGCATAGGAGGCATATTTATTTGCTAAACAAACAAATCTAGTAAACATAAGCCTTGGGGTAAATTATATCGAAGGCTTCCACGGTCCGAGTCCCCGTTATGAGGGCTTCCGTGTTTTGACCGCGTCGTAGTAAAGTACATATATACTGTATTACTATTTTTCGACCAGGTTTCATCTGAAAAATTTAGAAACTTTGAACCAGACCTCCACAAATTGCAGGTTAGCAACTTTTCGGGGTGTAATCCCCTAGACACAACGTCAGCTGGATTCTCCTTTGTATCTACATGATGCCAGTCTCTTGGATTGGTTAGTGTTTGAATAATTGACACTCTATTAGCAACGAACGTGTTCCAGTTGCTTGCAGGACTCGACAACCAGGCTAAGACAATTGTCGAATCGGTCCACAAAAGTAGCCTTACATCAGCTAAACTAAGGCATTTCAAAACCTAGGTTACTAATTCGACTAAAAGTACCGCCCCACACAGTTCTAAACGTGGTATGGACAACACTTTCAATGGTGCAACCCTAGATTTCGCGCACAAAAGTTGTGTATGATAATTGCCGAATTTATCCTGTGATCTGACATAAATGCAACATCCATATGCTTCCGTGGAAGCGTCACAAAAGCCATGTAATTCCGTATTATTGCTGAAACGTCATATGTATGACGTCAAAAGATTGGTAAGTAGAATGCTGTCGCGTACATTGAATCAAAAATAAATATTCGTTGTGTAAATGTATTGGTAGTTTGAATCAATGCGTAAATTAGATTTGAATGAAAGAAAAATGTATTTTCAATCTACTTACCTGCACCTTTTGCTTTTACAACGCTATACAGAGTGCTAGAATTTATCTCTCCTATTTTTCTACGAAATGAGCATTAAAGCATTACAACTGCAACGACAAAATAGTATCTGAACAAATACAAATAAATCAAACAATAATTTTTACAGAAAACGGTGTTTAATACCACCATAAAGTACGTAAAATTTCTGCTTCTTATTTATATTATAAGATTAAGCTATTCTACTACAAAATTTGTTCTTGTTTGTAAATTCTATCAGCTTTTATTGTGCCATTGCATTTGTCATTCTTTATGACGCATTACGTAAAAATTTGGAATTCACATGAAATTGTTCTAAATGGAAATTGTAATAAAAATTTTATAAGTTTAAAACATGTCTACACCTCAAAAACAATTCTGCTTTATCTTTGACTATTTGTACTACTATTAAAAGTGGGGTTAGAATAATTGCGCGGTAAATTTCTTATCATTTAGGCTCACTTGGATTCAAAGCCTTAGTGCAAGGCCATCCATATATTTAACACAGTATTAATTTACTATTTTTATTGCAAAATGTATAAAATAACAGAACAACTTATACTAAACCGATATACATACATTATAAATACTAACATAACGGGTGGATGGCCGCAGTGGTTAGGCAGCTGACTATCGTTGTGGGAGGACGATAGGCGCCGGGGTTCAATTCTCTGGAGGGACGGTGACATTTTTTCAGGGAGTTTAATCCCGGATCGACTTGCCATTCGCTGTTGGGAGCAAAGTGATTAACAGCGCGGCATCATAAAAGGCGATATGACGCTGTCACAAAGCCATTTAAACACAACTTACACACACCAAACTACACCGCAAGAGTTGCAGTAATAGCCAGACAAGTAATACAGCTTATGGAGTCACTGCAACTAAGCACCCACCACACATTAAAAAAAACATATAACTTATTCTAAATATATCAATATCGGGTATTTCTGTATTTTAGAATGTCAGCTTGTCTTGTTAACAACGATTACAAATTATAACTATGAGTACATTTAATAAATAACTTACCGGTAAATATGTCTACATATTCGGCAAAAACCCATTCTTTTATAAGTTTAGAAACGTCACTGTCCGCCATGTTCTAAAATAATTATTGAGACTAATGTAATGTAGCACATACAAATACACTAGACACAATTTACTGATTAAATGAATGACAAAATATTTCTATGTATGGTTACAGATCAAAATTCATTTTATATAATATAATACATACCTTATAGCTGCATCAACCTCCAGCATCACTAGTCTAACATGAATGAACATGAATTGTAGTACTGTTGCACTTGCGCACCTGATTATGACTGAAGATGTGTATATATCACCAGTAAAGCAGTGCTGACACAATGCATATACATAGAAGCTTTACCACTATTAAGTAATTAAAGTGCCTATGTTTTTACATTGGTTTTTATTAATATAAAATTAAGAAGATATGTATCAAATTATTCTAAAATCTTAATTTAGGTAGTAAATACGAGCTGAAATAAGCTTATTTAATCTCTAGACAAAGAAGAATATATTATAGCCTGAGCAATGACGTATGTAGACAAATGCGTAAAGAGAACATGTTTTCAATAAAATGTGTTCAATATTTCGCTTAATTATTTTATATAGTCTGATTCAACAATTTTTAAATGTTTGATTCTAAATACTAATAACCTTTTATTTAATGACTTTTTGCTTTTGTACTAACATTTTGTGTTTTATTTGAAAACATTTCTTGCTGCGACTGAAACATGCATTGGTTGTTGACTTAACAAAATACAGGAATTCTACCTCGAACGACATACTGTGCATTGTGTGAACCAATTTAACGTTATACGCAGATTTAAAGCATCTAGTTGTTCAACCCAACAAAGATAATCCAACAAATATATAGGCTTTCCTTCAATACAGTTAAGAATTTGAGTAGAAATGCAATCGCGTTGATTTAAATAGAAAAGTTTTCAAATGAAAACAAAAAGTGTAAAACTCTCGTATTGGTTCAATCAAATATTTCATTTTTCTCTGTGTACAACCCCTGAAATCAATCTCTGGATTAAAGGATTAATGGTTAACTTAATTAATTGAAATTCAGTCAGTGACGTACAGTATTTTCGGTAAGAAAATTTCTGCGGTACGATTTGCATAACCGCCAACTAATCATAGACAGCAATATTCCAGAGGACCTCGCAAAACTTCGTCTACAATTGCATTACGCTATAGTTCTATTCCAAGATCGATATCAATACAAATGAGAGTCGTCGAGTTCTACGCTAATTTAACTCCTTTGTCTGATAACGATTAATATTCAAGCACGTTTTGTATAGTATCGTAAGTTGCGACTTGTTTAGTGGGTCGCCTGATGCGATAATTAACACAGATATTGCTTTAATTCGCTTCTAGAGTATAACCGTAATAGCAACTATTTAATAATAATGTGCAACTAGTAAATCCCGCGAGCTGCAGAGACAGGTTAACAGCGTACAAGTCGAAAACAAACGAAGCCATTTAAAGCACGTCACATGAAATTAATAGAAGGTCGTTTGAAAGCATTACATATCCTATTACTGCATGAAAATTTAAATAGGTGCTCCACCATGGTATTTTGCTACAACGAGTGATGTTTTAGTAGAACTGCATCGTACTCAAAGTGGTTAGAATAAAATTTTAAAACGTATTAAATGGTTTTATATACCAGCAATTTAATGATGCTTTTGAAATGATCTGTATTAGGGTAGTCATAAAAAATAAGCAAGCAGCATAATGAATTAGTGATGGTCAGTATACATTTATTTCAACTCTACATAAAACTGAAACGTTTTAAAATTTTCTGTGAAGACACAAACGTCTAATTATATGCAAGGTGTCACATTTATACTTCAGAGGAACCAATGTACAAGTCTCCCGCATTCAAATATGTTTTCTTCTATATAACATTTTCCTCTTAAATGCTGAAAACGAAGAAAATGAAGGAATAGCCGGAGAACATTTTTTCCGATATGTTCTACAAAGGTAATACTAACAATTTGTCTAAATGATATAATATATTGTGATATTATTTTGAAGGTAAAAATGTTTATAAGTTGGAAAAATTGCCTCCTTCTAGATCAGTTAGAAAATATAAAGAAAATATACTTGTTCATTTGGCAGGTATTTGACACGATGCAAAAGGATGTAAAACTGCGTTTGGAACTGCTTTTTGATAAAGATAATACGGATATTATTGTTGAATACACCAATAAATACATAGATGTCGTGAAAGCAAAATATGATCGAGATGGCGATTGTCGAAAAACCGACAACACATAAACGAAGGCAATCTCTGGTTTATTGTACTTGGCTAGGTTATATAGAAGTAACAGACAAAATCTATAAGATCTCTGGTGTACAAGAGTTGAACCACTTGGTATTGTAATGTCAATTATGCAATTCCAATTTTTGATGCGTTATATAAGGTTTGATGATATTACCACCCGAGAAAGAAGAAAGTAGCTTATAAATTGGCTGCAGAATGAAAAATTTTCACCGTCTCTGCTCGAAACTTTCAAGTAGATTACTCATTAGGAGACAACGTGACTATTGACGAAAAAGTAGATGGTTTTCATGTTCGCAATCCTTTTTGACAGTACTAAACAAAACCACTAAGGTAAAGATTTCTACACTTGTTGATGCTCGAATATATTATACCTACAATTAAGAGATATACGCTGGAAAGCAACCTGAAGAACTGTTCGCAAAAAGCAACAAACCTGTTGATGTCATGAGTTTATTATTATTATTATTATTATTAGTTGAACCTATTTATAAATCCCGACGAAATATTACCGCAGATAACTAGTTTACCTGCGTGCCATTAGTAAAAGAATTGAAAAAGAAAGTATTTAGTTATTTCGGTACCGTCAGAAAAAATAAAACCAAACAACTGTCATTGTTTGTATCTCAAACAATCGGAAACAATATAGTTGTATTTTTTAATGTGATGAAGTTATGGCATTAGTTTGATATATTCCAAAAAAAGGTAAAACGGTATTATACCCGCACCAAGTCAGGGCTTGATATCTTAGATGAAATAACATCCTCCTATAACTTAGCACGTAATACCAAACGTTGGGCACTTGCTATGTTTGTCAATATGATAAACATTGCAGCAATAAACGCGCAAGTTGTCTATATCAATAATAAAGTTGAAAGAACAGACGAGTCTTCATAATTATCATCATCATTAATCAATGAATTAGTGTAGTAGCATCTTCGAAAAATGAGCAGGAAGTTCAAGGAGCATCCTCCTTGCTTTGCAGCAAAAATTAGAACCATACAAACTACCACAACCCGACGAAGAATATGACATACACACGACACGACTTAGTCTTCGAACGACCATAGTGTGCTATCTTTGTCAGTCCAACCACTCCACATTTAACGTGACCGTTGCAATAAACAGTTTTCCGCTTTCCGGTGGCTAGCTTTCCTTCAAACATGTTTTAGACCACACCACCTACTGGCAGAACAAGTATTTCTTTTAGGAAGATAGCCGTAAATTACACGTTATAAAACATTGAATAAAAGGACAAAAAATATTGTGCCTCTATAAACATGTCCTATGAATGAAAGTATATAGAAACCAGTTACGGGCAATAAAGATTACTTTAATGTATACATTCCTCTTCTAACCTGAATATAAGCTTTGCGGTTTAGCGTCAATTAATGCTAAACAATCACATTGTTTCAAACTTGACCCGTCATGTGATTAAATATCCTGATACCTGATACCATTATACTAAATTTATTGCATGAATACCTCTATTCAATCTTTTATAACTACATCGTGTATTTCAGTATCAACTTTATCTCCATTCAGTAGAGTTGACACGGTGCAAAAGGATTTTCCAGGAAATCTCTTTACAGACCATCCGCATCTGAGATAAACACGATTACTTCCTTATAAGCACCTCTGGAGCCTTTCTTTATACCTGTCGTCGGCGTGATATCAAGATCTCCACTTTGTTCGTAGAGACTAATTTACTAGATGAATGCGAATAGTAAGAAAATAAAAATTTGCAGGGATAGAATGAGACAGTAAACACGCAGCTTTATGCAAGCCAGTTATTAGAAAGTTTGAGACACTGTAAAAGGATATTAGTCTGACGACTTGGATTCGTGTATGAAAGTTAATTCAATTCTAACAAAGTGATTTCAACGTGATTGTATTTTAAGAAATCAGTTTCCACTATGCTGTACAACTAGGCATATTTCAAAATCAAATTAAGTAATTGCATTATAGTAGTATATATATCATGTAATTATATACATATACAATTTTTTATTTATGGTATATATTATATATTTACGTATTTTATACTGTTTCTGTATTATTACGCTACATACTTTGAAGAAAAATTAGTTAAATGCATATGCATAAAGTTCTCTATCTTTGCCATCGTTATAATTATTTTTTTAAATTTCCACCTCGATTTGCAAAGCTTAGATGTGGTAAATTCATTCTTCCATATAGAAACATACAGTATTTATTTGGACTATCTGATTCTTACGTTACTAATATTTATTAGCTATTTGAAAGTAAGAATGAAATATATTAACCGAAACAAGGTAAAAATATGTGAAAAATACGATTACAATCTAAAAAAAATGCGCACAGTTTACATTGTTAAATCCACACATGTGTGTTAAATTTTACCAATTTTTCTCGTGTATAAATCTAACGAAAAAAAAACGCGTTTGTAAATTTGACTAGAACTGTTTGGTGTAGTGGACAATCGTAATTATTGTAGAATCTATACAAAATACTTCTTGTAGCACTTACAAAACTCTTTGGTCAGATTTACACAGGAAAAACATTATAAATGTAACACATGTGTGTATGGACCTAAGTATGTAAATTGTCCATATTTTTTTACTGTGTAGTTATTATTAGACTCGGCAAAGAGGGACAGTTTCCAATGTAGTGCGGTGAGCAACGAAGGCTGGTGCGGAAACTTGAAAGTTCGTATCAAAGCACAATTGTTCAGTATTATTCCACTGGTGGTTGTCAGTGCTTATCAATACACACACCTAGAAAATGTCGCAGCTAGGTACGTTTTGGAAATGGCGTATTTCGACGAAACTAGAACACGTAATACCAAGTATGCCGGATTTAGAATGCGAAGGCGATAGAATTAAATATCTAAGATTTGACGTGTACCAGCAGGTAGAAGTCTAAACGTCAGTGTTATTGGTAAGGATTCCGATTTCCTCAAACTAAGACAAATTTCGTGAAGGTGCGTTAAAAGATCCATTAAGTTGTCACAAGGATTGCTTTAAATTTACAAATATAACATCACTCGATATGGAACGGTCGTTTTCATCACTAAAAAATATTTATTCCGCACGCCGTATTCATTTGACTGAAACAAGTCTGCAAACATATTTAATGATTCGAATACTTAATAGATGCCACCCAGTTTCTAATTTCACAAAAGCTTCTTAAAACAGTTAGTCAGCACGTTAGATAATATATTTTTTATCAATATTCTGTGTGTAAACACTCATGCGTTTGTGTCACTTACGCTCACTCATGAAAGTCACAAACATAAATGATATGAGTACATAAACGTTACTGAACTAATCCCTTAATACGCATGCGCGGCCGTCCATGTTGTTCTCCGCATTAAACTGAAACTTCCTCCGCTTTGCCGAGTTTAATTATTAGTAAACATTACTGCTTTGATTCATTTATTTAACACATACGAATCTGTTTCGTAATAGATCAATTTGTGTTACGTTGACACATATGTATATTAGTTAATACGGGGAAGTCTCATTTTATCCATGATATTTCACAAATGTACAACATCCGTACATTAATCAAACATATTAGAAAAATTATTAGGGTATTCGGTCTGGTAATTTTACTAATATTAACTAGTACGGTCGATATTTTCCCTTAAACTATTAATCAAACTATAGTTATTAATAGAATATCAACTTACAGGCATATATTTTTGTATTGCAATTATCTATTAGTGCCTGCTTTACATTTTTCTAACTATAAGGAAATGAATTCTATTACTGCATCAATTTATCGCGGTTAAAATTCAAACCTTACTTTTGTATGGCTTAGTTTTGAGGAATTACAATCATTATTAAAAAATATGTATATAATGTTTATGTTACAAAAAAATGAGTTTATCCAAATATCCCATGCACAATTACTTTTTCCGTACTTTTCTCTTAAACAAGTGGTACTACTACACTTTAAATTAAGTTTTTTCCGTGCTTCTTTAAAAATATCGCACAAACTTTAGTCTATGTAAATATACATACATATTGCATTTCGTTTAAATGATTTATTTTCAATCAATAACTACATACATAAGTAATATTATAAATAAAGTATTATCCATACAACACACTTCAATGAAGATTATCTTTGACTAACATAATTATCCTGTAAATAAAAACATATAACTAGGAACGTTTTTAATTATACTTCATATTAGCCAACTTACAGAAAAGTGTAACTGTTTCACCGGTTAACTATATAGAACTATATAGAATTGATCAATCTCAAAAACTTTCTTGCCTAACCACTGATGAATTAAAAAAAAGTTATTACTCCTTTTGCTAGATACAAACAACATTAATAAGAATTTTTAATAAAATGTCTTTTTCATGACACTTGCATAAGTGTCGCTCTTATTGTGCGTAACATTAGAAGTAATTTACGCACTCAGCGCTAGCGACATCCGGTCGCTTCATGAACTGGTTGAGAGTAAAATAAATATGTACCATATATCAATAATAGCTCATAGTAAAATCATTGAAGGTGTGAAGTGTGTTGTATGGAGGGTGGGGAAGAACGATAGCTTCGGCAATTGTCGTGTCACAGGACGGTCACATCTACTCCAATCTAATCATTAAACAAAGCTGCTGTACATATTTAGAACTATTTATTTATTGAAAGATGTACGCACAGCAACAATGTACACTAAGAACGAGAAACATGCCTGCTACAACAACAGAGTAGTTTTAATTTAAACTGGAATCCAGATTAAGGATCTCTAATAATATTAGCAGTCAGTTGTCTAGTTTCCGGAATCTAATTTAGAATAATATTGGTTTGACCTGAAATACACCCAGTGACATTAAGCCTTCGTGAAGCAATATTAGTGAAACGCGGGTAGAATACCACGATCCTAGACATAAAGAAGTAGCGACGGACTCCAGATAAAATAAACACTTCTCTGTCAAGTGAACAATACGTTGGTAGTAGTGTAGCTTTTGTCATTAACAAATGATATCCAAGTGGTTAAAATAATATTAGGGAAAATCGTATTTACTGAAAATTTGTACTTAAATTAATCAATTTCTATTAATTGTTGTATATGAATAGATGTCTCCATCATTGTAGATGTGCATCGTATTCTCTGGTAGATATAGCAGCAAAATGTAAATATGTGAAAATTAATCTTATACATGTATGTGTATGTTTTTTATGTGTTGTGGGTGCTTAGTTTGACTCCGTAAGCTGTATTACTTGTAGTTTGGTGTGTGTAAGTTGTGTTCAAATGGCTTTGTGACAGCATTATCGCCTTTTATGATGCCGCGCTGTTAATCGCTTTGCTCCCAACAGCGAATGGAAAGTCGATCCGGGATTAAACTCTTTGAAAAAATGTCACCGTTCCTCCAGAGAATTGAACCCCGGCACCTATCGTCCTCTCATAACGATAGTCAGCCGCCTAACCACTGCGGCCATCGACCCGTTTTTTATACCTATAATAATACGAGGTCGAAATATCATAATTGACATTGTTGAATGTAAAATGTATAATTGACTACTACTACTGTAAATTGTAAGCTACCGTTGGAAAATAAATCAACAGAACCCACTTCCAGATCTGTTTAGTACTGCGGAAGCGACGACTGCAAAGCTTGTTGTTATAATAATCCTAATACCGTGAAAATATGATTCCTACGATTATTGAAAAAATGCAATTTCAGTTCAACTAGAGCAAACCTATCAATAATAAACATTCTGACAGACATAAGAAATGGGATAACACCACCGCAATTTGATAGCATTAGATAACGAAAGAATTTTATTATTTATTTTTGAGCAGCGTCATTTTAAAATTATTTATTAGATCATTAAAAATCAAACTATTATTTTATAAGTAAATGTGTCGTTTTCGATATTGTATACACTGTTGGATTCAGGATCTTGTTTAAACGATTGATCGTAGTCACTCTAAACTGCTTTGTATTATGTTTTCCAACATAACATATTATCAGAGGCCAGACGTGAAACAACATAGGAAAATTTATCCGAATTTTTTAAATCAGTCTCTCTTTTTGTTAAGTAGACAAAAATGTATTGCGGTCCTTTTCTCTAACAGATTCAAAGGCACGGTTAGGGGGCAGCACTTGTTAGACAAGTACGCAACCCGTATGATTCACATCAAATAGACAACTGTCATGGCTGTTTGTTTACATGTTTTCGCCGTCCATTATTAGTTTCGTGTTTTCCTGGTGTTATTTCAGAATTTATTGTTCTAGTTTTTCTTTCGATTGATGTGATGTTTTGAACTATTACATTTTACGGACATTCGTTTAAGTACATTTTAACTTTTATTTAACATAAGTTGGTGCTTGTTGAAAGGTTCGTTTGTTGCACCTACACTAACTACAATATTGTACAATACAATAGGACAGGAAGCCTGACATAAAATGTAAAGATGTATTGCAATGCAGATTTTTATATACATATTTTGGAACAACCTCTTTGACGACATTTTTTATTGCTGTTCTTCAAGCTTTTAAAAGTGCGCATCTCAACATTAATATTATATCATCTTTGGATGAACTAAATAATTTTTCGCTATCCGATTCAGATTCTAAAAATTGTTTCAAAATGTCTTCTTCATTATACATATTAGTAATTAACCTATAACTATTTCAAATCAAACTACATTAAGCTGCACTAACAATCTACGAACGTCGTGCATAAGAACTTCGCCGTGTTACACCGATTTACATACACTCAACTACACTCTTTCCTCACTACACGGCTGTTATAGTGCAGTGCAGAAAATTGTAGTGTAGACTGTAATTTAAGTGTACAAGCTACGAACAAACTTATAGTTTTATGGTTTTAGCATTTAATTGTATACAGTTTCAATACTTAGGATTGTATAGATTTCAATTAGGTTAGTTTTTTTAGTGAGTGTATTTGGCTTACCGTGTATTCTGTGTTTACGGTGACCGTTTTTAATAACAATAACTAAAATATCATTCTGATCATTTTGTCTAGTTTGTGGTTTTAATGATGATAGATTGTTAATGTTTGTGCTTGCATTTATAATTTATATTCATTTTTAAAAAACATCAGGTTTTATTTCAAAGAAAATCTTTTTGTGATATTATTCAATATCGGGTATTCGAACAAATTTAGTTATGCTAAAATAATAGTATAGGACAGATTTGAAAATTTACGCGTACAGTATCGTTGCGCCACCTACCCAGGCCTTTTCTTTTACAGTGGACCATTATCGGGAGTAAAAAATATAACTGAGTTGCGCGTCTCGGTTGTCTCTGATATTATGTAAGTACCTATTAAAAAAAATACAAGTTTACTATTGCGAAACATGAAAGAGCATAGTAAAAGTGTAAATAAGTGAAGTATGTATTAAAAAATGGTTGTAATTTCATAAATTAAAATTACACATTACGAAATAAGAACACTAATCAATAAAAATATAACCGCAATATTCAATCTTTTCACTTTCATTCTGTATAAGTTTCCATGGATTGATGATTTCCACAAAGCTTTAGTTTTGCCAATAATTCACCGTCACTGTTCACTTTTGTGTTCAAAAGCTGATCTAATTAATAGTTGCATCAGATCTTTTAATTATAATGAAGCACTCCTGTATGTTAGTATGATATAAAGATTCGTCACAATGTAATTCTTTATAAAGATCGCTCGAGTTTCGTTCATTGGACCAAATAATTGATAAATCTATTTTCATAGTTAATATTAGGATGTCTCATGTGAGCCATCGATTCTTATGGTAGCGTTTTTCTACGGACTATTTCGTTAGGTTTATCTTGCTCTAGTAAATAATAGACAATGATTTCCGAATTTGGGCTTGAAGAGTGATATAACGTCAAATTGACCAGTTTAACTCATTCAGTTACAGTATTTTAGTGATACATACATATATCTAACTAACAATAAGTTATGTTGAATTAATGATAATAAATAATTTACTTCTAGCATTCTATTAAACAATAACAATATTATTTACACATGTATGTATGCTTATATTCATCAATCGAGATCATCGTTATATTGTAAAAATTGTTGATTTATGCACGTATCATTCAGTTCCAGCGCCTGTATCGTTACCTATATTGAAAATAGATGATATTGATAACTCTTTATGGTATATGCTTTTTGGTGATAATCATTTTTTACAACCAAATATTGATAAAGTGATATTTCCGCGAATTCCACAACTGCTGTTATCCTATTATTTTTAAAGTAAGAGCTGATGAACGATATAGCCGTTATCTGTATTTCAAAACAGTTTATACGTTAATTAAACAACACACAAATATCGTTCACTAAAAATATTGTAACTGTTCTGTATACCCGCATATACATTATAACCGCAGTGACTTTTTCATGGAAATCTGCATTTGCTGTTAATATGTGACGAGAAAAATGCTTTTACTATTACTTCTGTATAGATAATAATAATAACAATATATAGATATAGCATTTAATGATGCAATGAAAGCAGCTTAAAACACAAAAGCAAAACAATGCAGTACTTTACCAATCATTTATTAATTTGTAGCATAAATTGCAACTAAATTTATTAATTTGTAGTAATGTTACAATTTATTTACGCATCTGTTCTATTACTTGCACCTTGTATAGTAGGGCTGGGCGAAGTATCTATACATCGTCCAGTATTCGATACCATTACTGGTATAGATTTGTCGATACCTTGGATAATATCGATACCTAGGAATCAATACCTAGGTATCGATACCAACACAACGATACCTAGGGATCGATATCAACGAACTACGGTAACAACTACGGTATCGTAAAAAATCATTTTTAGACAAATACTTATGGAATTAGTTTTCATATATTGACTCAAATATTAACGAATGCAGGTTGGTGTAATTATTCGCGCAGAATAACAATAATTGTTGTAAAAAAGCCAAAGTGTCATAATATTGTACATTTGATACCGTAGACATGTTATTGAACCTATTTATTGAAATCAACCTGAAAAATCTATACCTACAAATCAATCCTAGATATCGATTCAAGGTATCAATTGGAGATATCGACTCAACGAATCAATTTGAGGTATAGATTCAAGGTATCGATTTCCAAGTAGCGATACATGTCGAAACTTAACCGATTCCAGTACTCGGAATCGATACTGTGCAAGGAATCGATACATCGGTAAGTATCGATACCTCGATTGGCATCGATACTCGATACCAAAAATGTCGGTATCGCCCAGCCCTATTATATAGTGTAGTAGTTGCTAAATCTTATCTTGGTAATTTTTCATGAAAGTACATATACAGGATGCGGAACCACATTCGCCTCGGTTGATATACAAAAAACAGTAACACATATTTAAAATCTTTTTGTTGGAGCATGTGTTGGTCCATTGAGAGCACGTTCTGGAAATATTTTGAAATATATAGGGTGTTCCAATTTAAATGGAATACCATGTATATTATTGCGTATTTCGATGACGCGGACTAAATAAAGGCAAGTTACTGATATATTCCCTATACCTAGGTTCAACATTTTCTGAGATATTTAACAATTTTTGGAAATGTAGATCAATATTTAGAATGAGTACCTAGGATACGTATTTAAGCTACGTGTATCAAGTTGTATTATTTCATTAGCACAATTATTACATCTATTGCTAAAATAAAGATGTTTTTTAAAAATTATACAGGGTGGTTAAAATCTTACCTCTGTGTGTTTTAAATGGCGATTATGTACTAAATATAATATGGTTAAATCAAGGTAGCTTTGACAGGATGACAATAATTTCAGATATTAATTTTATCTAATTTATTCTTAAAAGGTAGACAGTGGTCGATTGGACGTTCCTTCATATTTATTGGAAACAAAACAAAAATTTACCATTACATCATGTCTATGTCTCATGTTTCCATATTATCAGGTGTTATTTGTGGTGTATATGTTGTATACAATATTTTTCATATAATCCATTGAGAAAGAATAGGTAGGGAGACGACATCACGTGGTTAAAACGGGTACAGTTCGGCCATATTGGTACTACACTTACGTCAAACACATAGATTATAGTGTATGTTTGCATTAATTGTTTATTACAGTTATATGATAAGTAAAACATTAGAAGCCATTATGGTTTCTTGGGCTCTACGGAGTTGTAACAGTAGAACCAGCGTTGACAAGAAGAATTCGTCTAGAATAACATTTCATAGATCAGTGTATGAAACAAAAACAATGTGCAGGGCCGTTATTGGAAAATTTCAATTGGTGCCTCTGGATGTAGGTACATAAATAAACTATTACATATTACGTTTATATTGTCAATTTATGACATTTATGGGCCTTGGAAGGCCCAGGTGTGGGATGACGTACGTAATTTTAAATAAAGCCATCTGTTAAGTGCAGGCTTAAAATTATATTTATAATTTTCAGTAGTCCGGACCTGGTGAGGCAGCCATATTGGTGCTACACTTAGCTCCGCCAATGCTGCCATTTTGAACACAGAGCATCCATGTTTTATAGCGTCTCCTTAGTATACTAGCTCAATAATATATCCCCACAACAAAAAATCTGGACTCTTTAGGTCTGGGGATTTTGCAGGTCAGTTATGTGAATTACCACGTCCTACTTACCTATTAGAGTATTGGCTATCTAATTAACTCTGAAAGAAGGAGCACCATATATCGGTAGTCGCATCTTTTGTCGGATTTTCAGAGGTATATTTTCCAAAAGTACGGATAAAACTTCTGCAATAAGTAAACATGGCATTTGTACCACATACGTAGCGGGAGATATTTTTAGCGTTGACAGATTTGCGACTGGCCAACTAGCCATATTTATGCTAGCAGCCTTGAATTGCCAATTAGTATGCAGTCGTATCGTGCCTAAACATTTCACGGTCGGTGAGATCGGTTAATCATCCCATATAGATTTATTTAAGTATTGAAAATGACGGACTTTAATTTGAGCGGTATTTGAATCATTAGTTTCTTTGTTTTTTCTTTGTCTTTTTTTGTATTAAGTTTATGCTGAAAATTTGTATGTAATAAGACATTTATTGGTTAATTTTTGTTTTGTTTCCAATAAATATTAAGCAGCGTCCAATGCACCACTGCTTACTTTTCAAGCATAAATTAGACAAAATTAATATCTGAAATTATTGTCATCATGTCAAAGCTACCTTGATTTAATCAAATTTTTAGTACATAATCGCCAATTAAAGCACTAAATTGACTTTTACAAAGAAACTATAAGAGATAGGTATAGGGAACCTTAATAACATTTAAATGAGAAATAAAATTAAAATCGAATGACGATATTAGATAGAGGCTGTTCCATTTAAAATAAGCAAATTAGTGAGGATTAATGGTAGCCACAAATAGAGCTACGATTTTAACCACCCTGTATAATTTTTAGTAAGCATCTTTATTTTAGTATTAGATGTAATAGTTGTGCTAATGAAATAACACAACTTGAAACACGTAACTTAAATACATACGCCAGGTACTCATTCTAAATATTGATCTACATTTTCAAAAATTGTTAAATATCTCAGAAAATGTTGAACCTAGGTATAGGGAATATAACAGTAACTTGCCTTTATTTAGTCTGCGTCATCGAAATATGAAATAATATACATGGTATTCCATTTAAATCTTGATAACTTTGATGTGTAACTTTCTTTTGGAACTCCTTGTATATTTCAAAATAATTTTAGAACGTGCTCCCAATGGACCTACACATGCTCCAACAAAAATATTTAAAATATGTATTACCGTTTTTCGTATATCAACCGAGGCGGATGTGGTGCCCCACTTCTGTTTTATTAGCCTTAAACTGATTTCATATTTGTATTAATATGAAATCCGTTTAGGGCAAGTTTATTTATGATGAATCTCAAGCGACATGTATTAAAAGAGAGAGAGAACAATTTTATTAAATTAAGCTAATATTTTCTTATATTAATCCGTAGCCCAAATATATTTTCCCCTTTCATTATTGATAATCCTATGTATCAATTCTTTCTTTTCTTGAGCTAAATGTGCTTATTAGTTATTTAAACATTTCGGAAATGCTGAACCATATTCGAATAACGCTTCTATATATTCACACAATAATTCTTCAGTTAATGAACATACTTCTATTGGCCATTGTCTTTAACCAAATCTTACCAGCAATCACGACATTTTCCTCCTATATAGATATACTATCACGATCAATACACTGGAAGAAATATTGTTAGGAATTAGTCTGAAAGGTTTATATATTTACTGTACCAATAACGTTCACGAACGGAACGAAGATAAAGTTAGTAGAACGCCTTCTATCACCAATATTTAGTCTTACACTCATATATTGTCTAGTGCTTTGTCTGTCCTCTAACATAGTTATATGTATTTTGTAGTTACTGTTCGTATCTAGTTTCTGGTTGTTTACTTGCATTATATGCAATGTTGAATTGTCAACGTGAAACAATTTATATCTTCAAAAATAAGAAGTTTTGCAATACTTAAAATAGTATCACTTTACATATTACGTATATATGTATCTATGTTATAATTATGATAAGTCGGTCATGACGGGCTGTGGCTGGATAATGTGAACAATGCCCATTGGAGGAGATAATTAGAAATTTAATATAGGGCAAGGTATATAAATACTTATACAATACTTAAATTGTATTTAGTGAAAGGGGTTACTATTGTGCTATTTAGTTGTTCAATATTGCGACACTGGAATTTTATTATTTTGCATTTCTGGTTATAAAACCCTCTATCGTAGTCTTCACATAGATAAAAAATTTATTTCACAGTTTGTCAATTGTTCAATATTTGTTAGCACATCCTCTATTTCGTCCATCCACTTCTTATATGTAGCAAATTGATTTCTTGAGCACATTTATTTCAATTTTCCTTACTTTGTGCCAATTGTCGCATTATTGTATATATATTATTGTATATATATTTAAACGGGTCGATGGCCGCAGTGGTTAGGCGGCTGACTATTGTTGTGAGAGGACGATAGGTGTCGGGGTTCAATTCTCTGGAGGGACGGTGACATTTTTTCAGAGAGTTTAATCCCGGATGGACTGGCCATTCGCTGTTGGGAGCAAAGTGATTAACAGCGCGGCATCATAAAAGGCGATATGATGCTGTCACAAAGCCATTTAAACACAACTTACACACACTAAACTACACCGCAAGAGTTGCAGTGATAGCCAGACAAGTAATACAGCTTACGGAGTCATTGCAACTAAGCACCCACCACACATTAAAAAATATATATATATATAAACGGATCGATAGCCGCAGTGGTTAGGCAGCTTATTAGAATCAGGGTGATACATCAGTGATGTTTTCGATATGACTCTCAATCCGTGTAAATGAGCAAAATATGAAGACTATGAAACAAAAAAAAGGAGTAACAAAAGAGACTACGATATGTCCATCTATTCCTTCTTCTTAATACCAAATTATTTGATCATAATTTACCTCTCCATTGCTTTCCGTTAATGTAAATTTCTAATTAATATCTACCATTTCTACTAACGCTTACACCGAGTTAATTTTAGAGATTATGTCTTTCGAAAGAGAGGTTGTTTTCTGACCGATTCTAGTTTTGACAGAGAATAATACTTCATAGCAGTCCCACTTTACTCGCTTATAGTAAACTTGGTTTTTCATTATCTCAATGGATTTTAGACCTTCGCTCAACTTAATAGTGCTATTTTGCAATATACACGCGCTCATCCCGATTTATCCTTTCAACCAAAACTTGACTTCGGAAATACATATCTGAGTTTATAATGAAATATTCTTAATATCATATGAAGAGAATCTGAAAATGTAGCAATATATAGGATATTCTATTTAAAAGTTAAAAAACCAAAATTAAACAGACTATATATACTAAAATAATTTTACGATGTAGAGTAGTTGTTCCCAATTAAGTTTTACTTAAAACAATTTTTGATAAAATTAATTGGCAAGATATAATAGACCAAGGACAGATAATTGGCACACCCTGTATATATATATATATATGTCTCCCATCATAAAAAAATTACGTACTTTACTGATTTAATGTGGACATTGTTCGCATTTACCTTCGTGCAATCCTAAAAAGAGACAGACCAAGTGGAACTTATTAAATAGAACGTAGTTTAATTCGCCATTCCGGAAATTACAATCTATGCACACAGAACGAAACCAACAACTAAATACTATCCTCATTTCCACTTACATTAATTAATTGTTTACATCTTTTAATACCCAACAGTGTTGAATGGACTGGAAAATCTGTAACGGAAACAATAAAGAATGGCGTCCGGAACTTCCTTGTGTACAAAATCGTTGCTATAAAATGAATTTGATTCATAATCATCTAGTTAGAGGATAAGATTAACGACCGTGTCAACGGCTATGACTAATTACCATGCGTAGCCTATAAATCGTCTACGTTATACCTTTTGATGTTAGGTAATCATATAAATAATGTACTCAAGGGATGTAAATTATTTTTGGATGTCAGAAGCATGCAAACGCACTTTACCAGTAGCAATTGCACTGTTTTATCAGATTAACCTCTTCTAGTTGTAATGAGCAGTTCGCACGTAACTTGTAATGAAGTTTGTTTAAAATGTACATGTTTTCAGTTATCAGTTAGAACTGGCTATAATTACGATGTCAAGATATTCGAAATTTTCTCTGAGAAATTGCATGTAGCTGTTCTAAATTTATGTAAGGTAATTATGGTAGTTATTTAGCCCAAGTCTTAACTACAATAGTAGTCAATCGTCTATATATGAAATAGCTATGCTATTGAAACCTTGATAAAATGTCTACGAAATCATGGAAAACTTAATTAACCTAAAACATTATTTTAAATAGATGATGACCGCACACAAACGCTAATTTATTGGAAGTAATGCATATAATAAATAGAGAGACCGCAGATATAAGAATACGAAGACTCTATCTGAAAATTATTACTATGAAACAGACAGCGCTCCCAGAAATGATGATGATTTCAATAATCAGCACAAATCGAACTTCATTTAATTTCAACTGAATGTTAGTTTTTATTGTAGAAAGATATCATACGCTAATAGGAAAATGTACATGAAGAAGCAGATAAACTTATGACAAAGGAAGTTTGGTGATAGAAGATTTACACCTCAATATTACTAACCAAGCACTTGTTTGCTAATTTTGATCTTTCCTGATCAAACTGAGCCGCATCAATATCTTAAATTATTTCTTTAAATGAAGTAAAAAATTATTAATTTCACATTTTAGATTTAATGGAGTATAATGTGTGGATTTTTCTAAATTAAATTTGAGTTAATCTGATCTCTCACATTCTGAAAAACCAGATGAACTAAACTAAGAGCAAACGCAAAATATTCTCTTAACTCTCTCTAATTCTCTTAGTAAGGGATAGGATGACGATGACCGTGCTAATTGAGCTCTAGTATATAGTGCTCCAAAAATATCAAGAAATATGGTTATTTACATACAATAATAATGAATGCATATACTAACATTTTGTTTTATATTTTTGAAGTGTGCACAAAAACAGAAAGCGTGTTACGATGTTTTTATATGAAATCAGACAATCTAAAAACCGAATTCTTTAATTTAAATTAGCACGTATCAGAGAATCTAAAGTGTGGAACAACCTAAAGTTAAATATGTAACATAAACATCTATCAATTAACTCAAATCACCACAGACCCTAAATATCATGTTATTAAAACTGTAATAAGTAAAAGGAGGAAATCTTTTATAAATCTAATATATACAGCGTGAGACATTAGTGCGTCAAAGTTCAATATATCCATTAATATTAAAGATATCAAAACACGTTATGTACAAAAGTCATGGAGTCTTATGTTACATATTTTAAAATTATTTTCATATATGCAGGCAGTTTCATATTGCTAGAGTGAACGAAACATACCTACATTTACTTAAATTGAGCCAACTATATATTATTTCAAATTTACATTACGAGCATCTTCGTAATTCCTTTGATATAAGGTTTAATTGAGTTACACCGAGTATTTCAGAAGTTATGTGTCCTGTGTATTCCACACGAAAGGCGATTCAAAACACAAATGCATAATTTTCTTGTCTTATTTGTCTGTATTTTATATTAAGGAAGGCAAGAACTCTGGATGCACTTCCATTTTTATCCCTATATCTAAAATCGGTAATTCCTAACCTGCACCGGTATTCTACTATTTATGTATTATTATTATGTATTTATTATACAATGTCTCTTATTTTTCAATTGATATACATATATATTCTGGCTCGCCTTATTTTCCTTACACTATATTTATGACTTTACTAATTGTTTACCGTTTATACTCTAGATTTTTAACATTTAATCACCAGGTTAAACTAATACAATAACACACGTCTTTCCAGAGCAGGACTCCAGAGGCTACTACAAAAACAACAATTTATACAAACAAAATTACAAATATATTTAGTTCTGTAAAATACATTAAATGTGTAGAACATGTCAAAAAGTATAAATATAATAATAAATACATATATACACAGAAATATAATAAAAACATCTTAAAACACCCCTAGACAACCATACAATCCAAAACATATCAAAATTGCATATTATAGAAGTCATTGACTGTATAAACAACACTTCCCGCCAACAAACGACTGAGCTGCTGCTTAAAAAGTTTTGGCGTTAAGTTTTTAATAGATAGAGGCAGATGATTGTACACTCTAATCACTTGTGACACAACACCCTTGGACACAATAGTCTTAGTAGTCTGAGGTAGCACTAGCTGACAATTTTTGCGACCGCGCGTGTTGTAACTATGATCGATTTCGTGATTTTTTAAAAGTTCATAGTTCTCTTTAGCGAAACAGGCACACTCGTATATGTATATACCCGGTAAGGTAAGTATAGAAAAGTTTCTAAATGTATCTCTACATGAAGCGTTCCTTTTCAGGTGGAAAATACTCCGTATGCAAGATTGTTGAAGGATAAAAATTCGTGATGCTTCTACCGAGTTTCCCCAAAAGATGATGCCATATCGAAGCCTCGAATGAACGTACGCAAAATACGCGGACAGGCTGGCGTGTACATTAACGTATTGAGACACAACTCGCAGAGCATAGTTGAAGGATGATATTTTAGACACCAAGTAGGAGATGTGCGATTTCCAATTAAGCTGCGAATCCACCTCCAATCCCAAGAAAGCTGCTTTTTCCATCCCGGTAAGTATAATGTTATTATAGGTTACTTCTAGTGTTTGTTTATAGTGGCTGAAGAGTACAATAGATGTTTTCTGCATGTTAAGTGTCATATTGTTTGTTTTGAACCATTCTTCAAAACTGGACAGGGTTAGCTGGATATCGCTATGCAAATTTTCGTTATTTTTTATTATTACCGATGTATCATCCGCATAAAGTACGGTATTGTGTTTCACTAGGGTAGGAAGTTCGTTCACATATAAAAGAAATAAAAGCGGGCCAAGTATTGAGCCTTGTGGTATTCCGCGTTCAATGTCCTGCCAAGCTGAATAGATTATATTGCTCTCTCCGTCCACAGAGGATATCCTCTGTTTACGACCTGTTAAATAAGATTTAATTAATTTCAGACTCGTTCCACGTATACCCATAAATTGCAGTTTTTTGTAAAGCTTTCTGTAATTTACGCTGTCGTGTCGAAAGCTTTAGAAAGGTCCATGAAAATTCCTACCGCAAAGCCATGGTCATTTATTCCATCATAAATATCTATCATAGCCTGGTAAATAGCTCTTACGGTGGATCTACCCTGTACAAAACCATAAACTCCATATTTACTATTGTTTCATTTCTCTAACATTTGGTAACTTGAATTTGATAACAATATTATCTTTGTCAACTTATCAATTGATGCTGTCAAAAAGAGTACTACAAATTGGATATAACGATTTTTATTAATACAAATATAGGTGGATAGATATGTGTATACAGCATACCCCGAAAATTATATATAGAATGGTAAATTTGTGATAGGTACCTGATATCCGTTCTATTATTTATTGAATTTCTATCATTTTATATATCATTTCCATGAAATAACGTGCTCATTGCTTTACAAGATTGTTAGGTAGTGGCAACTTGTCAAAATTGAACGAGTGATTTTTTGCTCCTGGTGTTTCTTTAAAGAAACTATCCCAACGTTCTTATTTTTTATGTTAGGCAACCCTATGTTGTAGATATAGATAGATAGATAGATAACTTTATTTAAATAAACACCAAAGTGTATATAAAACGTCAACGTAAACAAAATATGTATATATATATATATATATATAACTAAAGAAGAATTAACTAAATAAGTACATGTATATATAAATATCAATAACTGAGAGAGGACGCCCGCTAAATAAAAGAAGCATAAAGATATAGGTAAAAGTAAAAATGCTAGTTCCTGTTAGTTAGCAGAAACTCTTCTACTGAGTAAAACACGTGTTCGAGGAGGTATGCTTTGAGGTTGTGCCGGAATATTCGGTAGTTACGGCAGTTTTTTTATGTCTGGCGGAATTTTATTGTATATTTTGATACCCAGGTTGGCCATACTCATACTGCTAACTTGTAGAGTACGCAGATCTTGCCGTAATTCGAGCTTTTGCCTGGTGTCATGGCTGTGTATATCTTTATTCGTTTTTATTGCGTCTATATTTTTAAAAATATCAGTGGCAGCTTCCAGGATGTAAAGGCAGGGCAGGGGCAGTATACCATACTCTACAAATAGCGGTCTACAGGAATCTCGAAAGTGGGCTCCATCAATAGCACGCACTATTGCTTTCTGTGCTATGAAGACGCTGTGCGCCTCAGGACAGACACCACATAGCAAAATTCCGTATTGCAGTCGTGATTGCACTTCGGAGTAGTAAAGCGACAATAGGGTTTGCTTAGGTAACTGCGTGCGGAGGCAAAATAAATAAATTTTGGACGACATCTTGCTTGCTAGATTTCCGCAGTGAATTTTCCATTGAAGTGCGTCTTCTAGGGTAACGCCCAAAAATTTGGTGTAACTACATTTAGCGATATCATTCTCTGCCATCGAAATTGAGATGTCAGGTACGTCACGTTGACGAGTGTGAAAAACCATGAAGTTAGTTTTTTCTATGCTGAGTAACAGCTTGTGTTCGTCAAACCAATTGCACAGAGTGCCTAGGAGCCCTTCAAAGTCTATACTTGTATCGGTAATGAGGATAGATATATCGTCGGTGTAAAGAGTTACATACAAATTCGATAAAAGCTCCGCAATGTTGTTAATATAAAGGCTAAATAACACGGGACCAAGTACTGAGCCTTGTATTACGCCGCTAGCTACCGGCAAACACTCGGAGTTTAACAATTGTACCTTACCATCTGGTCCGCTGTGACGAATCTGTACATATTGCATTCTATGTGCCAGGTAGGATGTAAACCAATCAGCCCGTTTTCCGCTAATACCAACACCTTCTAGTTTTTTTAGGAGAATCTCATGTTGGACGCAATCAAAAGCCTTGCATAAGTCACAAAAGATCGCAATTGGTGAGCTACGCTGCTCTATGGATTCTAAAACTCCATTATAGAATCGAAGTAAAGCTGTTGACGTCGAGCGGTTTTTTCTAAATCCATGTTGATTGTCTGCTATCAACGAGTAGCGTTCTAAAAATATGTTCAATCTATCCAGCGTACAGTATTCCATGACCTTAGATAAAACGGAAGTAAGCGCTATTGGTCTGTAGTTGGAGACGTCGTGTGTGTCACCTTTTTTTATGAATAGGAATAACAACTGCGGTTTTCAGTATATTGGAGAAGATACCAACATGAAAGGAAAGATTAATAAGGTAAGAGAGGATGTGGAGAAGGGGTTCCTTGAATGTTTTAATAATGCAGCAGGCAATATCTTCAGCACCAGCTGAATATTTATTTTTAAGGTTGTTTATAATGCTACTAAGTTCAAACGTTGAGATGGGAAGAAAATACATGGAATTGGGGTTGGATAACGAGGTAGAAGAAGATAAGGATGTCGGTATAGAAGGAATCCGCGCAGTGAGGGTCGATACGCTGTCCAGGAAGAAGGTGTTAAATCGATCTGCAATCAACTGCGGATCTTGGATTTCGGTACCATTTTCATGCAACACGACATTTGTGGGTGCAGTAGAATTCCCTGTAGCATGCTTTACTAAATTCCACATCGCTTTTTTTATTATGGCTGCTACTAATAAAGTATTGATTGTAGTTGATACGTGTGTTATTCAAGAGGCGCTGTCGTTTCACTTCCATATATAGGTCATTTAATCGCACACTTGAAGATTTTACCTCATCATTTATCCACTGTCTGGGTTGGTTACGTGATGTTCTAGTTTCCTTGTGCGGAAAGGCATTGTTGTAGTGGGTAGATAGAGTAGTCAAAAAGTAAATTTAGCTTCGATGCCATCGCCTCCATAAACATTTTCCCACGATTCATTTGTTAAAGCTAGCGCAAATTTTCTCTCATTATTCACGTTAAAACATCTTTTTATTTCAGTTCTTTTTGATTCATTGGCGTAAAGAAGGTCTTTTTTAACTGATAAGGTGATGTACTTATGATCGGCGAAATAAATGTCGGACGTACTAGCATGTGAGGAAGGCGTAATGTTGGAAAATATATTATCAATTAGAGTTGATGAAGAGGGTGTAATTCGTGTGTATTCATGTACATTCGTAGATAACCCAAAAGAAGACATGATGTTCATTACAGACCGGCATTCGGCGGAGTCGATATTAAAATTTATGTTAAAATCCCCAGCAATAAAGACCAAGGCACCTCGTTATGCGGCTTAATGTAGTGCAACAAGTCCTCTAGGTACTGCAGAAAAGTGTTAACATTGGTCGATGGTGATCGATAGATGTTTATGGCAACAAAGGTGTTGTTATTTAAAACAAAATGTGTGCCACATGCTTCAAAGTTAGTTTCAGCTGTTAAATGAGTTAAATCTATGGAACAAGCATTAATATCGGGTCGCACAAATATGCATGAACCTCCTCCAACAGTGGAGACTCTACTAAAATAACTAACAAGGTTGTAATTCATAATACAAACATTTTCAATATCACTACCTTTCAACCAAGTTTCGGTTAAATATAAGCAATAGTATGATTTGTTTGACAATACAACTTCCAGATCATTGACTTTATTGTTCAGACTGCGAGTATTTAGAGTAGCATCATTTCTTAGCGATAATTGCTATTCAACGGTGTACATAGTAAGAGACTTTGCGCGTTCGACCAAGTTTCTATAACAAGTACAATTGCTATCGAATACAATATGATTAGTATTACGGTTGGTCTTATATTTAGAATTATAGTCTATACAGCTTGCACATCTGTAATCACCCGATTTACAGTCTTTTAGAGCATGATTGTCCGCGCATTTAGGACACACAATGACAGCAGAGCAATCTTTTGAAAGATGTCCATATTTAGAACAGTTGTAACATCTGAATACATATATGAAAAGACTCACGTATTTTACATTTTCGCTAGCCGATAAATACAAAGGACTTTTGTATAATTGTATTGAAGAGTGCAGGGTCCACTTCCACAACAACATCCACGTCCGGATTTCTGTTAACTACACGCACTATCTTAATTACCGATGAGCTTGACTTAGCTAATCTGTTTTGAAGAAACACAGTGTCACAGAAGTTTATACGATCCGCGATGTCATCACTACATACATTATAAATCATTATTTTCGGGTTATGTTTCTTAGGAACGATTGTATTGAAGGATTCTCCCGTTTTATTAGATATACTCAACTTTAATTTATCTAGGTCTTTTGAATCGTTGCAGTTGATTAAGACACTACCATCCTTCCGCGGGATTAATTTATTTATCTCAATAGACAAAGAAGTAGGATCTATAATACGTTTTAGTTCTTTACATGTATCGGCGGACGGCTGTTTACTATCTACCGGCTTCACTATCAAAATGTTTTTTCTCGATGGTCTTTTTACAATTTCGCTATAGGATGTTGTTTCTTTCTGTGCAAGAGAGAAATCACCGGTGGAATTTTCCGTCTTATCTCTGCCTTCTAAAAAGTCGATTCTTTGCATTTGTAGGCGATTTACTGTTTCTAATTCAGGTACTAGTTTATTTAACACACTAATTTGCGATTTTAGTAGCTCGTTTTCTGCACGTAGACTGTTTGTATCTTCGTTAGATTTATGAATGATAGTTACCTCTTCGTCGCTTGAACCTGAAGAGCTAGCCATTCGGGTGCACGCATTGCATTGCCACATTTTTCTATCATAAATGTTCCCAGTTTTCACCATTGTATCCAGACACTTTGCATGAATAGCATTCACTTGGCAAACACTACATTTTTGCCTTTTCCGTAAAATAGACTCGCAGAAATCACATAATTTTTCTTTTTCTTTATGCGCGTACGCACAGTCTTCCGACTCGGCCGCCATCATACGTTTATTATTGTTTAGTCTTGCTGATATACGTGGTCTCGCAATTCATAAATCAAATTTAATTGCATAGATTTGATTTCAGTTTAGAAAACATGAAAGAAAGATTTTTTTCGAAATAATATTATTAGCCATGCTAAACATATACTGCCGCTGAGTAATTACACAAAAAATTTAGTTGCCCAATTTGTTTTTAATAGTTTATATAGATTTTACAATTCGACCAAGTCTACCAACGTTCTTAGCAACATGTCTAATACTAATTACAGATCGTTACAGTACGTAAAAGGCCTATTCGAAAAAATTGCATAAATTTTTAGACTGTATAATATCTCCATTGTCAACCAAAATATACTAGTTGGCAATACAGTTTATTAGCGAATAATTAATCACTACTACTACTTCAAAGCGGTTTAATCGAGAAGTACTGAAACTGTTAGATCCTCAATTTCTAGCAATTCCCTTGACCGTGAAGTGTAGAGAATTAATCCTAACTTGGTTCTTTGAAGTATATTTTCTTGAGTATTTAGTGTTTGTTATCTTATTTAACTGTGAATAAATGAACTTCTTATAAATGTAAGATGGCAGTATTTTTATATATTAGGTATATGGTAATAAAAATTGTAAAAACGAATGTAAAATATACGAAATATATTCTTGTTACATTTAGTACTTTAGAAAATTGTATTTGCTGTTTAATTTACTAAAAGAGGTTTTATTTTCGACATAAAGCTCTTACTCGACAATTAGCATTTCTTTTATGAAGTGAACAGTAATCAATCAGAACGAAACGAAACTTTTTCACTTAGGATATTATTCAGCCCTTTCTTGCGCCAAACGAATTAAAATGTATGTGAATAGAATGTATTCGACTTCATTGAGCTAATTGAGTTAATCCCTCATAAAACATTCATGATCAAAACAAACGTATTCTTAGTTTAATGTTTAATACATTCTGTTGCTTATTAGGACAGCAAATTCGTTTGTTACACTGTGTACACGTATTAATCTTATTAAACAAGCAAAGTTTTAATAGAGCTTTGCTTTCGCTTTTCGATTTTACCAAATCTCTTAAGCTAAACATTTGGAAATACTAAATTGCCAAATAGTAAACGAGAACCGGGAAGTTGATGCACAGCTCGAACGTAATAATAATTTTGAAAAACTCATAGCGGGAAAATTATATAAAATTGATACAAAAACTGCGGAAGAGTGTAAATTGACACAAGCACAACTTCTGTCGGTAAAATACAACGCTAATAGAACTGGCTTATTTTATAAGGCCACGCCAGATGGATTAAACACAAGAACCTGGCAGGTTTAAATAAAGCATTGAATATTAACGGTTTTGTGTTATATTAATATGTCGATTTTATATAATACTCTAGATAATTGTGCTGTATTTCCGCCATCTGCTCTAAGAATAAAATGACGCGAAAGAAGCCCACTAAATACACTAGGTGCAGACAACGTTGATAGACAAAGTCAGAAAAAGAGGCGATGTTAGGATATTCCCGAAACAATTTTCTAGTATGTGAAAGTTTATACTGAGTCTGAATATTAATAATCCATTTTAAGTTTATGTTCGCTAAACATTATATTTTTAAACAATAAATTATGTTAATAAATAACTGCGTATAAATGCACATCTTCCTTGTACATGTTCGGTGATTCGGACAGTCGTTTAATGCTTCAAAATTTATCATATTAACCGGGATGTATTATGTGTCGTTCCAGTTGAGGATGGAAGTTAGAAAAACAACAGGAAAAGTCGATTAGGCTACACAATGAAAACTGAAGTAAAAGAATCGACAACCACTACAGAAACAGGAGATTTAAGGAACCTATTTTCTTTTTCCCTTTTCTGAGTCAATGGTACGATTTCGTCTCGCTTCTTTCCAGGGATATTTTCTTAGCCATACTGTTTATTGCCCTTTCCAATTCGTAACAATTAGAACAAACTTCATTTATGTTTTACGTTCAATGCTACTCCAGGATTTTACGATAATGTCCAGTTTGAAAATCCTTATATAATAATTTCCTTTTCAAATATACAAGGCATAAGTAAATTATTAAATGTTCTTGTTGTACTCGCATTCATTGATATTTAGGTAGACGGAAAAGGTTGTTTAAGGCAGTTAAGAGAATGTGCCGAAATTTAACAGTTAATTTGCTTATTTTGTACATCACCCTTAATTACCATTTATTATGTATTCAGGCGAACCCTTTTGTGCAATTCTGATTTTGTATTTGCCGTTAAAATACGCGTGTAGAATAACCTTAGTAAATTATAAATATAAATTTGGAAGCAGATTTCATTGTATAGACCGTATTACTGGGATATTCAAATTTTAGGAATACATATAACGAAATATAATTGTAATTCAAATACCGTAAAGAGCAGCAGACAGTTTGTAGACTTCCTTAGCGTTTTACATATATGTACATTTAGTTTCACATAGAAATAAGAGAAATATATTTCTAACATGTGAAATCCACCTTTACGGATATTTTGACAATTTGGGAAAGCACAATCTAATTACCATTGGCATTGACGCATAACGAAGTAAGTGGTTAACTATGACCAATTGTACAAATTCATTCGAAAATCAAGTCAATTTCAATAAATTATTAGTTATTGATAAACTGACAACAAAACTATTTCTGTAAAATCAACAATATATAAAACGGCAAACGTTTTCTTTTTCCATGCCTACTATATGCGGAATATTGACTTAAGAGGTTTCTAAGTGCCTCAACAAAAGATATTATATTTCTTATATATTTTTGGAATCTTTTTTCGGTCCAGAAGAAAATAAGTAGGCTGCATATAAAAAAGCACAAGTTGTGGTTTTATCGAAAAAATAAAAAAAAGAAATAAAAATAAAGTTTATGCCGTCAGATGTAACACCGTAAGTGCCTAAAGGATGCCTACTACACATAAAAAGAAGATACAAAACGGTTTCCTAAATAATTACTTAAAATATTAAATCTTTACAGGCATAATTTTTTTAAGAATGTGCTTGTTTGTATTAGGTCACAACTGTCATTAAAAATAAATTAAATAATCAGAAAAGGACTAGTTCTGGAGGCCAAGACAATGTAGTCTTAGATTATATTTGAAATAAGACAGTTGACATGCATTTACTGACAGTGGAAAAAATCTAAAACTGTGTTAATACGGGTGATAAGTTAAAAACTCCAATTAATGTGACAAGTATAACACTTGTGGAATCTGTAATTATAATATAGTGAGCGATTATGCACATTTAAAAACATAAAGCACCGACAAAGATTCAACTTGCTTCACCTTTAGGTTGGTTGTATAATGTTTAGTAATGTTTAAGTTACTTATTCTTTCCTTGTATAAGAGACTGCTTTTTTTTAAATTACACGCAAATATGAATCTCAATTAAACTGTACTAAATACAAACTATTGCTGATAAACCAAAAATGTTATATCCTAGTATTGGCAGAGGAAAATGTTATATTTTTTCCTTCTGGTGAACTGTGGAATGATATTTATGCACAGTCCTACACGAACCAACAATATATCTTTGTGTCTACACATTTGTAGCTCTAGGTTCCTAAATGTTAATGACGTAGAACATATATTATTTGTGAGTTCCGTTCAAACAACATTTTATTATTTACACACGACCGGAAATTAAAAAATTCTTTTTGTAGATGGTGTAGCTGCAGCGATTGATATCTCTTATCACTATACTTCTCTAAAAATTTATGAAAGTATTATGAACAGACAACTCATATCACATCTAATCAGACACAATATCATTACTGTTCGTTATTTTATTCTATCTCTTTCTGTTTTTTAATTTTATTTTTTTCCATTTCTTATTTCTACCAATGCAAAAAATTAGCTTGAGTCTCATACAATAGTGGCAGGTGCGCATGTTCTGTAAAATAAAGGGATTCTGTTCCCTAAAAGCTTGCTCTGAATTTAATACCGAAAACGACAAAATCATCAATTTAATCATATTATAGATTTAAATAAGAGATTATCTTGTTAGTTGATTAAGAAGAAAGGTTAACTGGGCTGTAATAGAATTGGCATGGAGCGAAATAAATTTCGACACTGTGCTATGGAGAAAATTAGAATAAAATAGGAAAACACCGTTTTCCGATTTTGATTAAGGTAAGACATTTGTCGAATTGCATTACTCTAAAACAGTAGCTCGCATTTCACTCATTATCCGTAAAATGTTTATGTCTACATATATCACGTCAGTTAACTTACGAAACATATGTATATAGTAGTTAAACATAATTAGTAGCAGCCCAGCTTCTTGATAAAAATGTATATTTTGTTGTTCTCATATTCATATTTTCAACCAGTGATAGAATCATACCGAATCTATCAATAAATGTTGTAAGCGTTGTTTTAATAGTATATTTGGAATCAAACTTAATACCAAATAATTTTTAATCTTTAAATTAAATTTAATCAAATCTATACAAACTTCACGAAAGAGCACACCGTACTTATTGTTAGTTTATAACCAACTTACGTAAAACTACTGGATTCCATTTGGAGAACAAGTATTCTATCCTTAAGTAAAATCAAGTACTATACATATAAGTATATGTAACATGAATACTTTTATTACATCTTCATCAACGACGGATAACATTCATTTAAATTTGGCAGATAAATATGGCCATATTTACATATAAATTATATATTTAAGCAAACCGCTCCCCTGTCAAGAAATTATTTGAAATTTAAATTTAGAGGCATGCATGCTCACCAGTTCAATAAGAAGAACCGCTACTTGAATGAAAATAGGAAAGAAACCGCTTAGCCTTATGGCCCCGCATACAGACATCTTCTATTTTAGTAAACTAATTTTTTCCTTTAAAATAGGACTTTGATGGTAAGTGTGTAGAACATGCTAATTTAAAGATGTTGAAATAAATAAGTCTTATATGCACTAAATAAGGATTTTTATTACCATACTGTGTGATGCTAAAATAAAGAATTTTATATATTTAAAATATTAATTGTGAATACTGATCTAGTACAATATAATAAAAATTATTTTATTTGCACTGCAACCAAAATCTAAACTCGTTTACTAATTCAATTACACAGTTACCTATCACTACGTTCTTTTTAATTCACACACGCGACTATCACTCTGGATGTCAGTATATGTATATTTGTTTAACTAGATATTCATCGCCATTAGAACGTCACTTCTATTTGACAGACATCGTTACAACTACACACAGAGAAAAATGTTCTTGAATTAAGAAAATATACTGTTTTACCCAAATATTTTTAATGCTAGAATATTTCTGTTTTGATTCAAACACATTTTCTTGGAATAAGTAAATGCGTTTAATACAATCTAGACTATATTTGTTGTAAAATACGTATTTGATCTGAATAACTTCCCTATTTGTGAAATAGCTGAATTGCAAATTTCGAGCAGCTGCATTCGAGATTATATGTGTATATGAAGCGTTTATACGTGCATTTTTATCTGCGTGCACCATTTTGCAAGAATTAGATACATATAAGTTTTTTATAGTTAAGGCGTGGAAATTTGCAGTAATAAAAGTACATATTTAATAATGGATTATATGAAGTGTATTTTAGGTTCATGGGAATTGGAGGAATAATTTCAATCAAACGTACTTGAAGTAAATAATCCATTGGCTAAACTTCCGAATGTCGACCACTGAATTGGCAATTTCTAAGTAATTTAAAGGAAAGTACAGGTTTTACTGAGCCCAAAACGGCCCCCCTTTTCTTGCGGAGATTAGTAGTCTAAGATACCTAAAAATCGTTCTAAAAAGTTAGGTTATGTTTCGCTAGTGTTTTGACATCTCTGCGTGGATTTTCACATTAGCGAAACATAACCTAGAAATAACACTTTTTAGAACAATTTTTAGGTATCTTAGACTAATCTCCGCAAGAAAAAGGAGGCCGTTTTGGACTCAGTAAAACCTGTACTTTCCGTTAAATTGTCCATAAATTGTCAATTCAGTAGTCGACATACGGAAGTCTTACAAATTCATTATATTCTTACATTAAAACAATGTTGATTTGCGTCAAAACAATTTTTTTAGAAAATAATATTCTTGTGATAACACAATATACTTTTGCGGATATACAAATACGGGATTGTTTTGAACTGAAACAGTCTGCTTTAACTCAAGATAATATTTCTCTGCGTGTATGCGAAAAGCTTGCCCAACAAATGAAATGTGAGAATATATTTCAAAAAATGCAGGGAAAACCATAGGCATTTTTATTTATGAAGTCTTGATATTTTAAAAATGTAACGAAGAAACTTTTGTTAAAAATCGCAATATTTACAGTAACATAACCACACAAAACCGCAATCATTTAATTGTAACACATCATTTGACGAAAATGCATTCAGTTTATAAATAAATTTAACGCAGAGTTAAGGAAATATTTGCTTTCGAACGCTTACCACACTTCGGATAAGTATCTTACTTAATATTTTCTTTTATCAGTTTGAAATGCCACGATCAACCGAACCGTAATGAAATTTTCACTTGTACAAAAGATAGCAATCAATGCTACGATTTAGGTTACGGTTTAGTTGTTACGATTTAGTCAGACGAGTTTCCAGTTGGTGCGCGAAAGATATCGCATTCACTAACCAGCACCTCCACCAAAATACTATTATTGCCTGAAACTTACTGAACGTAATAATGAAAAAATGAAGCAACATTTATTACACTGGTTTATCGAAAAAATATATTTAACCTTGTAGTTCGAAAAGAAATTCAGTGCAACATGGAATAAGTTCTTCACAAATATTATGATTAAAGTAATCTAACCTAACTCAGTATACATACGAGAACGATGACAGCATAGGCTGTAGGCGTATTTTTTGTTGTAAAATTCCACAGCCAAACCCTATCGTCCATTTCTAGCATAAAGTTCAAAGAGGAATCTCTCAGCGATATAGAGCCTCAAAATGTCCAACGAAATATGTATTTTATAAAGTGGATATTATGAATTAATATAATACATAATTAAAAGTAACCAACTTTAAATCAGCTTTGATTGCTGTATCTGTAAACTGTAAACGTGTTGTGGGTGATTTTCTGTCAAAAAGTCACACATTTATAAAGATTACTGAAATATATCATCGGCTCGCATCTAATTGTTTGGAATCAATCATTACCAAAGACGAACATTCTTAGTTCAAATTCAGTGGCGCGCAAGAGCGAGAAATTCGGGAGATTCAGAGCTATTATCGATTTATGTCGTAAATCTCTCACCTAGCTACTGCTTTGCGTGCTGCATATGTGTATGTAGTGTACTAATAGTATTGATAGTGCAAAGTTGCTTATAAATATATTTACGAATACAAGTAGGCATATTTCGAACCGAAAGCATGGAAAATTTCAAAAGTTTGTAAAAATGCATAAAGTTGCTTATTTGCTAACTGGATAAACAATTTTTTATGGCAATTCAGTCTGACAAATCTGGATTTTTTTTATAGCAATCTAAGCATATCTGGTAAGTTGTTTGCTGTATTTTATTCGCGATTCATAAAGAGCAACGGTTTTGCAATATACTCTCAGTATTCTACTTCGTTACAATTTCAATTATATCGTAATAGTGTTGTCTGTTTTCAATGGATTTCGATAAGATATGATTATCATATAATACAAAAAAAAAGATATACTCCTGCAAAAACGCCAACAAATTTACGAATATTTTTTGTATATTTACATTCCTTAGAACACTTATGAAAGCCCAACAACAATTTGAGACTACTAGTATTAATAACTAAAATAGTTGTATGAAAATACACAAATCGAAGATCTACACAGTACTATTATATGAACATTACCTAAAGTTTCTTTTAGTCATATGATGGCATAAAAAGAAAGAAAGTTAAAATTTAAATGATTAATAAAAGCATTTAAGGACAAAGGTACCTCAGGAAGGTGTAAGCGTAGATATAGCAGACAGGAAATTACATATATCTGTATGATATAAAAATGTACCCTACCAACGAATCTATGTACTGTTATCAAAATCAACGCGCACGTATGTATGTATGTACGAGGGAGCGTTTTTATATTCGCGGAATGGGGGATAAGGGGTGAAAATAAAAAAACCAAATTATTTTTCTTTTTCAATATATTCACTTGCAAGACGGATACATTTTTCACATCTTTCAATTAATTTATTTATACCCTCATAAAAAAATGATTTCTCTTTATCTGCAAAATACGCCGAAACTGCCTCCTTGACTTCATCATCGGCAGTAAATTTTTTACCCCGTAGCTCTTTTTTCATTTTCGGAAACAGGTAATAATCAGTCGGCGCCAGGTCTGGGCTGTAGGGTGGGTGATTCACAATTTCGAAGCCTACCTTATGCAGGGCAGCTAACGCAACGCGGCTCTTGTGGACAGGCGCGTTGTCGCGCAAAAGCAGCACACCTTCAATTTTCCCCGTCTTTTCTCTTTAATGGCTTCTTTTAGTCGCTCTAATATTGAAGCGTAATATTCTCCGGTTATAGAAACACCTTTATCTTTATAATCAATCAACAATACTCCTCCCTGTTGCCATGAGTTTCCCAGCTGATTGTGACACTTTAAATTTCTTGGGAGGTGCTGTGCCCTTTTTATGCCACTGCATGGAGTCTTGTTTGGACTCAGGTTCATAATGATGAATCCAAGTTTCGTCTCCAGTAACAATTCGACTCAATACACCATCCTTGTCTTCATTACAGAGGTCCAAAAATGTACGCGAACACTCTACGCGCTGTTGTTTTTGCGGATTATGTTACTTGGTTGACGATAGCTCAAAGACTAACTGTCTGACGACGACGATGATCCACTTCTCTTTACTAGGGTTGGGTTTTTCTACCCTTAAGCCCTGTAGTCTCTGGGTGGGTCCGTCATGACCCTTTTGATTGTTTTAGAATGAGCAGGGATTGCGTCTCCCTGCTTGCAGCTTCTAGGGGTGATCTACAGATGTGGTTTGGTCTCTAGTCGTTCGCAATACCAAGCACTCTCCTGATTCTTACTTTGGGTGGAGGGCGATCCGGGTCAAGCCCGGAGAGACGCTCAATCAGCGGGTTTTCGGAGGATGAAGCCCTGTCTAACGTTTTATTTGCTAACATGGTCAGGAAGTCCTTGATGGAGGGGACGTTGTCTGACTGTCTGATAACAATGAAACTTCGTATTTATACTAATTATGAGTCGCTGCACAGGCCACGCCCTCAATGCGCCTAATCACCCCCCTACAACCCGCTCATTCCGCGAATATAAAAACGCTCCCTCGTACCATGGAAGGAAAACAATCCATTGAGCTAATAACCGAATTGCTACAGCAGATACTCTGAAGCCATAAATCACTTTCAAACTGGACCAAAAAGAGGATAAATAGGTATAACTTTTTATTCTGCTTAAGCTTTCACAAGATGAACTAATTTTATTTACGATAAAAAACTTAAGCGAAATATAATATACCCTCAATATAATACGGAAAACTATGTGTGTATAAGGCAGTTATTAATCCTATTACATACAATATTACTGATAAATTACTTCATAACACAATTGAACGAAAATGTAGACAAAACGCTAGTTAGTTGGATACAATAACTTTAAAGACTTACAGGAAATGATTTGCCACAAAGTTTGTACGCGTTGTTTCAAACTACCGTCTTATTGTATGGAATCGGTTCTAACGGAAAAGCGAAAAAGGAGATAAATCAGTATTTAAAACTGCAAAAAATTCAAATGTCAGTGATTTTTCCAGTTGACAAAATGTTATAAAAGTTTCTCACAGAAAACTTTTCAATTCTTCAACCTTTTTTTGCCATTATTTATTTCCAGTTGAATCGAATAGCTTTCGTACTGTTTAATGAACTCTAACTTTAGCAATTTCGTGTTGTAAGGAGAATTTGCAAGTGTTCCTTTAGAATGAGTTTATTTTAGGGTACATATTTCTATCGCTATTAATATTTCAAACTATTGACTACTCATCTCGATACATCCATTACTTGTGATGAATAACCAAGTCAGTTTAAATGCATGATATGCAATCATTTATATACTATTTATATTACTATATAACATTGTAACTAATACAACGTTTTACCAAATCTGTAATATTCTCAACTTATACATCTTATTCAAACTCAGTACCTATATGTATGTATGTATGTCTATCACAAACGTAAAACGTTGACAAGATTACTTTTGTTTACAATGCATAGGCAATACATAAACATTATAAAGCTATTGAAAAATAGTATAAAGTCTAGAACAATGGTCGACAGGTTTAACAAAAAAGGTAATTTAAGTACCAATCTTCACATTTGTCACGTATTGTAATATATTTCGGTTCATCATTGTCTAAAAAACGTTGAACACGTCAAATAAAGATAAAAGATTACATAACTACATATTAAAATTATAAAAAATATACCACAATAAAACTAAAAAGCAAAATTGAGCGCTAACATGTTAAAATTATAAAGACATTAAAATATTATTATTAATATTATTAGTAATTTGACACATATTAAATATCAATTTCTAGCACTGAAGAAGTTATTTAAGGAAAACATATGATTATATGTTATATCAATTTCTTCCACTGAAGAAGTTATTTAAGGAAAACATATATGTTATGGAATAAATTGGTATTTAATTATTTATTGTTTTATTGACCTACAAGTGGAAATAAATCAGAAATTAAAAGATAAGTACATAAAGGTCAGAAAATATACATGTGCATTCACATACTAACATTATAAAATAAACATGAGCATCGGCATATTGGCATTTTAAAATATAGGTGTGGACCGATGTATCACACTTCAGTGTTATAAAAATCGTTTACTGTGTACAGCACCTTCTTCACCAGTACTTTTTTAAAGCCCTTCTAAATGTATGTATTTTTGATATATTAAGAAATCACATTTCTTGACTTAGCTTTTAACATGAGATAGATAGATAGATAGGTAGTTCTGTACCATCGGCGTTGAATTTATTTAAAAAAATATATATAAATACATAAAACTAAAATTAAATATGATATCGAAAACTTCTATGGTCCGAGTCTAACAGAGACTGGGCTTCCGGGTTTTGACCGCGTCATAGTAAAGTACCTACATGTATACAATACAAAATAAAATGAAACAAAAATGAAAAATTAAAAACAAAAATATATATACAACTTACACAAACTCGACGTCTCGCCACTAATGTAAGTGGTTTCTTCAGGAGCAAAACTAGGTGAGGGGCGCCAGAAGGTCACGGCAATTCGATGTGTCAACCACGTTAGAGGAGAAAACCTTCTGACAAGGAGAAGGTGGATGTGCGGGGGTATATATACAACTGTACAGGGGAACGGAATGGTGAGCGCGAGGTAACGATACGGAACAGTGAGCACGGGTTGACGAAGCGGAAAGGACGGGTTTCCAAATAGTGGAGAGTGGGTAACTAATATCACGATTGAGATTTTGGGGATGACTCTGGATCTCGATAGCTTCTCTCACCTTTCGTGGAAAATAGCGATGAGACTTGCTTACAACATATACCTGATGAAAACAAATTTTGTGGCCTGTATCAATAAAGTTTTCGGCTAAGGCTGAGTGTGTTGAAGAACGTGACTTAACGTCCCATTGGTGTTCTTTGATTCTAGTTTGAATTAAATGTCCAGTTTCACCAATGTATGTACACTAAACCAGTCACAGGAAGAATTTGGGAAATCTTGTTTAAAGGTTTAAAGATGGGTTGGATATTTTGTTTGCGAATAATTCTGCCGATGTGATCTGTAACGCCATGGATGTAAGGGAGAACGATGGTACTGATGGTATGCTGACTCCTATATTCTGGTGCTACCTTAGGAGCTCGTGGATGAATGTACCTATTTATGACCCTTTGTATCTTGCTGGAGCTAGAACCATTCTGTAGAAGAGGAGTTTTGACATGTCTCAATCTTTTGTCGATGTTGTCGGGCTAGAAAATTGAGATAGCGCGATGTACTAGATTGCTGAATGTTGTTGTGCTGGGTGATGATGTGAGTTGGCATAAAGATATCTGTCAGTATGTGTGAGTTTCCTGTACACGGAGTGACCTAAATTAGGATATGTGGGACATAAAAGATGTAAAATTGGACGCCGAAGGCGGCTTAGTAGTAAGATATGGAGGTTGCCATTTGAAAAAATTAAGTTATGGTTCTTCAAAATTTCGAGGAGTTAACGTGCCATTGTAAAGTAACCACATAATGTAGACAGCCATTCTCGACGCTAAAATATATTCCAACAAGTTACTTAAGCATATTGTGAATTCTAAATTGATATCCGAAAAAACCAGTGTTTTCTGATTTTTTGAATAAATGTCCGCTATAGCATTTTTTTTAGAAAAATCGAATAACTACAAAACTCCCCAACCAAATTGAAAAAAACTAAAGGTATTTATAAAACTTAACAATAGGTAAATCCAAATATGTAAAAATAACAAAGTAGATGGTAGCAGATGAACTTCTGACCGGAAGCACTAGAAATCTAATAATATTTTAAGCGGAGAGAACATAATCGACTATATATTATAATCCTTTATTTTCAGATTTATATTTCGGCCAGAACCCCATAAACTTCTAATAAACGGTTTCACTGAGACCCCCTGTATATATTAACGCACCAAAATTAACAATAACAATTTTGCCTAGCGTAAGTACAACAGAAACATTTAAAACTATCTAAACAGAGATAGACTAGGAGTCGTCGTTGAAATGAATAAGATTAGCAGAAAATCCGGCTATAAAACTCAGTTTTATTCGTTATCTTCAAATTAATTATTCGATCGTATATATCAATCAAAAATGCGTGCTGTCAGCCTTAAGACCGCGTGCCTGAATTTCAGGGGTAATTCCAATACTTCATCAGAACACAAAAACTAAACTCTGTTAGAGAAAATCACTGTGCTATCCAATGCATAATAATAAAAATACCACTTCAAATATCAGTTGATTAAATATTGTTATTAAAGTTGTAGTTAAATTAAAAAATTTATTGATTTCCCTAATTTTAATATGTACAGGTACCCTATTCTCGTATGCTTTCGACGCGACGGTTCCAAATAACCTATGGGAGATAGAAGAAAACTGAGGTACAAAATAATAATGGCGCCAACTGAACTTCGCTCATTTTCGAACTACAAGGTGTTTTTCGATTTTTGGCAAAACCAATCCAGTCCTATATCTTGCTTTTCTTAGGGACTATCGAAAATCTATTTCGACATCCTTGAGGTACTTTTCTGACTTATATGTATTCGATGGATATAACCACAACTTTTTTTATACGGAACCTCCTCTATATTTTCTCGAAAATTAAACCAGAATTAAAAAACGATTCCAAATATATGTATATAATACATGTCGTATTTTTTGAGTAAATATTTGAAAAATCATGTGTTAAATTTATGTTCATCTCTTTCAAATTAAAACGCTTAATTAATTATTGGTTACCGAATGGATAGAACGACTAACAAACTATTTCTGTAGAATCAACATATAAAACGTCAATTGTTTCTTTTTCCGTGCCTACTATATTGAAATTCTATAAATATTGAATTAAGGATTTCAAATACTTTCCCAAAAAATATTAAGAGAATGTCATACATTGCAACTGACTTACTTGACGACCAACCAACTCACTTCAACAACAAATATACTTGAGGTTTAAAGCGAATAATTACGACGTCACAGGATGCTAAAAATCACCGAATTTAATCAAAAATTATGTTTACTAAAAGTAAGTAAGCAAAATCGCTTACATACCTCTATATTAAGATTTCAAAAATTACACAATGACCATATAAGAAACGTATACCTAACAGTTCATCCGAAAAACGAAAATATTTCATCAGCTTCTATACTGTTGCCTATGTAGTAGTACCATCTTCAAAATGTTAAAATGTGGATCTGTATTGAGAAATATTCAAAGATTTGCAGCAAAAATTATTCTAAATGTGAGGATAAACTTATGTATAACATAATTTTGCATTCGACACAAATATTACATTAGATAAGATCCACTCGTCAATGGAGTTTTAAATATCTAGAGACATATAGAACTTTCCCACAGCAACAAGAATGTTAGAAATATACAACGTAGCAAATATGTATGTTACCTATATCTTTTATTTGAAAAATTATTTGGATCTTCCATTCTAAGTAAGATTTTATACTTGCACAACCCAATAAATAACCAAATATGTTTAGTTTAATGTAATGTAAAAATACATTTACTTTAATAAAATATTACAAACATGGCACTTTTGGTATGGATGGTGAGTTTTAATAAATTTTTCTCATATTATACACACTATAACTTGTAATTCTAGCGTCAAAGCTCATACCAAGCACTTCAGCTAAAACTTGCAAGGATAACCTTTGATTCCCGTATGTACGTAATCGTATATAATCAATAATATAGCATAGTAAATAGACATAGATCAGGTTTCTGAAAACTCCGCTGAACCTCACCGAATACAAAAAAAAAGAACCAGTTTCTTTGTAGTTAGATGTAATAAACATTTCTGACCTCTGTTACATATCTGACACTTATCCTACACGATGATCCATTCTCTAAAAATAATATAGCTCTAAAATCGGTCACCGTGAGATAGCAGGGATTATGAATATGTTGTTGAACTTGTTAGTTACATATTGAATCAAGATTTAGGCATGAGCAAAATGTCCGCGTGTTGAGTGCTGCGCTTGCTTACGTTAGACTAAAAACATTTTCAAATGAATAATTCCAACGCTCTTGTTGGGGCAGTTTAGGCGCAATAAATCGGAGTTTTGACTTCGATTAATTACTGTAGATGAATCTTGGGTACACCATTATACGCCCGAAACAAAACTACAGTCAAAATTACCATGAACTGCGAAGGAGGAATTAGTTCCAAAATAAACAAAAAGTGTTTTTCCCACTGTGAAAGTGATGGCGACTGGCTTTTGGGATATTCATGGAGTTATGTTAATCGATTATCTTCAATCAGGAAAAACCATTATGGGAGCATACTACGCATCATTACTTGACAAGTAAACGGCAGAAATTGCTGAAAAACGGCCACATTTACAGAAAAAAAAATGTTCAGCAAGACCATGCGCCGTCTAGATCACTACTACCAGATCTAGCCCCAACCGACTTCCTTTTGTGCCCTGATCTAAAAATCGCACACGGGGGGACAGAAATTTTCGTCAAATGAGAAGCTCATCACCTCCATAAACTGTTATTTTGCAAAGAAAGACGCCGGGTACTATTTGGACGGATTGAAGAGATAGGAGATGAGAAAAGTGTGTATACTTACAAGGAGACTATGTAGAAAAATACAAATAAAATTCAGGAAAAATTGTCTTGTGTCTTTGTTAGCCTGAAAACTTGTCGGACCACCATCGTACAGCGACTCATAAGAAGACCTACATACACGCTTCCTCGCAGGGCATTGCCATCACCGTGTGCGTAAGATTCATTGTATTTTTTAAGCATTAGTGTTAAAATATTCAGTATAGTACATACACATATCCAAAATGGACGCTGGTCTATAATTTTCTGTGTTATTTCAGTTGCCGCTTTTGTAGATTGGAGTGGTACGTGCTTTTTTGCACTTGCAATTAGTCGGAAAATACTCCAAATCTAGGGTTTGTTAAGCTGTAGAGAAAGTAGAACAGCAATGCCTCATACGCCACAACAAAGATACAGAAGAAGAATTTCATTTAAACTAGGCTGCTTTTTAACACCTGAATTATTTTTTTCTGCCACTTCCTCGGAAATGGATATTCCGCGTATATTAATACACCAGTCACGAAACTCTAACATTTCATAAATAGATTTCAACCTACCACATACATATGCAGAAACACGTACGTACATATGTAACAAACATTAGGCAGACGTATATTTCACTATAAGTTAACCGAGCGTTCTTATGTTACAACTTTCATCTCGGTAAACGATACAAACCAGAAAATGGGAGCAATCAGGTCGTTTAACAACAAGATGTATAAGTCCGATATGTCGACGCGCGAAAGGCCAGATTTTGTCTACAACGCAATTTATCTGGCTCGAGTTTCATGAATACAAAGTAAACGGAAAATGCAAAAATTGAATATAGCTACACGCATCCGGAAATACAAAGCAAGAGTGCTTGTATAAATATTGAACTTTTCTGCATGCGGTATTTGGTTACGTCAACATAGCAAACGTTGGTCGCAGTTAATAGGATACCGATGTTTACACTGCAGCACTTTGTCGTATTATTTATTGACTTATAATTAATTACCGCCCACGCTTAATGAAAATATTACACATAGGGAATGCATTGCATTTTGTAACTGCCACTGGAAAAAAAAGATTTAAATATACGAAATTCATGGATATTAAAGCTCTACACAAATATCCTGATGGTCTTACTTAACTGCAAATTATAATATCCATAGCAGACTTCCACATGTGACTGTAGAGTTTAATTATCGGACGTTATTGTTTAATTGTCATCAAGTTTTCGCTTGAGGTTTTGCTGATTATGCTGTTAGCCAGTTTGATGTGCTGCATCTATTTTGGCATGATATTTCATCAAACGACCTTATGATGTTATCATCCAGGTGGTACTAATACACAGTGAAATTCCATGTTGGAACCGTTTTTATGCTTGGAACTATGTTATGTAATATACTGGAAAGTATATTAAAAAGGTTATGTAACAATTTTAGAATATCTACAAAATTTACAAAATCTAGAAATGTTGACGGGGCCTAAATTAAGCCATACCGTCGCTAAAAATATTATGTTGACCAAGATTCTTTTTCAATCTACAATGTTTCATCGAAATCGGTCGACAATTGTCTGTTTTACATTATAAGTATCCATGTTCTTGGTGGAACTTTGTCGAATTCTTCATATATATAGACTTTAGCATTGTCGTAATCTAGATGACAGTCTCAATATTGAAGGCAATGTTTGATTACTGCAAATCTTTCACTGTATTCACGTTTAAATACATCTCTGCATGCTCCTTCTTGTTTGTCAGGCGCAACTTTTCTCATAATACCATTCAAGTTCCTACGAGGGCCACGCTGAAATAATTGAGATATAGAGCAGTCAAACAAGATAAAGGTTCAAAATTTTATTTTATGTTGAAAGTATTTTCCTTTATTATCTATACACTTTTGTTATGAGGTTTTCCAATGTTCGAAAGCCTCACGCCAAGCTTTTCCAAACTTACTGCAAATATTCGTGGATGGTGAAGTTAATTTCCTCTGCTGGTAAAAAGCGCAGACCACATAAATTCGTCTTACGATTAAAAAATAACCAGAAATTGTACGTTGCTGGAACCGGCGAATAAGGGACATATTCTATTACCCTGATGCTTTCTCTCAAAAAAGTTGGAACAGCACTAGCCGCATGTGCCGAAGTATTGCTATGGTATAGCATTAAGCCAATAATTTTGAGATGTCACAGAACCTCTGGCAGGCAGTATTGGGTATACCAAGCAGCCGTGACAAACTTTTCTCCATATAATTTTGTAGCTTTCACAAGACCAGTACTTCTGAAGTAAACGGTGTACATAACTTTCTTCGTCATACGTTATTTTTTCACAATCGTCGGCGTTAACTCTATGTCGTACACCCAAACTCTACTGTCTTGGCGCAAAGAAACATCATAAACAGGAATATAGATCTTATTATCGGTGGCGATTTTAGAAGTAAGGTGACGACTGCCTCTTTTTAACATTTCCAGCGTTTCAGGGCTAATTTTTGCACACTCAACCTTCTGTGTTTCTGTTAATGTACGTGGTATCGATCGCAACACAAGTTTCCTTAGATATAAACTTCCATGAAGGTTTTGCCTTACTTTTGCGGGTCCAATGTCAAAGGTGGCCTTTATCATCGCGTAGCTGCATCCTTCATGATTTCTTGTGAATACGGGACACATTTTCTGAGGTGACTGCTGACTTGGACCTTCCTGCATTTTGCAAACCATCTATAAATCGTAGCCCAAGATGGTACTTCGTCTCCAAAAGGTGAATGCAAGTGTTGAATGCATTCTTCTTTGTTAAGGCCCGTTCTAAAGCAATATCATAACCCTGAAATGCTCTCGGCCTAGCTCTATAACTATATGTATTTAAAGTTTCACTATTTATACAGTTAAGCGCACGGCGCTAGTACGCCGTGCGCTCTGGAATACAAGTACATTAATGTTTGACGTTTAAGATACACACAATAAATGCTTTATCTCTTTCACCCTTCATCTTCTTTCGTATAGTTGAATCCTTAAGCAGTTTAGGCTTCAATTTTCCTCGAATAATTTATGCTTTACTTAATACACTGACCGGAATCCAGATATTCGCGTGTCTTCTGAATATAGTCAGCTCTTCTTTCGTATAGTTGAATCCTTAAGCGATTTAGCCTTCAATTTTCCTTGAAGAATTTATGCTTTACTTAGTGCAGTGACCGGAACCCAGAAATACGTGTGTCTTCTGAATATAGTCTGCTCTGTCCATTATTACTATTGTTATAATTTGTAATTTAGCGTTTTGTGATATTCGGCACTTCTCCTGTATGATTTGTTCTGCCCCCTCCGTTGATGAATTTGATATGGCACGCTCAATCTGGGCACTGTCTTTCCTCTTAGGTATTTTGGTTAGTTTTATCAACATTTTTTTAGTTCCAGTATCCCTCTTTTGTTAAGTTTACCTTGTTCTTTAGATATGTACAATTATTGATTCTGTTAACTGTTCCCCACACCTCCTCATCTTTCTCTATTCCGTTGTATTGTTCTATCAGTAAAGTGTTAACTGCCTTAATTACCCCAGAATATAGCAGAAAAATAGTATTACAGGCAACTACTGTCAAGCTTTTGATAACGCTTATCGAATCTAAACTTCAAAAGAATTCCATGCTTTTTATAGCTGCATTAGGTGGGATTCTGCACATATAATGCCTACCACGCGTAAAGTATAAGACCTATGTATAATGAAAGGTGGGATTCTTATATTCAGGTATAGGAAAGGTGCATTGCATTATGCGAACTGAGCGTGTGAAAATAAAAATTTGAAAAGGATGTGCTGTTATTAAATGGAAAATGCAGTCAACAAATATTATCAAAAGAAGAAATTGTTCTAGTATTGTTTATGCATCAATGTATCTAACAAAAATTAACAGAAAATTTCATTTCCAATATATACCATAACTTTGACCGCGTGCTGTATGTATAATTTTATATGTATTCATTACAAAAAATAAATCTTTATAAAAATTCTTACTTCACGGTGCATGCAATTGTATAATGTATACGTATGTGCGACCTTACTTCATTTTACTAATTGTTACAAATAATATTTTACTCCAGACCTATGGACACCTACAGGCGATTTAACAATTACAATCTTTATGCAGCTCGAAACTAATCCCATTGGTGTTGCTGAGATAACATAAGCACACTTTCATCCGCATATGTCTTGTTGTTTCAACGGGATTGTATAGTTTCTTTCCGTTTAATTTGAACTACCCTATGAAACCTTAATTTTTCTCGACACTATCAACAATAAATACGACCTTTCTTGGTTCTTGGTAGAATATAATAAATAAAAAAAAGATATTTAATATTATAAAATAGAAAACAGAAAAACATTATCATTGTTATTTAAAAATCCTCCGAAAATCGAAAATTCTCTAAAGTATTAGAAATACGAAGGAGTACTTTAGATATAACAATGCATTTGTATGTTGGTACAATGTAAACATATACATAATCACAAGTAACTTTAAAAAAATAACAGTTAGACAACTGCTTGTAACTAAGGAAAGCGTTTTATGAATTTGAATTTGTATGTGTTCTGAGAAATTATCAGAGAAGAATTCTTGATTCGTTCATTTAAAATCAGTTATTTAAATTTCTAATCTAATTGGAAAAATGCAAATATAGCGGTTCAAATATATTTAGAAGAGTAAAACTACTAGACCATTTTTCGTGAACCATTTGTCAGGACATATATATTTTTTTTTAATGTGTGGTGGGTGCTTAGTTGCAGTGCCTCCGTAAGCTGTATCACTTGTCTGTCTATCACTGCATCTCTTGCGGTGTAGTTTGGTGTAAGTTGTGTTCAAATGGCTTTGTGACAGCATGATATCGCCTTTTATGATGCCGCACTGTTAATCACCTTGCTCCCAACAGCGAATGGCAAGTCGATCCGGGATTAAACTCTCTGAAAAAATGTCACCGTCCCTCCAGAGAATTGAACCCCGGCACCTATCGTCCTCTCACAACGATAGTCAGACGCCTAACCACTGCGGCAATCGACCCGTTAATATGACAAGAATTAGAATTAAAAGCGACGAAAGGAAAGAGCAATAAGAAGAATTATTCAGAAAAATCAGAGGGTTACTTAGAACTTCATTCAGATTTATTGCTGTATTTTGAAAGATACAAATGCCGTATGACGTTGGTGAAACCACAGTTATCGCTTGAAACTTCTAATGCCGACCTGTTACACTATACATGCATATACAGAGTGTAGCAATAGTGCGATATTCTTCCATATCTTGCTTGCTACGTATAAAATAACGCAAATACTTAAATACAAAAGTTGTTTGGCTTTATGAAATTTATAATGCCAAATTATTTTACAGTAAGCAGGGTGCTTCATTTGCCCGTAACCACAGTAGCTTTAAGTTTTTAAATAGAACATCCTATATATTAAATTTTCTAATTGCTTGGGAAATTTTAAAACAACCTTATACAGGATAATATACACCTATTTGCATTGGTTTGCAAGATATTTACATTTTTTTGAAAATGTTGACATTTTCTAGCATCGGAAAACTGCCATTATTTCGACAACGGAAAAATATACCATTGTGAAACTTTACGCACCTCTAAAACCATCTTTCATAATGACAATAAGCTAATCTAGACTCAAATAGGTTACACAGAGTGCTCTAGAAATCAGTACCTTTATGAAACAATTGAAATTATATTATTACTAAACTTATACATTAAATGTCTACTGTACATCTAACCAAACTTAAAGTTTTATGTACACAATTGTATAACTTTTTGGCGAAATGAACATACCTGTTTTTCTACAAACGTCAATATTTATAATTGCCAACCAAAAATATAATTATGTATCTGTAAAATATATACCTATATCTTCATGAAAGAGTGCTGAAAATTTTTGGACAATAATTTCGTTTAAAAACAACGTTGTTACAATATCCCTATTTTAAGAAGCCACGTCTGATACTCATCGACGATATTTATGGAAATGTCAAGGGCTAGCACATTCTCTGGTTTCAGATGATACAAATACAAAAGAGTATATTCTAGTAAGAACTTCAATAAACAGAAATGTGAAAAGAGAATAAAAATGTAACCCACTTTACACGCAGTTATCATAGATTACAAATGCAACATTACTGCCTTACCAGAGAAAGATCGGTAATGCTCCGCTAAGATTGTAAGTAACGAATGAAAAATTGTAATAAACACGCATTACAAATTAATCAACCATCTTATATTCATGGGCAATAAATTTTAAAAAAGTTATGGATTGATTAAGCTTCTCTTTTTCTCTTTATATAACAATTACCCGATTAATCTAGTTTACAATCTAGCAAATATAACTGATGACGCATGTAAGTAAACCACATCAATTATTTGTTAAATTTGCCAAATAATATTCCTTATGATAACTTTGCGAAACCCATATAATCACAAAATCGTATTATATTTTATGGTTCTGAGTAGTAAGCTTTGCTTATTATCCACATACACACTTGGATAATTTGCTTGACTGAATCTAAAATTTCCAACTGTTACTTTATCGCGAAGGTTTAATACCCATATACAAACACTATTTACATATATAAATATTAAATTCATATCTTGTTTCTAAACTTCCCAAACAGAATAGAATGATGCCTGGTTGAATTAATACGACAAACCATACAAACACTGCACAATCATCCATTCTGTTCTAAAAACGATTCTCTCGTTTGTTTGTCCTTTGTATACATCCAAACACACACATACAAGGCTTTATGCGTTCATGTTTGTTCAGTTGTGTTTTCTTAGTATGATAAGTGCAAACAATATTATAATATGACTATTTCATCGCAAAAGGCTGTTTTCGGCGAACAAATATATATTCCTTTCGGTTCAAATGTATCCTTAGGGATTTTCATCCTTTTTTGCAGATTACTACTTTCTTTGCCACGGTTCCGTGCCGACATTGTTTTCTTTCTATTTCGCGTTTCTGTGAAATATTAATTCACTTTTTCCTTATTGTGTGCATTCTCTTTTTGTTTCCATGGTAAAGATATATGTGTTCATTTGCGATTGAAATGAACTGCCTACTTCATGCTAATAAAAATGTCTAAATATGTATCTGTACGGTTTACTTGCTGAACAATTTGCTATACAGAATGTACTTAACTTACTGTTAACAACGATTGAGGAATAGATATTTCAAAAGCAACGCCTCAAAGTCTCAACGCATTGCCGCATGTAAAATGTATACAATGTGACCGCTTTGCACTATAGCAATACCTGTAGTGTAAGCGAAACACACAGAGGTGTCCGTGTATTAGAATGGTAAAGAAGACGATAGATGTGGATTTTTTGGACAAATGCGCGTCCATTATAGGGATATGCGAAATACTAGCTCTGTTGTAATCCAGTAGAACATTGCTACTTCTTTACCGTTCTAATACACGGACACCTCTGTGTGTTTCGCTTGCACTACAGGTATCGGCTATAGTGCAGACGCACGCGATCACATTGTATACCTAAAGTTTTGCTGGTGAGATGCGCAAAAAAACATTGTGTGAGTGAAAATTTTCACGGAGGTCTCGAACAAGTGCTTTCTGCGGCAAAAATAAAACCTACAAGATATATAAATAAGTAAAAATTAAATAAAACCCGGACTCGCCTGAAACTATAGAATTGTTTAACGTTCGGACGACGAGGTACGGTGACTTTGTCACCTAGCGCTCGTTTTTCAGTCATATCTCCGTTTTCCAAATTGCAAGTTCATGACTTTTTATTTGAGTTTTTCACCCCTTTCCCTTTCATTACAGTTCGGTGCTATGTAAAAGCGCAACATTGTTTACGGAGAAGTAGTCGACACAGCAAGAATTGTACGAAATATAGGCGAAAATCGCGTGCGACTCGCGTTACAGAGGGTTGGCACGCGATTTTCGACTCTATTTCGTAAAGTAAAAAATTAATAACTTTGGAACCGCTGCAGATAATCAAACCAAATTTGGAATGTTGGATGAACAAATCGTACTCTTTCTTTTAGTGACACAAATTTAATTCAACTTTTACCACAAAGGAGGGGTGAATTTTTCCATGTGTACTCCAATGCTTGTAACTTTGTTCATAATTAACTTAGAGAAATAGTCCACATTTAAGCTCTTCTTGTCGTTAATGATCAATGTATGGCGAAAGAAATCGTTTTTCATCTTCTATTTGTAAAACAAGCGATAATATACTGTACTTTCATTATTTTGCACAGAGGTGTACGTACATCTTCTCTTAAGTAGGGTAGGTGGGGGTAAAAGTATGCTTGCAGTAAAATTTACCGCCAGAATCTTTTTTAATGGTATCGCTGAGATATGACACTGCCAGTTGTATATTAAATGTGTGTGTGAAAAGGTACGAGCAAAGAACCATGTGTTTCTAAAAAATGAGGTAAATACAAGTTTTGTGCTTGGTAATGTAACTATAGAAAGTTTTTGATACCTTAAAAAAGGTTCATTTTAAAGTTGCGGGGTTTTGTTTGATGTGTATCAAGGGATAAAACCTTCATCTGCAAACAATATTATTGTAAACTCAAACACGTGTTTGTAGGTTATCTTTTTCTAGATGTGCGTAAATAAAAAGGGGCAAAAGTACGCAGAACAAACGGGGCAAAAGTGTGTATGCGTAGTTTGCCTCATACGTTTCGATTCAGTCAAACTGAAGAAAGTGCATTCGTTAATCAGAAGGATATTGTTCAAAAACTTGTATGTTCTCAACTGCCGCAGTCTGGACATTTTGCCAATACCCTCCATTTTAATAATAATCTTGGACAATATGTAGCGCTGCTGGATTAAAAAGTCATTTTAATACATATAATCATCCATGTTTTTTTAGTTCAATAAATGTTATTAACTTGGTATAATTTATTTTTCTTAGATACTTTATGCATAGTATGTGTACCTCATATCTGCGTATTTTTGTCCCATGTCAAGGGGCAAGAAATCGCAAGCACATGATTGCGAATATACGTTGGTAAACTACAAGTTCAAGATGTTTTTACTATTTTTCTCCTAAAATTTAAAATATCTCGGTTATATTTTTCATCGGTAATGAGCTTCAAGTCAAAACTGCGTACTTTTGCTCTCACCTACCCTATATTTACAGAATATTCTAGATATATAGATTGCTGCCTAGGATATTGAATTCAGACAAGTATAAGTACTTATGTATATCGCATTTGTCGGGCATTTGGCATTTGGGATATTGTAAAAACTCTCCTATTAGCTGAACTACTCTGAATCAGTTATACGGCACATATTATACTGTTACCGCGGCTACGGTTACATCATAGTGATTTAACTTCCCTTAACACAATGAAAGACTTTCTGCGTCATCATTCAGTATACTGGTACGGCAACATGCGAACATCTCTGACTCCCATTGTGAAGTTTCTTGCTCTTGTAATTTCTCCCTAAAATTGTTGGGTTGCATAAATCGTTCTGATTATATTATATTTTGCCAAATTTCACCAATTTGTATTTGATATTAAAGGTAATGAAGTTTAGAGGTTCATGTAAAATGTATGTGATTTTTTCAGTGGTAGGTGTATCTGCAATGATAGTCTTGACAATACAGCAACAACAAGCCGTTGCAGCTGCATCCTCGTTTATACATTGTGCATGTAAATGTGTTTGTGCGATATATGGCTAGATAATTACAATGAACAGACACCGGAGTGTTACAAATTATTTCACATAAGAAAGAACTTTTTGGCCTTCTGCGGAATTATCATTGCCATACACTTTACTAGCATAGTGCAAACGCGGATGGGTGAAGCTGCAGGTCCAACTGCATAAATTGAATAATATTTCAAAATTCAAGCGTCTACTATGTCAGATTTGATACAACTTTTTAATAGTCTTGCAACTTAAACTAAGAGTTATAAATGTTGAGATTAAATAATGACAAATTACAACTACAAATATTGTATTTGTTACCAGATATTACTATGAATACAATAATCTTCAAATAATGTTTCTTGTTAGGGCTATATCTACAGTAAGGATTGTTCCAATAACCAATTTTTTTAAGTGTGGGCGATGCTAGTTTCCGTAATTTGATGATATTTTGTGGTGCGTGCAACTGCGGCAGCTTCGTCAGCTGTACACTTGCTTTACTTATGTAGATTACCACAATACCATAACTAACATTTCATAGACCTTCAGGCAGTGTAGTTAAGTATTCTTAGAAATTGACGGACGTATATTTCCACAGCAATATAAAGCAGTAAAATCAATACTTCGCTACTATTGACTTACTCCACTAGTACGAGTAACAGGTTCTCATTACTCTTGTATCTAATTGTGTAGTAGTAGTATGTAGTAGTAGTAGTGTACCAGTATTGTTCGAATTCTCAGTTCATCTGTTTTGCGGAAACTAATCTATGCTTGTGCTTCAAGGCAACATTTTCCTACCTGTAGTAATTGGTAATCATCTTATATGTGAAAATGAATTATGCTCCTACTGCAGACGATTGTCTAATAATTGCCCAATTAGACACAACTGTTATACTTTCCGCGTATTGAGCTATAAAACTTCTGTTTCCCATCGCTTTTTTCCAGTCACAAATATAGTGCTGTAAATTTTACTGAACATTGCTCTCAATCGGGGTATAACTAAATATTTGATAGAGAACAATTAGCAGAGATAAACCTCTCTGAAATTCTGTTCAATTATATTTTATGCATATGTAATGATGCTGAAGTTGAATTTAATCACATACATGATTGGACAATTCTAGAATTGATGAACGCAATTGGTTTCTAGGTTTGTGTCAGATGAAAACAGCGATAATGATAACGCCTAAATTTGATATAAATAAATAGATTAAAAAGTAGACAATTATACGTAATATATAAATAAAACATCTAAGAAGAGTAGCATGCAATTTCCTAGATTTTCATTTATAATATAACGATATAAATGATATACATAAGTATGTATGTACACTCGGTTGATTTAAAACCGACTCACCCAACAAGCGGCGTAGACCTAACGTCGCACACAGAAACTTTCAACATTTAACTGGATGTAGCAATAAAGCAATTTGCTTATGAACAGGTAAAATAGCTACGTAATGCGAAATGAATGGGAAGATTGCTGCAGAAATATATTCTTTTTCAGATACTTTTAATATCTGCATTATTACGTAGTATAGCGTTTGCCAACACCCATTACCATTAATGACATATCAACCCAAATAAAATAATTATTGTATTTCTTGTTATCCCTACTTAACTGAATTTAATAATATGCTACAAATCAATTTTAGAACCATAAGAAAAATTATTTATCAAAGCAGATAGACAGGAATCTGTGTTCATCTTAAGTTTGTTTCGTTAAAAACACTGATTTTATTCTAGAATTAATAACAAAACACACAGTCGACAAATAATAATTTATTTCAAATAATAAAGAAAGACATTTTCTGCACCATCATGCGAACATTCATTCTCTAAAGTATATGTAATAGACTTTTATATCTTGTCCCCATACATATTCTTACTCATGTAATTTCTTAATCACATAAATACTTAGAAATATAGTGAAATTGTATGCGATAGCGATTTAACTATATGTTTGTTAAGATCGAATTAAGAAATTATCGGTTTAGGAATTTATAAATGATCCCTTGCATATGAAACTGTATTTAATAGAAAAATATATTGTATATACATATAAATAGTAATTTACATACAGTTGACCACTCTATTACTGCTTTGCATACGGGCACCGCAATAAAGCATACTTTTATCGGGTGTTATGGCAGTTTGAGTCGATTCTAAATCAACCAACTGTACATGTTAACTGACTAAAGGCCGGTTTTACAAACCTGGAATAAAGCCAGTATAAGTTATCCTCGGGATAAGTGTTAGCGAGTGCTAGCACTTATTCTAGGTTTGTAAAACCAGCCCTAAATAAAGTTAGTTTCTAATCAATATCATGTAAGTATACAACAATTGTTGAGTAATCATACCTGTCTTGCATTTATAAATTGTTAATTTGCTCACAGTAATGCATAACAGCTTGTGCTTGTAGTTAATGGTTTAATACATATACTTTCAACTATAATTGCATGTTTGCCTTGTTACAGGTAAATATTTTTTTAATGATGGGCTCTTAGTATGCCGAATATAGGCAGTATATTATTGTGTAACAACCAATGCAAAAACTGGCACAGTTGAATATGACAGAAGGTATTGTTTGATTATTACTAAAGTTATTTTTCACAAAGTAGTGATTTCTCGTCCGACAGTTGCTCCAATAACACAAAAAAACAAAATTAAACTAAATACATACGTACCTTATAAAAAATAAACATACATATTATACAACATATTAAATACATAATACATAATATTTATTCATGTTACTACACAATAGTGTTTACACACGTCAGAACTCTATAGTACTCTATAGTATAGATACAGTAATAATTCATAAAAACTACATATCAACAAAATCATTCACTAAAAATTCGTCTACAGTGTAAAATGCCTTGGAGATGAGATAGTTCTTCAGAATGATTTTAAAGTGAGCAAAAAGGAAGCTGTCTAACATTACTTGGCAACGCATTAAAGAATTTTATTGCGTAATAATTCACCCCATCCACTGATTTAGATAGGCGAAGGTAATTTAACCTAATATCACTTCCACGGCGTGTATTATATTCGTGGAATTCACCATTGCAAGTGTACCTGTTGATATTTTTCTTTATAAACAGTAAGCGCTCTAAGATAAATAAACAGGGAGCAGTTAATATTTTAAGTTGACTAAAGTACAACCGGCAATCATCTCTATATCCTAAACCCGCTAACAATCGAACACATCGCCGCTGAACACCAAAAACTTTAGCCAAATGAGACGAATGGCCCCAGTTTAAAATTGCGTAAGACATGTTAGACTGAAACAGTGCGTAATAGACCTGAATCAGGTACTGCGGCGATAACCTGTCCGCAAGTGATCTAATAAGAAAAGTCAGCTTAGACAATTTAGCACAAAGTAAATCAATATGAGGTTCCCAAGTTAATTTGCTGTCGACACAAGTCCCTAAGAAAGTTACCGTACCATTCGCAATCTCATTGTCCTGCTGACGAAGACTAAAAAGCAGTGACTGGGATTTTGTCGAATTTAAAGTTAAGCCATTAGCCAAAAACCAATCTTCAACGCTATTCTCACAATCCGCAACACACCTACCCAATTCATTGATACACTCACTAGAATTTATTACCGTGGTGTCATCCGCAAAGAGAACGAAATCGGAACGAGGATTGCAGTGAGGAAGGTCGTTAACGTAAATAAGAAATAAACAGGGACCGAGGACAGAGCCCTGTGGTACTCCATACGTCAATTCACGCATGCCAGATATACATTCGCCAATCCTAACACATTGGAATCGATGGGTAAGAAACGAGTGAAGAAGCGCAATACTGTCAACCGCAAAATTATAAAATCTTAATTTTTCAATAAGAATCTTGTGACTAACACAGTCAAAAGCTTTCGTAAGGTCGTAAAACATTGCCTGTGTGTATTTCTTATTATTAAAATTTGCTAATATTTGATTTGTGAAGCTGTTAATTGCTAATGTTGTAGATAATTTATTACGAAAGCCAAATTGTGAGGGGCTATATAGTGAATTTGTCTCGAAGTAATGGTCTATTTGGTTCTTAAGAACCTTTTCAAAAATTTTTGAGAAAACCGGTGTTAGAGAAATAGGTCGATAATTGCTTGGATCTCTATTATCACCACTCTTGAAAATCGGGACGACAGCAGATCTTTTAAAAGACTTGGGATAGTAGCTGTGCATAATACATTGATTTATTAACTTAGTCAGCGGATAAATTATAATATTTTTAATCGTATTCAAAATTTTGGAATTAACACCGAAAATATCAGAAGTACGAGAGTTTTTAATATTTGTGATAATATCACGAATTTCTGCGAAAGATACTTCCCGGAATTTGAAAAAATCAGTACGCGGATTTTTTAAAAAGCTAAGTGGATCTGAATTCGTAGATAGTAGACAACTAACAGTCATCTCAGCAACATTCACGAAAAAGTCATTGAACGACTCCGCACTCACAGAACCCATTTCATGTGAGGAATTACTTCTTCTTGTATGATTAACTATATTCCACAGAGCCGATGGTTTGTGTTTGTGGTTTAGGAAAAATGCATCATATTCCTCAACTTTAGTCTGTTTCAATTTAGATCTGTAATTAGTACGCAAACCCTTGATTACATCATTCGATATAATGTCAGGATACCTACTTCCAAAATGTGTAAAAAAACTTAATTTATTACGCAATTGAGCCAGTCAATTGCGTAAGTCATTATTGAACCATTCAAAATGGGGATTTTGGGAATTTATTAGTTTAGTTTTTGGTGGAAAACACCCTGGAACACACTAAACCTGGAAAGTGTAGGAAAGAAGGACACGAAATGGGCTGTTGAGAGATTGGTGCACCTCTTTCGATATAACGCGAGCTTCTTGATATTCACGGCGAGACAAAATACCAAATTATATATCTGTAAAACACTATATTTGCATAATCAGTAATTAGCCCCATGCTCTAAATACACTCTTTCGGTCTTGATGTAGTGATATTTCACAAAACGTCGTTATACTTTCTCGTAACGAGTTATAGATAAGAGTATTCGGTAATGTTCAAAGCATGCTCCAAGTTCAATAATTGGTCATTCAGAAAAACTCCTCTCCTGTCCCATATTTGTGAATTGTTACTATGATTATTATTACCATTTTCGTTATTATCATCTTTGGAATATACTACAGTGAAAACTAGTAATAAAGCTTTTTGTGTTGGTATTCCATCATTTAGTAAGAAGAACAATAACATAGAAATACATATGTACACACGTACGAAGTAATTTGAAAACTCCGGACGTTCGAATGAATGTCACAAATAGATATCCATTAGATGATTTTGGCTATATATCATTTTAATGAAACGATTATGTAAATTAATTCCGGCTACGCGTACGGCGTACATATAAATGATTGCCCATAGTTACATAACTGCTCTCATTTCATTCTGTCCTACGGCAAGTCGACAACAACGAAATTCCTTTTGACATGAAAATGTTAAATCCGGTGTAAATGTTACGTGCTAAACCCCAATGTGGTTGTGAAAGACTTGTATTGGTTTTTATTTCACAGATCACTATTATTTATAACAGGAACACTACCATACAAATAATTACTAATATGTGGAATAACAAAACAGTAGTATTACATATAAGCGTACACATTTTACCATATTGCATGTCCTAATCTTGTGCAATAGACCGCAGAATATCTTACGCTTGTATCTCCCAAATTCACTGTAGATACATATTCTTCTACATAATCGCTAATATTCTCACAAGTAACGATCCCTATAAAAGTTACTATCAGTCTATATCCATGTATTAGTATTGACTAATAATATTTTATATAAGACGACTAAGATCTATAACTATCTCATAACCATTTTACACCGCGTATATATTTTAGAAAACCTAGTAATACTGTTCCACTTGTCTGCACAATATGGATATGTGTAAGAGTGTATATATATCCCATAGTATTTGTCGAAAATTTGATGAATATAATCGGCGTCTACTGGACAATAATTGAAATAATTGCAATCAAATGTAAAAAATTACATTCCTAGGATATGAACTGTTATCTTAATAACAAACAATTTATGTATATCCTCGTACTTTCCACTAATAATTGATCTTTCTTTGTATTCGCTTACAAAACCATGTCATTTCGCCGTTGCATTTGCATGCGGGAACTTAATTTTCCCGCACTAATGTGAAAAGTAAAAATTACATTAAGAGGGTCGTCTACCAGCTGATAATTTTACAGCGGTGCCATATATACATAATTCTCTAAATCGTTTGCTTGATTTTATTTCAATATAATTTGAAAATTGGGCTTCATACACATATTTCTACAAATATTTTATATTTATATATACAATTTTTTCCATTAATATTCGATATTAACTTCACAACCTCTATTCCCGTTTACCTTGATAGGGGAATAGAGATTACTCAATTAATTTTTAGATTTAACTATTGAAATTTGCTATGAGCATGCAAAATACGTCTACACATGTGTGTATGAAGCCCAATTTTAAAATACGTTTTAAATAAATTATAAAAACATTATATTATGAAAAAAATTTTCTGTGGCAACATCGTCAACTGTCAAACGGTAATCGAGCCTCTTAATAATTCAAAAACATATTTTCTAGCTATTGTATTTTGAATGTTGTAGTTAAACCTAGAATAGCAATAAACGGTAAAGGTATACTACGAATTAGTATACAGGGTGACTGGTAATGAAACGGTCATACTTTACAGCGTGTTAGTAAAGATCATTAGCAATAGATATAGCCCAATTTGCCTTATCCAAAAGTCGCCCGTTTTCGACATATTGTGTTTTTTTGTTTTTTCGAAGTACACTAATTACTCTACTTATTACGCCAACTATCAAATGGTAGTCGGGCCTCTTAATTATAAAAATGCCCATTTCAACTAAATTTGATGTATTACAATTTGTAAATTTCATACAATTAATTAAAAACTATAAAAAACGTGAATAGTACTATCTATTACCTGTTACTAATTTTTAATGACACTGAATTTTCAACCTAAAAAATTTTTTTATGTATTTTCTGTATGTGCCTACAATTTACGTTATCCTCAGAATATATGATAAAAAATACTCCCATTATTAACACTGCCTGCTCTAAGATACTTGTATCTACTGAGCTCCAATACCTAGGAGTGACTTCGAACGCCAAATTAATATACAAACCACATCTGGAACGTGCGACGAATAAAGCCACGAGGTCGTTTGGTAAAATGCGACGGCTGAAACTTCTGATTGTACGCTGGCTGTACACGATAGTTATAGTACCTTCTATAACTTATACATCACTGGTCTGGTGGCACAAAGCTAGTTTTGGCTATGCAACCAACGCACTTAGAAGGGTCCAGAGGATTGTCTGTCTAGGCATCACGGGGTTCTGCCCTCGACACCGACAGCAGCTATGGAGAGGATCCTTGGACTTCCTCTGCTGCAGTGTAGTGGGCGCAGGAATTTCGCCGGTAAAACGAGAGACCATCTTCACCTACATCGAACAGACGGCATCACTGTCCATAAGGCCAGACAAGATCTCGTCCGTCTTCAGTTTCAGTGAGGTATACAATGAAAACATTTTCAGCAGAGAGACTACAAAAGTCCTTGTTTGTAAATCGAGGTGAGGATTTTCCCAGATTTGTGGATGCTTCTAAAACACCGAACGGCACGGAAATAGGGATTTGGAGAGATGGAGAATCCGATGGCAAGACCATTAGCTTGGAGAACTCTCCGCCCACCTTTCGGCCGAAATAATTGGCATCTAGGTCTGCGCAGAGGACATTTTAAAATGTCCGCCCGTAAACGGATTGGTAGAAATTTTATCTGACAGGCAGGCTGCCCTTAGAGCGTCTATAATGCTCTATCAGGTTTGATTCCGAGATGGTACTTGACTAGCATAGGAAGCTCGACAAATTGGCGGAACATCACAGCGCTAAGATGGGTGCCTTGGAATTAGAAACAATGAAATAGCTGACAAGTTAGCCAGAGGTGCCAGCGAACGACCATTCATATCATTCCAGAACCGACGTATGGAAGTTCCTATAGCAGCATCGAAACCTTTGTCAAATCTGAACTGGCTGCTATGCATTGTTCCTATTTGCCGGTGTTAGACATTGTAAATCTTTCGAGATCCACCCAAATGAGAAAAGACTTGGCAGGGTAGTCTTTATGAGCAGAGACAGGCTGAGTCTACCCACAGGGATCTTAACCGGTCAGTGCGCATTGAACCAGCACACGCATCCCATGGCTCTAGTAAACTCTCCCCTGTGTAGAAACTATGGGAGTGAGGAAGAAACTCCAGCCCATCTCGTTGCCCAACAGCGGACATGCAGAGGCGGATATACTTTGTGGTTTGTAACGGGACGCGATAATTTCAATCATTGTATTTTATTAAATGTATTTACGTGATAAGGAAAACAAGTATTTATTAAATATATTAAAAAATATTATTTTATTTTAATTAATGTAATGCACCTATGTATCTGTATATATTTCTTAACTGTATATATTCTCTATGTTAAAATTTCATGTATTCTTAATAGTTAAAAATGTAACGGTTTTAACCGACGAGTGAACAGGTGGCTTTTAGTAAAACTGTACTGGCGTACAAATATTGGCTCGCCTCCGAATGTAATAGAACACTTCCCGTCAGGACGCCGACAAGTCTAGTCTGCGTTGAAATTGATTAAAAAGTTTGTCAAGTTAGGGCCAGTTAGTGTTCCTATAAACATTATAAGTATTTAAATAATCAGTATAACAGTAAGGCCGTGTTTATTAGGAAGGATCAGCACGTAGCCAATAAGTAAAATACTGATAATCAAGAAATTGCAAGAAAAAACACGCTCGAGGCCCTAGACAAATCACCGAAAGAAAGGGACATTCGGCGGGAAGGATAAGCATCAACGCGCGTATGCGAAGAGAGAAGATGTATTTGGCCAAAAAACTATTATATTTTATAAATACGAGCTCGAGCGTGTTTAAATTGAAGTCGGCACTATTGCTAACTTTGTTACTACTAAAGATACGATGTTGGTTAAATGACCAAAGTAGTAGCGTTTTTTCTTCCGCTTACGATGGTAAAATTTAAAAAAAGAATTGAACTTTGCGTTTTCGAGATATAAAAAAATAACATTTTTTTAAATGGAATACCCTGTATATTTTTGCACATTTTAAATAATAATTTAATTTTAAACAAAATCTATTAATACATAGACACCCAAAAATTAACAAATAAATGAACTACAAGCATTTATATGTACCAGTTGATATGAATATCGTGTAGAGCCAATGAATGTGCGATTATTGGCAAGTAAAAGAAACATTTTATTATCATCTATTATTTAAGGCGAACAAAAAGTCGTTGGTACTTTGATGATAATCATATTGTAGTTTTTAATCGCTTGCTAATAGTAATAATAAAAACGCAATTTAGCTTCAATTTTACGTTTATTATAAGCGTAGACAGAATCGATTTATTCCATTAGTTTTAAATTTATCACAGATAACTAGGACGGAAACAAAAGATACATATCTAGTATCTGTCAAGATTACCAGTGTTAGTTTAGACAACGTAAGCACACAGCTATTTGAATTTGCTCCAACAATGGCATTTACACATTTAGAAAATAATAATACTAGCTTTATAGTAGTAGTAGCTTTACTAGTCCTTATAGTTTGTAAGAGTAGGGTGGTTATGCATTCAATGTTTTGCATTCAGAATTTCCTTTTTTTTGTTCAAATAAGATTAATATTGACAATAATAAAGAGCAAAGTGTATTAATTTTTCGATAACTAGTCAATGTCTCCATGATTTTCCATTAATGCTTGTATTTCGTTTATTATACTTTTGGGTGTCTATGTATTAATGGATTTTGTTTATAATTAAAGTATCATTTAAAATGTGCAAAAATATACAGGGTATTCTATTAAAAAAATGTATTTTCTCTTAATATCTCGAAAACGCGAAGTTCAATTGTTTTTTAAATTTTATCATCGTATTCAAAAGGAAAAACACTACTACTTTGATAATTTAACTGACATCGTAGCATCAATAATAACGAAGTTAGCAATAGTGCCGACTGCAATTTGAACACCCGGATATTTAGCTTTGTTAGTTCTTTGTTAGTTAATCGCGTAGTTGTTTAAATTGACTAAAGGTGCATTTATTATTAATGTTTTGGTCCCGTATGTTCTAATTTTGTATCCACATATATTTATTCATTTTATTTAATATATTTGTTATTTAGTTTTTTGCTGCATTTTCATTTATTCAGTGACAAATATGTTTACATATTTTGTGTTATTATTTATTGTTACAATATTCGAAATCCTCCATTTACCGCACGTCCTGGGAGCGTATAAAGAAAAGATTAGAAGAGAATCTGTAAAGTAAGTACATGTTTTTCTTTATTAAGTTAAGAGCTATTACAACCGACATCTTGCTAGTCGGGGAAATAATTTCTTTATTTCGGTATCAGTAATATTCGTCATCGTGGGTTCACGAGGGTACTTGCTCATATACTGTGGCGTCCAAGATTTTAAACACATGTTAGCACAATTTAAGACCGTTCTGTCACAGGTTGAGCGATTAGATGATCCCAAAATAAGTCAATTAACTCTTGACCAAGTTGCGGACTCAAATACCATCAGGAAACTACTGCCCAAGATCTTTTCGAAATTTTATTTATGATAATTTTACACGTGTCTTGCATAATATTTCCTGGCAAGTAATTTACAACTTATCAACTTAAAGACTTAAAGATTAGATTTCTGAACGCTACTATAACATATCCTAAATTATATCAAAGGCTTTTATGGTCCAAGTCTCTATTATAAGGGGTTCCGGATTCTGACCACGTCAAAACACAGAAGCCTTCGTAATATAACATATATTTTTGACAAGCATTCTTCAATGGTACATATTTTATCTACTAAAGTGTCGGGCCGTTGGTTGACTTACAATATACGCCTAACGATGGGAACTATAAAAGCTGCTTTGAAACATGATCAAAAACAAGCAATCGTTCCAACTTTCTTTATTACAAGTTACTCAGAAATTAAGTCAACCGAGCAACTGACCGTGAAAGCAAACATACTTTAAGTTTCAATATTGAATCAATTCCAATAGCTGCAGAAACTTGTGGAACTGATTTAAAGGTATTAGGTGCCAAAAAAAGAGATTTGTACGATATTTTTAGCCATATAAAGGATGCAGATGCTCCAAATTTGCATTCCTTGTATGTTATTAAGACAACTTGTCCCACATGAGCCACCAACTTCGAATCTCATAGAACTGTAGCTAACTTTCATATCACTGATAGAAACTAACATATTCCAATCGCTACACGAACTAAAATCTTATACTTCTGGCATTGGTGGTGTTAGTGCTTGTGTGTATACCGCTACTTAACAATTATATCATGCGTATATTTGACAATGCATTGCAGTATTTTGCTATTCACAGCAGAAATCAACACTGCAAACGGTAATGATTTTTTGATGTATGTAGAGCATTAGATGATTTTAATTGCTTTAGATCATAAATCCTGGGGAGACAATGAGTGGCGTCAAGTCTTATGGACAGACGAATCTAAGTTTCAGCTGTTTGGCACCAATAGACGTCAATATGTAAGACGAAGGCCAGGAGAATCTCTTTTGGAGCCATGTCTGCAGGCTACTGTAAAACATGGGGGTGGAAACGTATTGGTTTGGGGGTGTATTTCTGCAAATGGCGTTGGCGATATTATAAAAATAGATGGTAGATTAACTGCAGAAACATACCAAAAAATATTACAAGACCATGCCATCCCTTCAGGACTACGCCTTATAGGCGAAAGTTTTATATTACAACAAGACAATGATCCCAAACATGCTTCCAAATTAGTTAAAAATTACTTGGCCCAACAACAAAGTAATGGGATATTAAGAACAATGGTTTGGCCACCACAAAGCCCGGACCTTAACATAATAGAGCATGTTTGGGATTATCTAGATCAAAAGAGGTATGACAGATCACCCAACAATGTAAAGGAGCTGTGGACAGTCTTACAAGACGAATGGACCAAAATCCCCAATGAATTTATTCAGAAACTACATGATAGTGTACAGAATAGAATCAAGGACGTCATTACATTTAAAGGTGGTCACACGAAATACTAATATTCGCAGTTGTAACATTAAAGATACTCATGTATTGTTATAAATGTATAAGTAGCAATCGTACTAGATACATAATAAAATTTTTATTGTCCTTACAGGTCATTTATTTATAGTACCTTGCATTGTAGTAGAATATTTATAAGTGCTGGTTTCTTTTGCACAGTAGTGTATCTGTATATATTTCTTAACTGTATATATTCTCTATGTTAAAATTTCATGTATTCTTAATAGTTAAAAATGTAACGGTTTTAACCGACGAGTGAACAGGTGGCTTTTAGTAAAACTGTACTGGCGTACAAATATTGGCTCGCCTCCGAATGTAATAGAACACTTCCCGTCAGGACGCCGACAAGTCTAGTCTGCGTTGAAATTGATTAAAAAGTTTGTCAAGTTAGGGCCAGTTAGTGTTCCTATAAACATTATAAGTATTTAAATAATCAGTATAACAGTAAGGCCGTGTTTATTAGGAAGGATCAGCACGTAGCCAATAAGTAAAATACTGATAATCAAGAAATTGCAAGAAAAAACACGCTCGAGGCCCTAGACAAATCACCGAAAGAAAGGGACATTCGGCGGGAAGGATAAGCATCAACGCGCGTATGCGAAGAGAGAAGATGTATTTGGCCAAAAAACTATTATATTTTATAAATACGAGCTCGAGCGTGTTTAAATTGAAGTCGGCACTATTGCTAACTTTGTTACTACTAAAGATACGATGTTGGTTAAATGACCAAAGTAGTAGCGTTTTTTCTTCCGCTTACGATGGTAAAATTTAAAAAAGAATTGAACTTTGCGTTTTCGAGATATAAAAAAATAACATTTTTTTTAAATGGAATACCCTGTATATTTTTGCACATTTTAAATAATAATTTAATTTTAAACAAAATCTATTAATACATAGACACCCAAAAATTAACAAATAAATGAACTACAAGCATTTATATGTACCAGTTGATATGAATATCGTGTAGAGCCAATGAATGTGCGATTATTGGCAAGTAAAAGAAACATTTTATTATCATCTATTATCTAAGGCGAACAAAAAGTCGTTGGTACTTTGATGATAATCATATTGTAGTTTTTAATCGCTTGCTAATAGTAATAATAAAAACGCAATTTAGCTTCAATTTTACGTTTATTATAAGCGTAGACAGAATCGATTTATTCCATTAGTTTTAAATTTATCACAGATAACTAGGACGGAAACAAAAGATACATATCTAGTATCTGTCAAGATTACCAGTGTTAGTTTAGACAACGTAAGCACACAGCTATTTGAATTTGCTCCAACAATGGCATTTACACATTTAGAAAATAATAATACTAGCTTTATAGTAGTAGTAGCTTTACTAGTCCTTATAGTTTGTAAGAGTAGGGTGGTTATGCATTCAATGTTTTGCATTCAGAATTTCCTTTTTTTGTTCAAATAAGATTAATATTGACAATAATAAAGAGCAAAGTGTATTAATTTTTCGATAACTAGTCAATGTCTCCATGATTTTCCATTAATGCTTGTATTTCGTTTATTATACTTTTGGGTGTCTATGTATTAATGGATTTTGTTTATAATTAAAGTATCATTTAAAATGTGCAAAAATATACAGGGTATTCTATTAAAAAAATGTATTTTCTCTTAATATCTCGAAAACGCGAAGTTCAATTGTTTTTAAATTTTATCATCGTATTCAAAAGGAAAAACACTACTACTTTGATAATTTAACTGACATCGTAGCATCAATAATAACGAAGTTAGCAATAGTGCCGACTGCAATTTGAACACCCGGATATTTAGCTTTGTTAGTTCTTTGTTAGTTAATCGCGTAGTTGTTTAAATTGACTAAAGGTGCATTTATTATTAATGTTTTGGTCCCGTATGTTCTAATTTTGTATCCACATATATTTATTCATTTTATTTAATATATTTGTTATTTAGTTTTTTGCTGCATTTTCATTTATTCAGTGACAAATATGTTTACATATTTTGTGTTATTATTTATTGTTACAATATTCGAAATCCTCCATTTACCGCACGTCCTGGGAGCGTATAAAGAAAAGATTAGAAAAGAATCTGTAAAGTAAGTACATGTTTTTCTTTATTAAGTTAAGAGCTATTACAACCGACATCTTGCTAGTCGGGAAATAATTTCTTTATTTCGGTATCAGTAATATTCGTCATCGTGGGTTCACGAGGGTACTTGCTCATATACTGTGGCGTCCAAGATTTTAAACACATGTTAGCACAATTTAAGACCGTTCTGTCACAGGTTGAGCGATTAGATGATCCCAAAATAAGTCAATTAACTCTTGACCAAGTTGCGGACTCAAATACCATCAGGAAACTACTGCCCAAGATCTTTTCGAAATTTTATTTATGATAATTTTACACGTGTCTTGCATAATATTTCCTGGCAAGTAATTTACAACTTATCAACTTAAAGACTTAAAGATTAGATTTCTGAACGCTACTATAACATATCCTAAATTATATCAAAGGCTTTTATGGTCCAAGTCTCTATTATAAGGGGTTCCGGATTCTGACCACGTCAAAACACAGAAGCCTTCGTAATATAACATATATTTTTGACAAGCATTCTTCAATGGTACATATTTTAACTACTAAAGTGTCGGGCCGTTGGTTGACTTACAATATACGCCTAACGATGGGAACTATAAAAGCTGCTTTGAAACATGATCAAAAACAAGCAATCGTTCCAACTTTCTTTATTACAAGTTACTCAGAAATTAAGTCAACCGAGCAACTGACCGTGAAAGCAAACATACTTTAAATTTCAATATTGAATCAATTCCAATAGCTGCAGAAACTTGTGGAACTGATTTAAAGGTATTAGGTGCCAAAAAAGAGATTTGTACGATATTTTTAGCCATATAAAGGATGCAGATGCTCCAAATTTGCATTCCTTGTATGTTATTAAGACAACTTGTCCCATATGAGCCACCAACTTCGAATCTCATAGAACTGTAGCTAACTTTCATATCACTGATAGAAACTAATATATTCCAATCGCTACACGAACTAAAATCTTATACTTCTGGCATTGGTGGTGTTAGTGCTTGTGTGTATACCGCTACTTAACAATTATATCATGCGTATATTTGACAATGCATTGCAGTATTTTGCTATTCACAGCAGAAATCAACACTGCAAACGGTAATGATTTTTTGATGTATGTAGAGCATTAGATGATTTTAATTATGAACAAAATTCTGATACACGAAAAATAAGTGAAATAATATGGTGTCAGCAACTAAATTAGCAACATTCATATGTTGCTAATTTAGTTGCTATGTATACGGTATCCGAAATCATTACCTCAAAAAATGTAATTTCTTAATAGCCTAAAAAGCACTCTGCTTATTGACATCGAATTCGATGAGTCAGAAATTTAGCCCTAAAGTTTCACTACACTTCCATTATATCATGCGTTCCTTGTAAATAGTAGTAATATGAGTAGGGTATTTCCTCAGGATATTGATTTGCACTGCGAACACATTAATCAAATACTTGTCGAATGCCATGCCGCATTTTCTAGATGATATATAATATATAAACATAACCGTAATGGAGCTCGGATTATTACAAATATTCATCGATCCATGCATAATTGATAAGTTTTAAGAAGATGGATAGATTCCGTTTCTAATATAACAAATGGTAGTGTCAGATTTAAACAACCTACTTCTGCCATACAAGATATAACTAGGCGTTAAAATATGTTCAGCTTCGCCTTGTTTATTGTAAAGAAGCACGTATTTTGGTTGAAGTATTAACAAAATAGCCTATTTTATGGTAAAACTAACTACTACACGCAAGCTTACATACAAGTAATTTTCCTCTTAAAATATTAATTCGACCATCTCTTATTTTTCAACAGTAATTTGTAGATTAGTATACTTTGTTATGTAAAATTACATTTTCAAAGATAAATTTGTAGCTAAATTGAAGTTATTGTATTACTAATTCTAGTAATCTTCATACAGCCCGATATTTAGTTAGAATATTTCGTCCTATACCTTGGTATAATGATCACTAAAACGCAAGCCAACGTAAGTACAAGATACGTATATATCCCATAGTTCTGTTCTTGTATGTACAAGCATAAGTAGCTCGATTTTCATGACAACAATCATTTGCCGACAAGAAAGAAACGCACAACCATTCTGCATTAGATACACCTTGAAAGGAACTCCTACCTACCTATCTCTCCCAGTCTGTCAGCCATTGTTTGCAACTATGTAGACCGTTTGGTAGCAATTAGTAGAGCGACAATCTAAAACTAAGGATACCGCCAGCTTTGTGAAACAAAAGTCGCGTCTGACAAATAGCTAAAGCTCGTGTAACAAAAGTAATTCAAATACTTCACAAAATGTAATATTATTTACCCCTATCGGTAACAGCATTTACTAAACGAGTATACTACATACGTATACCTACTATGTGTACAGGGTTTTTCACAGAACCGTTTCGTTAGAACTTTTCAATGTTCCCGAAATCCTACAATTCGGAAAACTTGTAATTACAGATAGTGTCATCTGGTCTCATTTGCGAAATTATTTACGCTTTGGTATCACTTCCGGTTTAGCGAAAGTTCACGTCCACTTTCTTAATTTTAATAGCATGGTATATTTTTTATGAGTTTCTTAGATCGTTCATGAAATTCTGCGTCAAAATTTTTTAATCTCCCTTATACCCAGTCAGCTGTTTTTGAGTTATTCTATTTTTTTTTTTTCAAAAGTAGTGCCCAACTCCAACGTTATGTTAAAATGATATTTTTTAGGTCATTTTGCATAAATTTGGATATCTGTCGTCAAATATGGATGCAATATCTGATGTGTAGCTTGTATCTTCGTTACTTATTTTGTAATACTCATGCTCAGTTGATAACAAAAAAAATAACTCTGCAATATTACAAGATGTCTAAAGTACACAATTTATCTGCCAACTGAGAACTCGTGCAAAAGTTATCAGTTGTTATTCTATACGCTTACATGTTTATAGGCAATCCACCAATACCCACATTTTCATTTCCTACCTTGCCAACTTACTTTTCACGTAGCCGTAAAATGAAGCCTTTTCCCTGTAATGAGACGAATTATTCATCATCACACGAGTGGGTACTGGAATTTAATGTTTTTCTACAATTTGATACCAAATTATCAAACAACTCCTTATAGATACAAGCTTGTCCACTAACTTTCTGTTAAGGTGGTCAGCTAGTATCGATTTCTTGAGAGAATAATAAGGCGACAATATGCTCTGTCACTAGGAAAGAAAACAATTCAACTAGTTTTCTACTATCTTGCAATGCCGCCAATGTAGAAAGCAGGTCTATACCAATAAACTTCTATTTCTCTCCCGTTAGTTGGCACATACTACTTGTATCATTAGTATTGGTTTCATCACATGCATCAAAAAGGTCGATCGATAACGTCGAATATAGTCGCAGAAAACAAAACATACATAATTGAGTCTTTAATGATAGTTATTCCTGCACTCCTATCGATCTTAGTCCTGGAGTATGCAAGAACTTATTGGTCTGTGGACGTCGTCTGCGTCTACTTGTTGGTGTTGTAGACTATTGGGTACCGGTTTTGGTCGTTTAAAATGGAATACATATTTCAGTCATCTCTGCCTACTACTACTTCCTCGTCACTACTAGCATAAATTTGAAAAACCCTTTACCAACCATAAGGAAATAATCAATGAAGTCTTGTTAAACCTTTAATATTGTTTCAAAGTAGTGTACTTCACATCCCATAACTCATCTGTAAGTGTATCTTAAAATACTTTTTACATATATAGAATAAACTACTTAAAACTTGCTCACCTAAATTTTATAACGACAATTTTATGTAAGAAAAATTCTAACCTCAGCATATTCGACTAATTTGGTTGCATTGTGATCAATAAGAAAAAAGTATTTGACATGTTCAATTTTGCATACACTCTTAAAACCGGTAGCTGGCAAACAGTTTCCATCAATATATACTAAGAATAGTTTTCGTTTTCTAATAATATCGATTCAATTAATACTGTTTCTATTTGGCTTGTGCAATAACAATAAAAGTATCTCAAAAATGGCCTCGGTTACGCAATTTACTTCCTTCTTTTCAGTTCTACGTCACCAAACAGCCTTTACTGAACAAAGCACATTTAGAGTAACGAAATCGACGTAGTATAGAAAACAGAAAAAGGGAAAGAAATTTGATCGAACGACGCAAACACAAAATTCTATGTTACAACCAGTCTAGCTCACTGTTAATAAAACTAATAGATCGAACAACGATTTATCTCTGCTTAACGTTTCAGCGGGTCACGGTCCGTTATTGTCCCTAGACCGAAGTCAACGACATCTATAATTAATTGAAGCCATTAATAATGATGGTACGAATACGGGAAAACTAGCACAGCACGTCCACTTAAAAGAGTGAGATCTATAAATAACTTTACATCTGCGTATATATATGTATACTTATCTCCGTATTGGTAGTACCTCTAAATTGTATTTTTACTTAAAAAAACTAAAATCATTACTCCAACAAGCTATAATAAAGAACTCACTACTGAAATATTCACCAACTAAACAAGCTAAATACCAAATAAATGAGTATTTTAAAAAATGCATGAATTTAGTCATATGCATATGTAAATTGTAAGTACATATTCCCATATTTTCATATGTTATAAAACTACCTTACATGAGTACAAAGAAGAACAAGCATTTGACGTTACTAAAGTACTCCCGCCAAGTTCAGAAATATTTTCATTCTACCTAGCTTAACTTTTGCATATCGGTAATGCATACATGTACCGGGTGGCCAATTAAGAATGTGGCTCGGCCATATCTCAGGAACAGTTCACAGTACAGCTTTGGGAAAAATATTACTAACTAAAGTGACTCCGAGAAATATCTGGAAATTATTTAGAAAAGCGTAGGATGACCGCTAGAGGGCGTAACTGATCACCAAAAAGTTTATTCTTATTTTACGCAAAATTTACCAACTTATGGTGTATCGTAAATATGAAAATCGGAATCTACTGAAAATTTTGCATATTTTACATCGGACACCTTTCTTGTATTTTGTCAAAAAAGGGAAGAGGAGGAGGGAAACTTTGTATTGAAGGAACGCTTATAATTCCGGTTCTGTTGGACCGAATTTTGCATTACTCCTCCAATCTAATACTTACAAAAACCAATCTAATCTCGTTGAAAACAGCATTACTCCTCCAATCTAATACTTACAAATTGGAACCAATCTAATAAGAGACGTGCATGTTTAAGGGTGGTATGCGAAATACCATCGTATATAAAATTCCTACTAGCGATAAAAGCAATATATTTTTGCACATTTTAAAAGGTGTTTAACAATTCCGGAAAATTGGATAATGGTAACCATTCAGATTATAAGCATTAGATAATGCGTTAATGTCTTAAAATTTACCCAATGTTTAAGATAACCTGGAGGTAGTATATTTATTATAAATAAACCTACCTCTTGTATTAAAAATGTCTAACCTGACTGGAAATAATGAAATATATATATTAAATACTGCTTTCTCGCGGACAGAACCGTAGCTTAGGTTAGCAGGTATTTATCTGTACTGTGAGTAATATAATATCACTACAATGTATTAACTACAGATTTTAAACAATTATTTAGTTTATAGTTCTTTTATAACAAAATAAAATCTCAAAGCCCCCTAAATATTTTTATGTGCAAGAACAGGCATATTGATGTCACATACATATCCGGAGATATTTCGAGCGTTATTGGGTGTGAGATCGGCAGCTGGCCGTATGAATAAAAAAACTTTGAATTGCAGATTAGTATGCAATCGTGTCGTATATAAATATGCCACGATCTTAACCGTCCGATGTGGATTTTTTTCTTATAATTTAAATTAACTGCAAACTTGTATGTGTATGCTGCTGAAATGTGTTTAGAATTTGCCATGTAAGTAAGTAAGTAAGTAAGTAAAGTAAATTATTTATTTAGCGTTAGCTATTAGTATATACACAGATCTATACATATACATATATATATAAACAAATATTTTCTTACTAAATTGTATTCACCCTATGCTAGTATAGCATGCGTAATAGATATAATTACTACATTAGATATGCGTTAATGTGTATCTATAAAGTAAATCTTTGAATAAATTGATACTCATAGCATTTTTAATATCGTGCGGTAGGTTATTATAGAGTTTTAGTCCTTGAATAAATTCATTTTTAGAAGTTTGTGTTCTATTATAATGATTTATATAAAAATTATTTATACTTCTAGTTTCGTAGTTATGAATCTCATTGACAATTGTTATTTTTCAACTAAGAATACATATTGTTTTTCAGTTTGTGCACAAATAGTATACTTTTGAAGTAAATTCTTTGTCTAACATTCATAAATTGAAGTGTATCTAACATAAGTGCTATTGGAGTATATCGATCACATTTCAATATAATTCTCATAGCTCTGTTTTGAATTTTCTGGAGTTGCGCAGATTCATTTTTATTGAGATTTAATAATATTGTAGTACAGAACTCAATGTGTGGTGCAATGATAGTCTTATATAATAGTGTTTTAACATACGTCGATAAATATTTACACACCCTGTTAAGAAATCCAACCTTTTGAGACATTTTATGCATTATACTGATTGGCGCAAAGAAAAGTAGATATTAAGCTTGAAATACACACACATAAACATGTATGTATGTAGTACGTGTGTATGTGATAGAGAGGAGGAGCTGTCGGCAATGTAGTGGAGTACCACTCGACTATGCGAGAGGCAAGAGGAAAGGAGCATTCAGCACTCGCTGCTTATAGCGTGTGGTATTGTGTCTGGACAAACTCGGACAACTAAAATAAAATGCCTTTAACTGTCCCAGCAAAAATACAGATTGTATTATGGCATGCGGTGAATAAGAGTTTTGTTTCAGTTCAATGTTAATGCATACATACATTCATTACAAACGTAAATACTTAGGCCGTACGTACTAATAGCGACGGCAATTCTTAAAAGCAAACGTGTGCTTTGCAATATCAATCTTTGCGTACTAAACTGAATGGGAAGCAACAACGAATCTATCCCCACTTATTGCAAGCTGACCTCACCTACCATTCTAAATCACACGTATATGTAGATATGCATGCGGTAGTGTGTGTAGTACGGTACTTCTATATTCACTATAACTTCAGTCTATCTGTATATTTAGCATGTTCCTTTAAAAAGTAGATTTTTATCTATTACTACACCTAAATATTTTATGCTATCAACTCTCTCCCTTTAAAATTACCTATTTTTATATGAATGTTACCCAAATCAATATTATTAAGTTTATACATACTAGCTAAAACCATAAATTTGGATTTCTAGATATTTATACTCAAACTATTACTATACAAGCATTTACATAATAAATCAAGCTCATTATTCATTGTCTGTACCATTTCATTTAAATTGTTACCACTAATGTAAATCATGGTATCATCAGCAAACATGCAGATGTTTGATTTATTAACAGTCGAGATCATATCATTAACGTATAAATTAAATAATAATGGTCCCAAAACCGTTCCTTCCAAAACTTAAGCACTATATCTTTCAAACCGATTTTGTCTAGTTTTTTTAATAATAATTGACGATTCACCGTTTCAAACGCTCTTCTAAAATCAATAAAGACAGCTAATACCATTTTTCCACTATCAATTTCCTTTAGCCATCTGTCACAAATGTCAGCTACCGCTGTTTCACATGAGTGTCTTTTTTGAATCGATTGATTTTGCACTATGACGCCATTTTTCACAAAAATTGTCCAATTGACTTTTCACACATAGTTCTAACACTTTTTCATAAAATTTTCAGACAAGTTAGTTCCACTAATTTTGGGAATCGGTGTTATGTATGATGTTTTCCAATCATCTGGAACTTTTCCTGTTTGCATAGAGTTGTTGATTACATCCAACAACCTATTAGCAGACACCAAGCATATATCCTTAAGTATTTTTTGAATTTATTTATTTTTTATATTTATTTATTATCACCAGCCACGTCTCCCGTATTCTTGAGTGATTTTATAATACTTTTAAGTTCAGTCATTGTTACTTCTGTAAATGATGATACCTCCTTGTGCTTAGTTATGTTATTCAGAATAGTGTTGTCATCTAGATTTTGTATAGATATGTTTCTTATAATATCATCTATGCTCGACACAAAGTATTCATTGAATTTGAAAGCTATTCAAATGTGTGATGCACCTCTTTATTATTAAAAATAATACCTTTCTGTTGCATATTTCTTTTACTAGGTAGTAGCATTTTTAAGTTCTCCCAAAGTACCTTCGAATTGCTTCTATTTTCATCCAACATGGACGTAAAATATTTTTCTTTTTTTTTTTATCATATTAACAACTTTATTTCTAGACTCTTTATATTCTTGCCACTTCTCTGTAGTTTGACAAAATACTGCGGCTCTATAATGTGTATCTCTAATGTTCATGGCTTCTATTATTTCAGTGTTGATCCACTTGTACACTAAATATTGCTTAGGTATGACAATCCCCTTCACGGGGCACATTGTATCTAGAATATTCTTAATTCCATGTCTCCAATCTCGAGCCATTTTATCTATATTTTGTGAGCTATTCCAATCTCACTTGAGAAGCAATTCGTGAAATATATTTAGATTGTAATCCTTAAAAGTCCTTCTAAAAATTTCTACTTTTCTAAAACTTTCTACTTTAAACTTACTGTCTATATAAACCTACTGTCTATATATCACTACGTCTATAATCTAAAACTATCTCGAAATTACGTTCTCTTAATTAAAAATAAGCAGACCTGATTTTTAAGTTCATAAAGAGTAGAACAATAAGCTAGTTCTCAAGAATTGTCTAACTAATTAATTTTTCGCAGACATATGATGAACCCTGTAGTGCATTGGTTTAGTACCTACAGAAAAATTTAGTAGCTAAATAATGAGATTAAAACAAGAAAACATTCAGCAATCATTTATTAAAAGTTTTTCTTTAAAATAAAGGTAAAGCTTTTCATGTTTATGCACAATGAGTAATAAAAGGAAAGAAAAAATTATATGAAACTTGTACAAACAATATCTGTTCCCATTCAAATAGGAATTTACCGTATTGTTTCGCAGTTTATAAAACTATTTTCTCCGGATGGATTATATATACATACATATATATAAAGTTTAACAAATTTATCAGTTCTGACACTGACAGACTTTAGACTTTAAAATGTGAAAATTACTGCAACTAGTGCAGAATATGGGTTTCTTCTTTGAATTCAAATGAAAAACAGTAGTTAATATATACATATATATTGGGACAAGAAATTTTAATGGTTTGATTATTCTTTTTTAAAAATCATTTTCTCTGTTCCACTGCAGTGCTATCATATAAACAAAATGTCCACTGCACTATTGTTGTATTGCAACACTGCGGATACGTTGTACCTCCAATCGTGGAGACTTTTCGCAATCTTCGTTCTACAGTCACTTTTTTTTACTATTGTTTACGTTCTTTAGCAAAATCACAGTATAGCACTCTTTTTATTCTGACTGTCCGACAAACCTTATTTTTCTAGACAGATATGCAATGGAACCATATTGAACCAATTATTGAAAAACAATTATTATAATATTTTGTTGTTGAAACTAACTCACTCAATTCAACTCACACAGAGTCAAAGTACGACACTTGGAACCCATTACTAAGTATCGAGACTTTATTGTTCTACCGCCCTCCAAAAATCCTCTGAACATATGAAAGTCCACTTACATCGCTGGAAATAAATCGGCCTTCCTATATATTTTTATGATCATAGTTTTTTATTAAGGAAGACGACTTTATAAGAATTAAATTCTCACCGGTTATTACTTAAAGAAATTTTAATAGTTTCTTCTAGTTTTGTTATCTTTATTTATTTATGTAATACAATTATTTAGTATTAAAAACAGCACCGAATTAGTAAATAAATGCATACAACTATATGTTACTATGCAACTGTAAAGTTATTGTAATTAACGTAAATTGGATAGGCCAATTCTATTTGCTCGCAACGATCAGCCGACGCTACGTGTAGATTGGCGAAGCTACGAACTACCTGCACTGTAAAAATCCATCGCCGAAATACATGAATGTCACTCTACGAAGCCAGCAGAACCAAAATCGCTGCTTCATATCACGTCTAGTGCTTACGGTTTTAGAGACATAGAGATGTGGACTGATGCCGACCCGCCAGTTGCTGTCAGATCGTAAGTACATTTGAACCGCAAGCAGTGCGAATTTGAAACCACGGCATTACAACGTAAAGCAACATTTCCTTTCCCCGACAAAACTTCAAGTTGTCTGTACGGCAGGCATAAGCAACAAGGTCTCTGATTAGCAACTTTGTAGTTGTTAATTTCAGATCGTACAGTTAAAATAAGGCAAAGGGACATAATTTTAGTTGAGTCCAACACAAATACCAAGATTATATAAACATCATAACTTTTTTGCAAACTCAGCATAATTAATGTGAAAAGCCGCGGTAAAGGTAGAATAGCATTACAAAAAGAACTCAAGTAGAAATCTAATGGAAATTTAAAGTTTGCGGAAATAATAGATAATACAGGGCGAGCAACCGGATGTGACCACCACGTGACCGCAAACGAAAAAGACGCACAGAAAAAGTGTATTTTTTTGTTTTACTGTTTGCTATCCTGCTTCTTATTTATCATAGTTTACGTTTTGTCATCTGACATTTAACGTGTTTGAAAACGCTAGTTTTTACGTTTGCTGCGATTTTCTTGTAAGTTTTCGCCTGTAATTTTTTTATAAATGTAGCATTTATTGCACAGTAACTGTCTTTTTAAAGACTACTGAACGGAACGTTCAATATTTACCTAGTGAAAATGACATTCACGGACGAACAAGATAGGTTCATTATAATGGCGCATGTTGAAGTACTACAGGCACAAGACGGATCTTGGTCTCTTTGTGGTACTCTTTACAGTCCTGCATTGAACAATTTATTTACATTGGAATATCCAAATGAGGACCTTGAATATGATCGATTTGCTCGACATTGTAACAGGCTAGTACAGTGATTTATGGAGACTGGTAGTGTTGCAAAGCGTAAAAGCAGTAGGCGCACCACGAGTGTTAGCTGAGGATGACATTTCTGAGCGTATGACAACTAGTCCCAATAAATCAGTTAGAACATTATCTGCTCAAGTGGGTATGCACTTACTAAATAATTAAACAGATGTATTTAAATTTCTATCTTACAGGAATATCATATGGAAGCTGTCGCACAACCTTAAAGAAACGTTTGCATACGTTACCATATACATTAGGTACATATCAACAGTTGTATCCTCGGATTTTCGAACAAAGGCGAAATTATTGCTTATGGTTTAATGAACATTTAAATGAGGACCAATTAAACATAACTTTCTTCTCCGATGAAGTATGTTTCATCTTTCTGGTTATATAAACAACCAAAATTATCGCACGTGGGCTACAGAAAACCTACATGTTTACAAAGAGACGACATTGCATCCTATTAAAACTGGTGTGTGGATTGCAATGTCACGTAGACGCATTACGACACCAATATTTTTTGACGATACAGTTAATGCTGCTCGTTATAGACATAATATTCTAGAACCGTTCATTAATTAACTCCATGATGATGAACTCAGCATGGCTATTTCCAACAAGATGGTGCTACACCACATACAGCTGGTGCTACAATAACATACCTTGAGGTCCCCCGATCTGACACCGTTAGATTTTTTCTTGTTTGGTCATCTAAAGAATGTAGTGTTCCGAAACTGTCTGCATACTCTTGACGAGCTGAGAAATGCCATCACTGCAGTGGTAAATAATATCAACGAAGAAGTTTTAAACAATGTGTTTCACAATATGCAACGAAGAATCAATTTATGTTTGTAAAATGATTGGTCATTTCGAGCAAGTTAAAAAAAAATAGGGGGTTTCTGGAAAACAAGAACTATGACAGGCAAACTGTTGTCGCTATCTTTTAGTACTCATAAAAAAAAGTTATATATTATTTAGTTATATATATTAC
>CM043016.1:87578346-87743286 GCA_023690525.1 Holotrichia oblita | reverse complement strand
CGCGGCATCATAAAAGGCGATATGACGCTGTCACAAACACAACTTACACACACCAAACTACACCGCAAGAGTTGCAGTAATAGCCAGACAAGTAATACAGCTTATGGAGTCACTGCAACTAAGCACCCACCACACATTAAAAAAAACATATAACTTATTCTAAATATATCAATATCGGGTATTTCTGTATTTTAGAATGTCAGCTTGTCTTGTTAACAACGATTACAAATTATAACTATGAGTACATTTAATAAATAACTTACCGGTAAATATGTCTACATATTCGGCAAAAACCCATTCTTTTATAAGTTTAGAAACGTCACTGTCCGCCATGTTCTAAAATAATTATTGAGACTAATGTAATGTAGCACATACAAATACACTAGACACAATTTACTGATTAAATGAATGACAAAATATTTCTATGTATGGTTACAGATCAAAATTCATTTTATATAATATAATACATACCTTATAGCTGCATCAACCTCCAGCATCACTAGTCTAACATGAATGAACATGAATTGTAGTACTGTTGCACTTGCGCACCTGATTATGACTGAAGATGTGTATATATCACCAGTAAAGCAGTGCTGACACAATGCATATACATAGAAGCTTTACCACTATTAAGTAATTAAAGTGCCTATGTTTTTACATTGGTTTTTATTAATATAAAATTAAGAAGATATGTATCAAATTATTCTAAAATCTTAATTTAGGTAGTAAATACGAGCTGAAATAAGCTTATTTAATCTCTAGACAAAGAAGAATATATTATAGCCTGAGCAATGACGTATGTAGACAAATGCGTAAAGAGAACATGTTTTCAATAAAATGTGTTCAATATTTCGCTTAATTATTTTATATAGTCTGATTCAACAATTTTTAAATGTTTGATTCTAAATACTAATAACCTTTTATTTAATGACTTTTTGCTTTTGTACTAACATTTTGTGTTTTATTTGAAAACATTTCTTGCTGCGACTGAAACATGCATTGGTTGTTGACTTAACAAAATACAGGAATTCTACCTCGAACGACATACTGTGCATTGTGTGAACCAATTTAACGTTATACGCAGATTTAAAGCATCTAGTTGTTCAACCCAACAAAGATAATCCAACAAATATATAGGCTTTCCTTCAATACAGTTAAGAATTTGAGTAGAAATGCAATCGCGTTGATTTAAATAGAAAAGTTTTCAAATGAAAACAAAAAGTGTAAAACTCTCGTATTGGTTCAATCAAATATTTCATTTTTCTCTGTGTACAACCCCTGAAATCAATCTCTGGATTAAAGGATTAATGGTTAACTTAATTAATTGAAATTCAGTCAGTGACGTACAGTATTTTCGGTAAGAAAATTTCTGCGGTACGATTTGCATAACCGCCAACTAATCATAGACAGCAATATTCCAGAGGACCTCGCAAAACTTCGTCTACAATTGCATTACGCTATAGTTCTATTCCAAGATCGATATCAATACAAATGAGAGTCGTCGAGTTCTACGCTAATTTAACTCCTTTGTCTGATAACGATTAATATTCAAGCACGTTTTGTATAGTATCGTAAGTTGCGACTTGTTTAGTGGGTCGCCTGATGCGATAATTAACACAGATATTGCTTTAATTCGCTTCTAGAGTATAACCGTAATAGCAACTATTTAATAATAATGTGCAACTAGTAAATCCCGCGAGCTGCAGAGACAGGTTAACAGCGTACAAGTCGAAAACAAACGAAGCCATTTAAAGCACGTCACATGAAATTAATAGAAGGTCGTTTGAAAGCATTACATATCCTATTACTGCATGAAAATTTAAATAGGTGCTCCACCATGGTATTTTGCTACAACGAGTGATGTTTTAGTAGAACTGCATCGTACTCAAAGTGGTTAGAATAAAATTTTAAAACGTATTAAATGGTTTTATATACCAGCAATTTAATGATGCTTTTGAAATGATCTGTATTAGGGTAGTCATAAAAAATAAGCAAGCAGCATAATGAATTAGTGATGGTCAGTATACATTTATTTCAACTCTACATAAAACTGAAACGTTTTAAAATTTTCTGTGAAGACACAAACGTCTAATTATATGCAAGGTGTCACATTTATACTTCAGAGGAACCAATGTACAAGTCTCCCGCATTTAAATATGTTTTCTTCTATATAACATTTTCCTCTTAAATGCTGAAAACGAAGAAAATGAAGGAATAGCCGGAGAACATTTTTTCCGATATGTTCTACAAAGGTAATACTAACAATTTGTCTAAATGATATAATATATTGTGATATTATTTTGAAGGTAAAAATGTTTATAAGTTGGAAAAATTGCCTCCTTCTAGATCAGTTAGAAAATATAAAGAAAATATACTTGTTCATTTGGCAGGTATTTGACACGATGCAAAAGGATGTAAAACTGCGTTTGGAACTGCTTTTTGATAAAGATAATACGGATATTATTGTTGAATACACCAATAAATACATAGATGTCGTGAAAGCAAAATATGATCGAGATGGCGATTGTCGAAAAACCGACAACACATAAACGAAGGCAATCTCTGGTTTATTGTACTTGGCTAGGTTATATAGAAGTAACAGACAAAATCTATAAGATCTCTGGTGTACAAGAGTTGAACCACTTGGTATTGTAATGTCAATTATGCAATTCCAATTTTTGATGCGTTATATAAGGTTTGATGATATTACCACCCGAGAAAGAAGAAAGTAGCTTATAAATTGGCTGCAGAATGAAAAATTTTCACCGTCTCTGCTCGAAACTTTCAAGTAGATTACTCATTAGGAGACAACGTGACTATTGACGAAAAAGTAGATGGTTTTCATGTTCGCAATCCTTTTTGACAGTACTAAACAAAACCACTAAGGTAAAGATTTCTACACTTGTTGATGCTCGAATATATTATACCTACAATTAAGAGATATACGCTGGAAAGCAACCTGAAGAACTGTTCGCAAAAAGCAACAAACCTGTTGATGTCATGAGTTTATTATTATTATTATTATTATTAGTTGAACCTATTTATAAATCCCGACGAAATATTACCGCAGATAACTAGTTTACCTGCGTGCCATTAGTAAAAGAATTGAAAAAGAAAGTATTTAGTTATTTCGGTACCGTCAGAAAAAATAAAACCAAACAACTGTCATTGTTTGTATCTCAAACAATCGGAAACAATATAGTTGTATTTTTTAATGTGATGAAGTTATGGCATTAGTTTGATATATTCCAAAAAAAGGTAAAACGGTATTATACCCGCACCAAGTCAGGGCTTGATATCTTAGATGAAATAACATCCTCCTATAACTTAGCACGTAATACCAAACGTTGGGCACTTGCTATGTTTGTCAATATGATAAACATTGCAGCAATAAACGCGCAAGTTGTCTATATCAATAATAAAGTTGAAAGAACAGACGAGTCTTCATAATTATCATCATCATTAATCAATGAATTAGTGTAGTAGCATCTTCGAAAAATGAGCAGGAAGTTCAAGGAGCATCCTCCTTGCTTTGCAGCAAAAATTAGAACCATACAAACTACCACAACCCGACGAAGAATATGACATACACACGACACGACTTAGTCTTCGAACGACCATAGTGTGCTATCTTTGTCAGTCCAACCACTCCACATTTAACGTGACCGTTGCAATAAACAGTTTTCCGCTTTCCGGTGGCTAGCTTTCCTTCAAACATGTTTTAGACCACACCACCTACTGGCAGAACAAGTATTTCTTTTAGGAAGATAGCCGTAAATTACACGTTATAAAACATTGAATAAAAGGACAAAAAATATTGTGCCTCTATAAACATGTCCTATGAATGAAAGTATATAGAAACCAGTTACGGGCAATAAAGATTACTTTAATGTATACATTCCTCTTCTAACCTGAATATAAGCTTTGCGGTTTAGCGTCAATTAATGCTAAACAATCACATTGTTTCAAACTTGACCCGTCATGTGATTAAATATCCTGATACCTGATACCATTGCCTGCATTTATTGCATGAATACCTCTATTCAATCTTTTATAGCTTCCATCACGTGTATTTCAGGTATCAACTTTATCTCCATTCAGTGATTGACACGATTCTCAAGAAGGATTTTAAGTCTCTTTACAGACCATCCGCATCTGAGATAAACCACGATTACTTCTCAAACATCTGGAGCCTTTCTTTATACCTGTCGTCGGCGTGATATCAAGATCTCCACTTTGTTCGTAGAGCTAATTTACTAGATGAATGCGAATAGTAAGAAAATAAAAATTTGCAGGGATAGAATGGGGAGACGGTAAACACCGGCTTTATCTAAGCCGGTTATTAGAAAGTTTGAGACACTGTAAAGGATATTAGTCTGACGACTTGGATTCGTGTATGAAAGTTAATTCAATTCTAACAAAGTGATTTCAACGTGATTGTATTTTAAGAAATCAGTTTCCACTATGCTGTACAACTAGCATATTTCAAAATCAAATTAAGTAATTGCATTATAGTAGTAGTATATATATCATGTAATTATATGTATACAATTTTTTATTTATGGTATATATTATATATTTACGTATTTTATACTGTTTCTGTATTATTACGCTACATACTTTGAAGAAAAATTAGTTAAATGCATATGCATAAAGTTCTCTATCTTTTGCCATCGTTATAATTATTTTTTTAAATTTCCACCTCGATTTGCAAAGCTTAGATGTGGTAAAATTCATTCTTCCATAGAAACATACAGTATTTATTTGGACTATCTGATTCTTACGTTACTAATATTTATTAGCTATTTGAAAGTAAGAATGAAATATATTAACCGAAACAAGGTAAAAAAATATGTGAAAAATACGATTACAATCTAAAAATGCGCACAGTTTACATTATTAAATCACACATGTGTGTTAAATTTTACCAATTTTCTTCGTGTATAAATCTAACGAAAAAAAACGCGTTTGTAAATTTGACTAGAACTGTTTAGGTGTAGTGGACAATCGTAATTATTGTAGAATCTATACAAAAATACTTCTTAGCACTTACAAAACTCTTTGGTCAGATTTACACAGGAAAAACATTATAAATGTAACACATGTGTGTATGGATCTAAGTATGTAAAAATTGTCCATATTTTTTTACTGTGTAGTTATTATTAGACTCGGCAAAGAGGGACAGTTTCAATGTAGTGCAGAGCAACGAAGGCTGGTGCGGAAACTTGAAAGTTCGTATCAAAAGCACAATTGTTCAGTATTATTCCACTGGTGGTTGTCAGTGCTTATCAATACACACACCTAGAAAATGTCGTAGCTAACACGTTTTGGAAATGGCGTATTTCGGACGAAACTAGAAACACGTAATACCAAGTATGCCGATTTAGAATGCGAAGGCGATAGAATTAAATATCTAAGATTTGACGTGTACCAGCAGGTAGAAGTCTAAACGTCAGTGTTATTGGTAAGGATTCCGATTTCCTCAAACTAAGACAAATTTCGTGAAGGTGCGTTAAAAAAGATCCATTAAGTTGTCACGAGGATTGCTTTTTAAATTTTACAAATATAACATCCTCGATATGGAACGGTCGTTTTCATCACTAAAAAATATTTATTCCGCACGCCGTATTCATTTGACTGAAACAAGTCTGCAAACATATTTAATGATTCGAATACTTAATAATTTTGCCATCTAGTTTCTAATTTCACAAAAGCTTCTTAAAAACAGTTAGTCAGCACGTTAGATAATATATTTTATCAATATTCTGTGTGTAAACACTCATGCGTTTGTGTCACTTACGCTCACTCATGAAAGTCACAAACATAAATGATATGAGTACATAAACGTTACTGAACTAATCCTTAATACGCATGCGCGGCCGTCCATGTTGTTCTCCGCATTAAACTGAAACTTCCTCCGCTTTGCCGAGTTTAATTATTAGTAAACATTACTGCTTTGATTCATTTATTTAACACATACGAATCTGTTTCGTAATAGATCAATTTGTGTTACGTTGACACATATGTATATTAGTTAATACGGGGAAGTCTCATTTTATCCATGATATTTCACAAATGTACAACATCCGTACATTAATCAAACATATTAGAAAAATTATTAGGTATTCGGTCTGGTAATTTTACTAATATTAACTAGTACGGTCGATATTTTCCCTTAAACTATTAATCAAACTATAGTTATTAATAGAATATCAACTTACAGGCATATATTTTTGTATTGCAATTATCTATTAGTGCCTGCTTTACATTTTTCTAACTATATGAAAATGAATTCTATTACTGCATCAATTTATCGCGGTTAAAATTCAAAACTTACTTTTGTATGGCTTAGTTTTTGATGAATTACAATCATTATTAAAAAATATGTATATAATGTTTATGTTACAAAAAAAAATGAGTTTATCCAAAATATCCCATGCACAATTACTTTTTCCGTACTTTTCTCTTAAACAAGTGGTACTACTACACTTTAAATTAAGTTTTTTCCGTGCTTCTTTAAAAATATCGCACAAACTTTAGTCTATGTAAATATACATACATATTGCATTTCGTTTAAATGATTTATTTTCAATCAATAACTACATACATAAGTAATATTATAAATAAAGTATTATCCATACAACACACTTCAATGAAGATTATCTTTGACTAACATAATTATCCTGTAAATAAAACATATAACTAGAACGTTTTTAATTAAGTATCATATTAGCCAACTTACAGAAAAGTGTAACTGTTTCACCGGTTAACTATATAGAACTATATAATTGATCAATCTCAAAAACTTTCTTGCCTAACCACTGATGAATTAAAAAAGTTATTACTCCTTTTGCTAGATACAAACAACATTAATAAGAATTTTTAATAAAATGTCTTTTTCATGACACTTGCATAAGTGTCGCTCTTATTGTGCGTAACATTAGAAGTAATTTACGCACTTCAGCGCTAGCGACATCCGGTCGCTTCATGAACTGGTTGAGAGTAAAATAAATATGTACCATATATCAATAATAGCTCATAGTAAAATCATTGAAGGTGTGAAGTGTGTTGTATGGAGGGTGGGGAAGAACGATAGCTTCGGCAATTGTCGTGTCACAGGACGGTCACATCTACTCCAATCTAATCATTAAACAAAGCTGCTGTACATATTTAGAACTATTTATTTATTGAAAGATGTACGCACAGCAACAATGTACACTAAGAACGAGAAACATGCCTGCTACAACAACAGAGTAGTTTTAATTTAAACTGAATCCAGATTAAAGGATCTCTAATAATATTAGCAGTCAGTTGTCTAGTTTCCGGAATCTAATTTAGAATAATATTGGTTTGACCTGAAATACACCCAGTGACATTAAGCCTTCGTGAAGCAATATTAGTGAAACGCGGGTAGAATACCACGATCCTAGACATAAAGAAGTAGCGACGGACTCCAGATAAAATAAACACTTCTCTGTCAAGTGAACAATACGTTGGTAGTAGTGTAGCTTTTGTCATTAACAAATGATATCCAAGTGGTTAAAATAATATTAGGGAAAATCGTATTTACTGAAAATTTGTACTTAAATTAATCAATTTCTATTAATTGTTGTATATGAATAGATGTCTCCATCATTGTAGATGTGCATCGTATTCTCTGGTAGATATAGCAGCAAAATGTAAATATGTGAAAATTAATCTTATACATGTATGTGTATGTTTTTTATGTGTTGTGGGTGCTTAGTTTGACTCCGTAAGCTGTATTACTTGTAGTTTGGTGTGTGTAAGTTGTGTTCAAATGGCTTTGTGACAGCATTATCGCCTTTTAGGATGCCGCGCTGTTAATCGCTTTGCTCCCAACAGCGAATGGAAAGTCGATCCGGGATTAAACTCTTTGAAAAAATGTCACCGTTTCCTCCAGAGAATTGAACCCCGGCACCTATCGTCCTCTCATAACGATAGTCAGCCGCCTAACCACTGCGGCCATCGACCCGTTTTTTATACCTATAATAATACGAGGTCGAAATATCATAATTGACATTGTTGAATGTAAAATGTATAATTGACTACTACTACTGTAAATTGTAAGCTACCGTTGGAAAATAAATCAACAGAACCCACTTCCAGATCTGTTTAGTACTGCGGAAGCGACGACTGCAAAGCTTGTTGTTATAATAATCCTAATACCGTGAAAATATGATTCCTACGATTATTGAAAAATGCAATTTCAGTTCAACTAGAGCAAACCTATCAATAATAAACATTCTGACAGACATAAGAAATGGATAACACCACCGCAATTTGATAGCATTAGATAACGAAAGAATTTTATTATTTATTTTTGAGCAGCGTCATTTTAAAATTATTTATTAGATCATTAAAAATCAAACTATTATTTTATAAGTAAATGTGTCGTTTTCGATATTGTATACACTGTTGGATTCAGGATCTTGTTTAAACGATTGATCGTAGTCACTCTAAACTGCTTTGTATTATGTTTTCCAACATAACATATTGTCAGAGGCCAGACGTGAAACAACATAGGAAAATTTATCCGAATTTTTTAAATCAGTCTCTCTTTTTGTTAAGTAGACAAAAATGTATTGCGGTCCTTTCTCTAACAGATTCAAAGGCACGGTTAGGGGGCAGCACTTGTTAGACAAGTACGCAACCCGTATGATTCATCAAATAGACAACTGTCATGGCTGTTTGTTTACATGTTTTCGCCGTCCATTATTAGTTTCGTGTTTTCCTGGTGTTATTTCAGAATTTATTGTTCTAGTTTTTCTTTCGATTGATGTGATGTTTTTTGAACTATTACATTTTACGGACATTCGTTTAAGTACATTTTAACTTTTATTTAACATAAGTTGGTGCTTGTTGAAAGGTTCGTTTGTTGCACCTACACTAACTACAATATTGTACAATACAATAGGACAGGAAGCCTGACATAAAATGTAAAGATGTATTGCAATGCAGATTTTTATATACATATTTTGGAACAACCTCTTTGACGACATTTTTTATTGCTGTTCTTCAAGCTTTTAAAAGTGCGCATCTCAACATTAATATTATATCATCTTTGGATGAACTAAATAATTTTTCGCTATCCGATTCAGATTCTAAAAATTGTTTCAAAATGTCTTCTTCATTATACATATTAGTAATTAACCTATAACTATTTCAAATCAAACTACATTAAGCTGCACTAACAATCTACGAACGTCGTGCATAAGAACTTCGCCGTGTTACACCGATTTACATACACTCAACTACACTCTTTCCTCACTACACGGCTGTTATAGTGCAGTGCAGAAAATTGTAGTGTAGACTGTAATTTAAGTGTACAAGCTACGAACAAACTTATAGTTTTATGGTTTTAGCATTTAATTGTATACAGTTTCAATACTTAGGATTGTATAGATTTCAATTAGGTTAGTTTTTTTAGTGAGTGTATTTGGCTTACCGTGTATTCTGTGTTTACGGTGACCGTTTTTAATAACAATAACTAAAATATCATTCTGATCATTTTGTCTAGTTTGTGGTTTTAATGATGATAGATTGTTAATGTTTGTGCTTGCATTTATAATTTATATTCATTTTTAAAAAAACATCAGGTTTTATTTCAAAGAAAATCTTTTTGTGATATTATTCAATATCGGGTATTCGAACAAATTTAGTTATGCTAAAATAATAGTATAGGACAGATTTGAAAATTTACGCGTACAGTATCGTTGCGCCACCTACCCAGGCCTTTTCTTTTACAGTGGACCATTATCGGGAGTAAAAAATATAACTGAGTTGCGCGTCTCGGTTGTCTCTGATATTATGTAAGTACCTATTAAAAAAATACAAGTTTACTATTGCGAAACATGAAAGAGCATAGTAAAAGTGTAAATAAGTGAAGTATGTATTAAAAAATGGTTGTAATTTCATAAATTAAAATTACATTACGAAATAAGAACACTAATCAATAAAAATATAACCGCAATATTCAATCTTTTCACTTTCATTCTGTATAAGTTTCCATGGATTGATGATTTCCACAAAGCTTTAGTTTTGCCAATAATTCACCGTCACTGTTCACTTTTGTGTTCAAAAGCTGATCTAATTAATAGTTGCATCAGATCTTTTAATTATAATGAAGCACTCCTGTATGTTAGTATGATATAAAGATTCGTCACAATGTAATTCTTTATAAAGATCGCTCGAGTTTCGTTCATTGGACCAAATAATTGATAAATCTATTTTCATAGTTAATATTAGGATGTCTCATGTGAGCCATCGATTCTTATGGTAGCGTTTTTCTACGGACTATTTCGTTAGGTTTATCTTGCTCTAGTAAATAATAGACAATGATTTCCGAATTTGGGCTTGAAGAGTGATATAACGTCAAATTGACCAGTTTAACTCATTCAGTTACAGTATTTTAGTGATACATACATATATCTAACTAACAATAAGTTATGTTGAATTAATGATAATAAATAATTTACTTCTAGCATTCTATTAAACAATAACAATATTATTTACACATGTATGTATGCTTATATTCATCAATCGAGATCATCGTTATATTGTAAAAATTGTTGATTTATGCACGTATCATTCAGTTCCAGCGCCTGTATCGTTACCTATATTGAAAATAGATGATATTGATAACTCTTTATGGTATATGCTTTTTGGTGATAATCATTTTTTACAACCAAATATTGATAAAGTGATATTTCCGCGAATTCACAACTGCTGTTATCCTATTATTTTTAAAGTAAGAGCTGATGAACGATATAGCCGTTATCTGTATTTCAAAACAGTTTATACGTTAATTAAACAACACACAAATATCGTTCACTAAAAATATTGTAACTGTTCTGTATACCCGCATATACATTATAACCGCAGTGACTTTTTCATGGAAATCTGCATTTGCTGTTAATATGTGACGAGAAAAATGCTTTTACTATTACTTCTGTATAGATAATAATAATAACAATATATAGATATAGCATTTAATGATGCAATGAAAGCAGCTTAAAACACAAAAGCAAAACAATGCAGTACTTTACCAATCATTTATTAATTTGTAGCATAAATTGCAACTAAATTTATTAATTTGTAGTAATGTTACAATTTATTTACGCATCTGTTCTATTACTTGCACCTTGTATAGTAGGGCTGGGCGAAGTATCTATACATCGTCCAGTATTCGATACCATTACTGGTATAGATTTGTCGATACCTTGGATAATATCGATACCTAGGAATCAATACCTAGGTATCGATACCAACACAACGATACCTAGGGATCGATATCAACGAACTACGGTAACAACTACGGTATCGTAAAAAATCATTTTTAGACAAATACTTATGGAATTAGTTTTCATATATTGACTCAAATATTAACGAATGCAGGTTGGTGTAATTATTCGCGCAGAATAACAATAATTGTTGTAAAAAAGCCAAAGTGTCATAATATTGTACATTTGATACCGTAGACATGTTATTGAACCTATTTATTGAAATCAACCTGAAAAATCTATACCTACAAATCAATCCTAGATATCGATTCAAGGTATCAACTGGAGATATCGACTCAACGAATCAATTTGAGGTATAGATTCAAGGTATCGATTTCAAGTAGCGATACATGTCGAAACTTAACCGATTCCAGTACTCGGAATCGATACTGTGCAAGGAATCGATACATCGGTAAGTATCGATACCTCGATTGGCATCGATACTCGATACCAAAAATGTCGGTATCGCCCAGCCCTATTATATAGTGTAGTAGTTGCTAAATCTTATCTTGGTAATTTTTCATGAAAGTACATATACAGGATGCGGAACCACATTCGCCTCGGTTGATATACAAAAAACAGTAACACATATTTAAAATCTTTTGTTGGAGCATGTGTTGGTCCATTGAGAGCACGTTCTGGAAATATTTTGAAATATATAGGGTGTTCCAATTTAAATGGAATACCATGTATATTATTGCGTATTTCGATGACGCGGACTAAATAAAGGCAAGTTACTGATATATTCCCTATACCTAGGTTCAACATTTTCTGAGATATTTAACAATTTTGGAAATGTAGATCAATATTTAGAATGAGTACCTAGGATACGTATTTAAGCTACGTGTATCAAGTTGTATTATTTCATTAGCACAATTATTACATCTATTGCTAAAATAAAGATGTTTTTTAAAAATTATACAGGGTGGTTAAAATCTTACCTCTGTGTGTTTTAAATGGCGATTATGTACTAAATATAATATGGTTAAATCAAGGTAGCTTTGACAGGATGACAATAATTTCAGATATTAATTTTATCTAATTTATTCTTAAAAGGTAGACAGTGGTCGATTGGACGTTCCTTCATATTTATTGGAAACAAAACAAAAATTTACCATTACATCATGTCTATGTCTCATGTTTCCATATTATCAGGTGTTATTTGTGGTGTATATGTTGTATACAATATTTTTCATATAATCCATTGAGAAAGAATAGGTAGGGAGACGACATCACGTGGTTAAAACGGGTACAGTTCGGCCATATTGGTACTACACTTACGTCAAACACATAGATTATAGTGTATGTTTGCATTAATTGTTTATTACAGTTATATGATAAGTAAAACATTAGAAGCCATTATGGTTTCTTGGGCTCTACGGAGTTGTAACAGTAGAACCAGCGTTGACAAGAAGAATTCGTCTAGAATAACATTTCATAGATCAGTGTATGAAACAAAAACAATGTGCAGGGCCGTTATTGGAAAATTTCAATTGGTGCCTCTGGATGTAGGTACATAAATAAACTATTACATATTACGTTTATATTGTCAATTTATGACATTTATGGGCCTTGGAAGGCCCAGGTGTGGGATGACGTACGTAATTTTAAATAAAGCCATCTGTTAAGTGCAGGCTTAAAATTATATTTATAATTTTCAGTAGTCCGGACCTGGTGAGGCAGCCATATTGGTGCTACACTTAGCTCCGCCAATGCTGCCATTTTGAACACAGAGCATCCATGTTTTATAGCGTCTCCTTAGTATACTAGCTCAATAATATATCCCCACAACAAAAAATCTGACTCTTTAGGTCTGGGGATTTTGCAGGTCAGTTATGTGAATTACCACGTCCTACTTACCTATTAGAGTATTGGCTATCTAATTAACTCTGAAAGAAGGAGCACCATATATCGGTAGTCGCATCTTTTGTCGGATTTTCAGAGGTATATTTTCCAAAAGTACGGATAAAACTTCTGCAATAAGTAAACATGGCATTTGTACCACATACGTAGCGGGAGATATTTTTAGCGTTGACAGATTTGCGACTGGCCAACTAGCCATATTTATGCTAGCAGCCTTGAATTGCCAATTAGTATGCAGTCGTATCGTGCCTAAACATTTCACGGTCGGTGAGATCGGTTAATCATCCCATATAGATTTATTTAAGTATTGAAAATGACGGACTTTAATTTGAGCGGTATTTGAATCATTAGTTTCTTTGTTTTTTCTTTGTCTTTTTTTGTATTAAGTTTATGCTGAAAATTTGTATGTAATAAGACATTTATTGGTTAATTTTTGTTTTGTTTCCAATAAATATTAAGCAGCGTCCAATGCACCACTGCTTACTTTTCAAGCATAAATTAGACAAAATTAATATCTGAAATTATTGTCATCATGTCAAAGCTACCTTGATTTAATCAAATTTTTAGTACATAATCGCCAATTAAAGCACTAAATTGACTTTTACAAAGAAACTATAAGAGATAGGTATAGGGAACCTTAATAACATTTAAATGAGAAATAAAATTAAAATCGAATGACGATATTAGATAGAGGCTGTTCCATTTAAAATAAGCAAATTAGTGAGGATTAATGGTAGCCACAAATAGAGCTACGATTTTAACCACCCTGTATAATTTTTAGTAAGCATCTTTATTTTAGTATTAGATGTAATAGTTGTGCTAATGAAATAACACAACTTGAAACACGTAACTTAAATACATACGCCAGGTACTCATTCTAAATATTGATCTACATTTTCAAAAATTGTTAAATATCTCAGAAAATGTTGAACCTAGGTATAGGGAATATAACAGTAACTTGCCTTTATTTAGTCTGCGTCATCGAAATATGAAATAATATACATGGTATTCCATTTAAATCTTGATAACTTTGATGTGTAACTTTCTTTTGGAACTCCTTGTATATTTCAAAATAATTTTAGAACGTGCTCCCAATGGACCTACACATGCTCCAACAAAAATATTTAAAATATGTATTACCGTTTTTCGTATATCAACCGAGGCGGATGTGGTGCCCCACTTCTGTTTTATTAGCCTTAAACTGATTTCATATTTGTATTAATATGAAATCCGTTTAGGGCAAGTTTATTTATGATGAATCTCAAGCGACATGTATTAAAAAGAGAGAGAACAATTTTATTAAATTAAGCTAATATTTTCTTATATTAATCCGTAGCCCAAATATATTTTCCCCTTTCATTATTGATAATCCTATGTATCAATTCTTTCTTTTCTTGAGCTAAATGTGCTTATTAGTTATTTAAACATTTCGGAAATGCTGAACCATATTCGAATAACGCTTCTATATATTCACACAATAATTCTTCAGTTAATGAACATACTTCTATTGGCCATTGTCTTTAACCAAATCTTACCAGCAATCACGACATTTTCCTCCTATATAGATATACTATCACGATCAATACACTGGAAGAAATATTGTTAGGAATTAGTCTGAAAGGTTTATATATTTACTGTACCAATAACGTTCACGAACGGAACGAAGATAAAGTTAGTAGAACGCCTTCTATCACCAATATTTAGTCTTACACTCATATATTGTCTAGTGCTTTGTCTGTCCTCTAACATAGTTATATGTATTTTGTAGTTACTGTTCGTATCTAGTTTCTGGTTGTTTACTTGCATTATATGCAATGTTGAATTGTCAACGTGAAACAATTTATATCTTCAAAAATAAGAAGTTTTGCAATACTTAAAATAGTATCACTTTACATATTACGTATATATGTATCTATGTTATAATTATGATAAGTCGGTCATGACGGGCTGTGGCTGGATAATGTGAACAATGCCCATTGGAGGAGATAATTAGAAATTTAATATAGGGCAAGGTATATAAATACTTATACAATACTTAAATTGTATTTAGTGAAAGGGGTTACTATTGTGCTATTTAGTTGTTCAATATTGCGACACTGGAATTTTATTATTTTGCATTTCTGGTTATAAAACCCTCTATCGTAGTCTTCACATAGATAAAAAATTTATTTCACAGTTTGTCAATTGTTCAATATTTGTTAGCACATCCTCTATTTCGTCCATCCACTTCTTATATGTAGCAAATTGATTTCTTGAGCACATTTATTTCAATTTTCCTTACTTTGTGCCAATTGTCGCATTATTGTATATATATTATTGTATATATATTTAAACGGGTCGATGGCCGCAGTGGTTAGGCGGCTGACTATTGTTGTGAGAGGACGATAGGTGTCGGGGTTCAATTCTCTGGAGGGACGGTGACATTTTTTCAGAGAGTTTAATCCCGGATGGACTGGCCATTCGCTGTTGGGAGCAAAGTGATTAACAGCGCGGCATCATAAAAGGCGATATGATGCTGTCACAAAGCCATTTAAACACAACTTACACACACTAAGCTACACCGCAAGAGTTGCAGTGATAGCCAGACAAGTAATACAGCTTACGGAGTCATTGCAACTAAGCACCCACCACACATTAAAAATATATATATATATATAAACGGATCGATAGCCGCAGTGGTTAGGCAGCTTATTAGAATCAGGGTGATACATCAGTGATGTTTTCGATATGACTCTCAATCCGTGTAAATGAGCAAAATATGAAGACTATGAAACAAAAAAGGAGTAACAAAAGAGACTACGATATGTCCATCTATTCCTTCTTCTTAATACCAAATTATTTGATCATAATTTACTCTCCATTGCTTTCCGTTAATGTAAATTTCTAATTAATATCTACCATTTCTACTAACGCTTACACCGAGTTAATTTTAGAGATTATGTCTTTCGAAAGAGAGGTTGTTTTCTGACCGATTCTAGTTTTGACAGAGAATAATACTTCATAGCAGTCCCACTTTACTCGCTTATAGTAAACTTGGTTTTTCATTATCTCAATGGATTTTAGACCTTCGCTCAACTTAATAGTGCTATTTTGCAATATACACGCGCTCATCCCGATTTATCCTTTCAACCAAAACTTGACTTCGGAAATACATATCTGAGTTTATAATGAAATATTCTTAATATCATATGAAGAGAATCTGAAAATGTAGCAATATATAGGATATTCTATTTAAAAGTTAAAAAACCAAAATTAAACAGACTATATATACTAAAATAATTTTACGATGTAGAGTAGTTGTTCCCAATTAAGTTTTACTTAAAACAATTTTTGATAAAATTAATTGGCAAGATATAATAGACCAAGGACAGATAATAGGCACACCCTGTATATATATATATATATGTCTCCCATCATAAAAAAATTACGTACTTTACTGATTTAATGTGGACATTGTTCGCATTTACCTTCGTGCAATCCTAAAAAGAGACAGACCAAGTGGAACTTATTAAATAGAACGTAGTTTAATTCGCCATTCCGGAAATTACAATCTATGCACACAGAACGAAACCAACAACTAAATACTATCCTCATTTCCACTTACATTAATTAATTGTTTACATCTTTTAATACCCAACAGTGTTGAATGGACTGGAAAATCTGTAACGGAAACAATAAAGAATGGCGTCCGGAACTTCCTTGTGTACAAAATCGTTGCTATAAAATGAATTTGATTCATAATCATCTAGTTAGAGGATAAGATTAACGACCGTGTCAACGGCTATGACTAATTACCATGCGTAGCCTATAAATCGTCTACGTTATACCTTTTGATGTTAGGTAATCATATAAATAATGTACTCAAGGGATGTAAATTATTTTTGGATGTCAGAAGCATGCAAACGCACTTTACCAGTAGCAATTGCACTGTTTTATCAGATTAACCTCTTCTAGTTGTAATGAGCAGTTCGCACGTAACTTGTAATGAAGTTTGTTTAAAATGTACATGTTTTCAGTTATCAGTTAGAACTGGCTATAATTACGATGTCAAGATATTCGAAATTTTCTCTGAGAAATTGCATGTAGCTGTTCTAAATTTATGTAAGGTAATTATGGTAGTTATTTAGCCCAAGTCTTAACTACAATAGTAGTCAATCGTCTATATATGAAATAGCTATGCTATTGAAACCTTGATAAAATGTCTACGAAATCATGGAAAACTTAATTAACCTAAAACATTATTTTAAATAGATGATGACCGCACACAAACGCTAATTTATTGGAAGTAATGCATATAATAAATAGAGAGACCGCAGATATAAGAATACGAAGACTCTATCTGAAAATTATTACTATGAAACAGACAGCGCTCCCAGAAATGATGATTTCAATAATCAGCACAAATCGAACTTCATTTAATTTCAACTGAATGTTAGTTTTTATTGTAGAAAGATATCATAGGCTAATAGGAAAATGTACATGAAGAAGCAGATAAACTTATGACAAAGGAAGTTTGGTGATAGAAGATTTACACCTCAATATTACTAACCAAGCACTTGTTTGCTAATTTTGATCTTTCCTGATCAAACTGAGCCGCATCAATATCTTAAATTATTTCTTTAAATGAAGTAAAAAATTATTAATTTCACATTTTAGATTTAATGGAGTATAATGTGTGGATTTTTCTAAATTAAATTTGAGTTAATCTGATCTCTCACATTCTGAAAAACCAGATGAACTAAACTAAGAGCAAACGCAAAATATTCTCTTAACTCTCTAATTCTCTTAGTAAGGGATAGGATGACGATGACCGTGCTAATTGAGCTCTAGTATATAGTGCTCCAAAAATATCAAGAAATATGGTTATTTACATACAATAATAATGAATGCATATACTAACATTTTGTTTTATATTTTTGAAGTGTGCACAAAAACAGAAAGCGTGTTACGATGTTTTTATATGAAATCAGACAATCTAAAAACCGAATTCTTTAATTTAAATTAGCACGTATCAGAGAATCTAAAGTGTGGAACAACCTAAAGTTAAGTATGTAACATAAACATCTATCAATTAACTCAAATCACCACAGACCCTAAATATCATGTTATTAAAACTGTAATAAGTAAAAGGAGGAAATCTTTTATAAATCTAATATATACAGCGTGAGACATTAGTGCGTCAAAGTTCAATATATCCATTAATATTAAAGATATCAAAACACGTTATGTACAAAAGTCATGGAGTCTTATGTTACATATTTTAAAATTATTTTCATATATGCAGGCAGTTTCATATTGCTAGAGTGAACGAAACATACCTACATTTACTTAAATTGAGCCAACTATATATTATTTCAAATTTACATTACGAGCATCTTCGTAATTCCTTTGATATAAGGTTTAATTGAGTTACACCGAGTATTTCAGAAGTTATGTGTCCTGTGTATTCCACACGAAAGGCGATTCAAAACACAAATGCATAATTTTCTTGTCTTATTTGTCTGTATTTTATATTAAGGAAGGCAAGAACTCTGGATGCACTTCCATTTTTATCCCTATATCTAAAATCGGTAATTCCTAACCTGCACCGGTATTCTACTATTTATGTATTATTATTATGTATTTATTATACAATGTCTCTTATTTTTCAATTGATATACATATATATTCTGGCTCGCCTTATTTTTCCTTACACTATATTTATGACTTTACTAATTGTTTACCGTTTATACTCTAGATTTTTAACATTTAATCACCAGGTTAAACTAATACAATAACACACGTCTTTCCAGAGCAGGACTCCAGAGGCTACTACAAAAACAACAATTTATACAAACAAAATTACAAATATATTTAGTTCTGTAAAATACATTAAATGTGTAGAACATGTCAAAAAGTATAAATATAATAATAAATACATATATACACAGAAATATAATAAAAACATCTTAAAACACCCCTAGACAACCATACAATCCAAAACATATCAAAATTGCATATTATAGAAGTCATTGACTGTATAAACAACACTTCCCGCCAACAAACGACTGAGCTGCTGCTTAAAAAGTTTTGGCGTTAAGTTTTTAATAGATAGAGGCAGATGATTGTACACTCTAATCACTTGTGACACAACACCCTTGGACACAATAGTCTTAGTAGTCTGAGGTAGCACTAGCTGACAATTTTTGCGACCGCGCGTGTTGTAACTATGATCGATTTCGTGATTTTTTAAAAGTTCATAGTTCTCTTTAGCGAAACAGGCACACTCGTATATGTATATACCCGGTAAGGTAAGTATAGAAAAGTTTCTAAATGTATCTCTACATGAAGCGTTCCTTTTCAGGTGGAAAATACTCCGTATGCAAGATTGTTGAAGGATAAAAATTCGTGATGCTTCTACCGAGTTTCCCCAAAAGATGATGCCATATCGAAGCCTCGAATGAACGTACGCAAAATACGCGGACAGGCTGGCGTGTACATTAACGTATTGAGACACAACTCGCAGAGCATAGTTGAAGGATGATATTTTAGACACCAAGTAGGAGATGTGCGATTTCCAATTAAGCTGCGAATCCACCTCCAATCCCAAGAAAGCTGCTTTTTCCATCCCGGTAAGTATAATGTTATTATAGGTTACTTCTAGTGTTTGTTTATAGTGGCTGAAGAGTACAATAGATGTTTTCTGCATGTTAAGTGTCATATTGTTTGTTTTGAACCATTCTTCAAAACTGGACAGGGTTAGCTGGATATCGCTATGCAAATTTTCGTTATTTTTTATTATTACCGATGTATCATCCGCATAAAGTACGGTATTGTGTTTCACTAGGGTAGGAAGTTCGTTCACATATAAAAGAAATAAAAGCGGGCCAAGTATTGAGCCTTGTGGTATTCCGCGTTCAATGTCCTGCCAAGCTGAATAGATTATATTGCTCTCTCCGTCCACAGAGGATATCCTCTGTTTACGACCTGTTAAATAAGATTTAATTAATTTCAGACTCGTTCCACGTATACCCATAAATTGCAGTTTTTTGTAAAGCTTTCTGTAATTTACGCTGTCGTGTCGAAAGCTTTAGAAAGGTCCATGAAAATTCCTACCGCAAAGCCATGGTCATTTATTCCATCATAAATATCTATCATAGCCTGGTAAATAGCTCTTACGGTGGATCTACCCTGTACAAAACCATAAACTCCATATTTACTATTGTTTCATTTCTCTAACATTTGGTAACTTGAATTTGATAACAATATTATCTTTGTCAACTTATCAATTGATGCTGTCAAAAAGAGTACTACAAATTGGATATAACGATTTTTATTAATACAAATATAGGTGGATAGATATGTGTATACAGCATACCCCGAAAATTATATATAGAATGGTAAATTTGTGATAGGTACCTGATATCCGTTCTATTATTTATTGAATTTCTATCATTTTATATATCATTTCCATGAAATAACGTGCTCATTGCTTTACAAGATTGTTAGGTAGTGGCAACTTGTCAAAATTGAACGAGTGATTTTTTGCTCCTGGTGTTTCTTTAAAGAAACTATCCCAACGTTCTTATTTTTTATGTTAGGCAACCCTATGTTGTAGATATAGATAGATAGATAGATAACTTTATTTAAATAAACACCAAAGTGTATATAAAACGTCAACGTAAACAAAATATGTATATATATATATATATATATATAACTAAAGAAGAATTAACTAAATAAGTACATGTATATATAAATATCAATAACTGAGAGAGGACGCCCGCTAAATAAAAGAAGCATAAAGATATAGGTAAAAGTAAAAATGCTAGTTCCTGTTAGTTAGCAGAAACTCTTCTACTGAGTAAAACACGTGTTCGAGGAGGTATGCTTTGAGGTTGTGCCGGAATATTCGGTAGTTACGGCAGTTTTTTTATGTCTGGCGGAATTTTATTGTATATTTTGATACCCAGGTTGGCCATACTCATACTGCTAACTTGTAGAGTACGCAGATCTTGCCGTAATTCGAGCTTTTGCCTGGTGTCATGGCTGTGTATATCTTTATTCGTTTTTATTGCGTCTATATTTTTAAAAATATCAGTGGCAGCTTCCAGGATGTAAAGGCAGGGCAGGGGCAGTATACCATACTCTACAAATAGCGGTCTACAGGAATCTCGAAAGTGGGCTCCATCAATAGCACGCACTATTGCTTTCTGTGCTATGAAGACGCTGTGCGCCTCAGGACAGACACCACATAGCAAAATTCCGTATTGCAGTCGTGATTGCACTTCGGAGTAGTAAAGCGACAATAGGGTTTGCTTAGGTAACTGCGTGCGGAGGCAAAATAAATAAATTTTGGACGACATCTTGCTTGCTAGATTTCCGCAGTGAATTTTCCATTGAAGTGCGTCTTCTAGGGTAACGCCCAAAAATTTGGTGTAACTACATTTAGCGATATCATTCTCTGCCATCGAAATTGAGATGTCAGGTACGTCACGTTGACGAGTGTGAAAAACCATGAAGTTAGTTTTTTCTATGCTGAGTAACAGCTTGTGTTCGTCAAACCAATTGCACAGAGTGCCTAGGAGCCCTTCAAAGTCTATACTTGTATCGGTAATGAGGATAGATATATCGTCGGTGTAAAGAGTTACATACAAATTCGATAAAAGCTCCGCAATGTTGTTAATATAAAGGCTAAATAACACGGGACCAAGTACTGAGCCTTGTATTACGCCGCTAGCTACCGGCAAACACTCGGAGTTTAACAATTGTACCTTACCATCTGGTCCGCTGTGACGAATCTGTACATATTGCATTCTATGTGCCAGGTAGGATGTAAACCAATCAGCCCGTTTTCCGCTAATACCAACACCTTCTAGTTTTTTTAGGAGAATCTCATGTTGGACGCAATCAAAAGCCTTGCATAAGTCACAAAAGATCGCAATTGGTGAGCTACGCTGCTCTATGGATTCTAAAACTCCATTATAGAATCGAAGTAAAGCTGTTGACGTCGAGCGGTTTTTTCTAAATCCATGTTGATTGTCTGCTATCAACGAGTAGCGTTCTAAAAATATGTTCAATCTATCCAGCGTACAGTATTCCATGACCTTAGATAAAACGGAAGTAAGCGCTATTGGTCTGTAGTTGGAGACGTCGTGTGTGTCACCTTTTTTATGAATAGGAATAACAACTGCGGTTTTCAGTATATTGGAGAAGATACCAACATGAAAGGAAAGATTAATAAGGTAAGAGAGGATGTGGAGAAGGGGTTCCTTGAATGTTTTAATAATGCAGCAGGCAATATCTTCAGCACCAGCTGAATATTTATTTTTAAGGTTGTTTATAATGCTACTAAGTTCAAACGTTGAGATGGGAAGAAAATACATGGAATTGGGGTTGGATAACGAGGTAGAAGAAGATAAGGATGTCGGTATAGAAGGAATCCGCGCAGTGAGGGTCGATACGCTGTCCAGGAAGAAGGTGTTAAATCGATCTGCAATCAACTGCGGATCTTGGATTTCGGTACCATTTTCATGCAACACGACATTTGTGGGTGCAGTAGAATTCCCTGTAGCATGCTTTACTAAATTCCACATCGCTTTTTTTTATTATGGCTGCTACTAATAAAGTATTGATTGTAGTTGATACGTGTGTTATTCAAGAGGCGCTGTCGTTTCACTTCCATATATAGGTCATTTAATCGCACACTTGAAGATTTTACCTCATCATTTATCCACTGTCTGGGTTGGTTACGTGATGTTCTAGTTTCCTTGTGCGGAAAGGCATTGTTGTAGTGGGTAGATAGAGTAGTCAAAAAGTAAATTTAGCTTCGATGCCATCGCCTCCATAAACATTTTCCCACGATTCATTTGTTAAAGCTAGCGCAAATTTTCTCTCATTATTCACGTTAAAACATCTTTTTATTTCAGTTCTTTTTGATTCATTGGCGTAAAGAAGGTCTTTTTTAACTGATAAGGTGATGTACTTATGATCGGCGAAATAAATGTCGGACGTACTAGCATGTGAGGAAGGCGTAATGTTGGAAAATATATTATCAATTAGAGTTGATGAAGAGGGTGTAATTCGTGTGTATTCATGTACATTCGTAGATAACCCAAAAGAAGACATGATGTTCATTACAGACCGGCATTCGGCGGAGTCGATATTAAAATTTATGTTAAAATCCCCAGCAATAAAGACCAAGGCACCTCGTTATGCGGCTTAATGTAGTGCAACAAGTCCTCTAGGTACTGCAGAAAAGTGTTAACATTGGTCGATGGTGATCGATAGATGTTTATGGCAACAAAGGTGTTGTTATTTAAAACAAAATGTGTGCCACATGCTTCAAAGTTAGTTTCAGCTGTTAAATGAGTTAAATCTATGGAACAAGCATTAATATCGGGTCGCACAAATATGCATGAACCTCCTCCAACAGTGGAGACTCTACTAAAATAACTAACAAGGTTGTAATTCATAATACAAACATTTTCAATATCACTACCTTTCAACCAAGTTTCGGTTAAATATAAGCAATAGTATGATTTGTTTGACAATACAACTTCCAGATCATTGACTTTATTGTTCAGACTGCGAGTATTTAGAGTAGCATCATTTCTTAGCGATAATTGCTATTCAACGGTGTACATAGTAAGAGACTTTGCGCGTTCGACCAAGTTTCTATAACAAGTACAATTGCTATCGAATACAATATGATTAGTATTACGGTTGGTCTTATATTTAGAATTATAGTCTATACAGCTTGCACATCTGTAATCACCCGATTTACAGTCTTTTAGAGCATGATTGTCCGCGCATTTAGGACACACAATGACAGCAGAGCAATCTTTTGAAAGATGTCCATATTTAGAACAGTTGTAACATCTGAATACATATATGAAAAGACTCACGTATTTTACATTTTCGCTAGCCGATAAATACAAAGGACTTTTGTATAATTGTATTGAAGAGTGCAGGGTCCACTTCCACAACAACATCCACGTCCGGATTTCTGTTAACTACACGCACTATCTTAATTACCGATGAGCTTGACTTAGCTAATCTGTTTTGAAGAAACACAGTGTCACAGAAGTTTATACGATCCGCGATGTCATCACTACATACATTATAAATCATTATTTTCGGGTTATGTTTCTTAGGAACGATTGTATTGAAGGATTCTCCCGTTTTATTAGATATACTCAACTTTAATTTATCTAGGTCTTTTGAATCGTTGCAGTTGATTAAGACACTACCATCCTTCCGCGGGATTAATTTATTTATCTCAATAGACAAAGAAGTAGGATCTATAATACGTTTTAGTTCTTTACATGTATCGGCAGACGGCTGTTTACTATCTACCGGCTTCACTATCAAAATGTTTTTTCTCGATGGTCTTTTTACAATTTCGCTATAGGATGTTGTTTCTTTCTGTGCAAGAGAGAAATCACCGGTGGAATTTTCCGTCTTATCTCTGCCTTCTAAAAAGTCGATTCTTTGCATTTGTAGGCGATTTACTGTTTCTAATTCAGGTACTAGTTTATTTAACACACTAATTTGCGATTTTAGTAGCTCGTTTTCTGCACGTAGACTGTTTGTATCTTCGTTAGATTTATGAATGATAGTTACCTCTTCGTCGCTTGAACCTGAAGAGCTAGCCATTCGGGTGCACGCATTGCATTGCCACATTTTTCTATCATAAATGTTCCCAGTTTTCACCATTGTATCCAGACACTTTGCATGAATAGCATTCACTTGGCAAACACTACATTTTTGCCTTTTCCGTAAAATAGACTCGCAGAAATCACATAATTTTTCTTTTTCTTTATGCGCGTACGCACAGTCTTCCGACTCGGCCGCCATCATACGTTTATTATTGTTTAGTCTTGCTGATATACGTGGTCTCGCAATTCATAAATCAAATTTAATTGCATAGATTTGATTTCAGTTTAGAAAACATGAAAGAAAGATTTTTTTCGAAATAATATTATTAGCCATGCTAAACATATACTGCCGCTGAGTAATTACACAAAAAATTTAGTTGCCCAATTTGTTTTTAATAGTTTATATAGATTTTACAATTCGACCAAGTCTACCAACGTTCTTAGCAACATGTCTAATACTAATTACAGATCGTTACAGTACGTAAAAGGCCTATTCGAAAAAATTGCATAAATTTTTAGACTGTATAATATCTCCATTGTCAACCAAAATATACTAGTTGGCAATACAGTTTATTAGCGAATAATTAATCACTACTACTACTTCAAAGCGGTTTAATCGAGAAGTACTGAAACTGTTAGATCCTCAATATCTAGCAATTCCCTTGACCGTGAAGTGTAGAGAATTAATCCTAACTTGGTTCTTTGAAGTATATTTTCTTGAGTATTTAGTGTTTGTTATCTTATTTAACTGTGAATAAATGAACTTCTTATAAATGTAAGATGGCAGTATTTTTATATATTAGGTATATGGTAATTAAAAATTGTAAAAACGAACGTAAAATATACGAAATATATTCTTGTTACATTTAGTACTTTAGAAAATTGTATTTGCTGTTTAATTTACTAAAAGAGGTTTTATTTTCGACATAAAGCTCTTACTCGACAATTAGCATTTCTTTTATGAAGTGAACAGTAATCAATCAGAACGAAACGAAACTTTTTCACTTAGGATATTATTCAGCCCTTTCTTGCGCCAAACGAATTAAAATGTATGTCAATAGAATGTATTCGACTTCATTGAGCTAATTGAGTTAATCCCTCATAAAACATTCATGATCAAAACACACGTATTCTTAGTTTAATGTTTAATACATTCTGTTGCTTATTAGGACAGCAAATTCGTTTGTTACACTGTGTATACGTATTAATCTTATTAAACAAGCAAAGTTTTAATAGAGCTTTGCTTTCGCTTTTCGATTTTACCAAATCTCTTAAGCTGAACATTTGGAAATACTAAATTGCGAAATAGTAAACGAGAACCGGGAAGTTAACGCACAGCTCGAACGTAATAATAATTTTGAAAAACTCATAGCGGGAAAATTATATAAAATTGATACAAAAACTGCGGAAGAGTGTAAATTGACACAAGCACAACTTCTGTCGGTAAAATACAACGCTAATAGAACTGGCTTATTTTATAAGGCCACCCCAGATGGATTAAACACAAGAACCTGGCAGGTTTAAATAAAGCATTGAATATTAACGGTTTTGTGTTATATTAATATGTCGATTTTATATAATACTCTAGATAATTGTGCTGTATTTCCGCCATCTGCTCTAACAATAAAATGACGCGAAAGAAGCCCACTAAATACACTAGGTGCAGACAACGTTGATAGACAAAATCAGAAAAGAGAGGCGATGTTAGGATATTCCCGAAACAATTTTCTAGTATGTGAAAGTTTATACTGAGTCTGAATATTAATAATCCATTTTTGTACTCGCTTATCAAAACCTGTCATTTCACGATTCGATTTGCGTGCGTAAAAAGTCACTTTAAGCACGAGTGCGTAAAAGTAAAGTTGGTACTGCCTGGAACTTGATTAATTTAGTGACATTTTAAAATCATAAATTCCTAACCTTAATACTATGCTACCCAGTTCGTTGTTTTTCTATGAAAATAAAAGGAAATGAAATAGAAATTGATATATTCGGAAGGTATGTAATTCAATGTCAGAACAGCAACAAATATTATATAAATTACCATTTTGAATTTGATAATTTTAAATTAAATGTCATTTCAAATAATCAATACTGCCAACTCAAATTGTTTTAATTAATATCAAGAGATTAGTAGTGTGTCATACACGATTACGTATTTAACAATATATATTATTATTATAGTCAATTATAGTTCTCGTACAAAAAATATTGTACAAACTTCGTGCGTGAAACATTTCGCGAATTCGTGTCCATAAAGCGCTCGCCTTACGGCTCGCGCTTTAAACTGGTCACTCATTCGCGAAATATGATTTCACGCACTTGGTTCGTAAATAACTATTTTGTACTCGCTTATCAAAACCTGTCATTTCACGATTCGATTTGCGTGCGTAAAAAGTCACTTTAAGCACGAGTGCGTAAAAGTAAAGTTGGTACTTACTGGAACTTGATTAATTTAGTGACATTTTAAAATCATAAATTCCTAACCTTAATACTATGCTACCCAGTTCGTTGTTTTTCTATAAAAATAAAAGGAAATGAAATAGAAATTGATATATTTGGAAGGTATGTAATTCAATGTCAGAACAGCAACAAATATTATATAAATTACCATTTTGAATTTGATAATTTTAAATTAAATGTCATTTCAAATAATCAATACTGCCAACTCAAATTTTTTTAATTAATTTCAAGAGATTAGTAGTGTGTCATACACGATTACGTATTTAACAATATATATTATTATTATAGTTCTCGTACAAAAAATATTGTACAAACTTCATGCGTGAAACATTTCGCGAATTCGTGTCCATTTCACTCATTCGCGAAATATGATTTCACGCACTTGGTTCGTAAATAACTATTTAAGTTTATGTTCGCTAAACATTATATTTTTAAACAATAAATTATGTTAATAAATAACTGCGTATAAATGCACATCTTCCTTGTATATGTTCGGTGATTCGGACAGTCGCTTAATGCTTCAAAATTTATCATATTAACCGGGATGTATTATGTGTCGTTCCAGTTGAGGATGGAAGTTAGAAAAACAACAGGAAAAGTCGATTAGGCTACACAATGAAAACTGAAGTAAAAAGAATCGACAACCACTACAGAAACAGGAGATTTAAGGAACCTATTTTCTTTTTCCCTTTTCTGAGTCAATGATACGATTTCGTCTCGCTTCTTTCCAAGGATATTTTCTTAGCCATACTGTTTATTGGCCTTTCCAATTCGTAACAATTAGAACAAACTTCATTTATGTTTTACGTTCAATGCTACTCCAGGATTTTACGATAATGTCCAGTTTGAAAATCCTTATATAATAATTTCCTTTTCAAATATACAAGGCATAAGTAAATTATTAAATGTTCTTGTTGTACTCGCATTCATTGATATTTAGGTAGACGGAAAAGGTTGTTTAAGGCAGTTAAGAGAATGTGCCGAAATTTAACAGTTAATTTGCTTATTTTGTACATCACCCTTAATTACCATTTATTATGTATTCAGGCGAACCCTTTTGTGCAATTCTGATTTTGTATTTGCCGTTAAAATACGCGTGTAGAATAACCTTAGTAAATTATAAATATAAATTTGGAAGCAGATTTCATTGTATAGACCGTATTACTGGGATATTCAAATTTTAGGAATACATATAACGAAATATAATTGTAATTCAAATACCGTAAAGAGCAGCAGACAGTTTGTAGACTTCCTTAGCGTTTTACATATATGTACATTTAGTTTCACATAGAAATAAGAGAAATATATTTCTAACATGTGAAATCCACCTTTACGGATATTTTGACAATTTGGGAAAGCACAATCTAATTACCATTGACATTGACGCATAACGAAGTAAGTGGTTAACTATGACCAATTGTACAAATTCATTCGAAAATCAGGTCAATTTCAATAAATTATTAGTTATTGATAAACTGACAACAAAACTATTTCTGTAAAATCAACAATATATAAAACGGCAAACGTTTTCTTTTTCCATGCCTACTATATGCGGAATATTGACTTAAGAGGTTTCTAAGTGCCTCAACAAAAGATATTATATTTCTTATATATCTTTGGAATCTTTTTTCGGTCCAGAAGAAAATAAGTAGGCTGCATATAAAAAAGCACAAGTTGTGGTTTTATCGAAAAAAAAAAAAAAAAGAAATAAAAATAAAGTTTATGCTGTCAGATGTAACTCCGTAAGTGCCTAAAGGATGCCGAAACAATTCGCCAGTGGCTCCTAAGAAAAGCGTGATACAAAGCTGGACTTATTTCGTAAAAATCGAAAAAAGGACCTTTAGTTTGAAAGCGGTAAGAGATACTCTAATTCGGAACACTAACCTTAATTTGTTCTACCTCTCACAGCTTTCCTGGAAAAAAAATAGGGAAGTAACAAACACTGAGATTTGAAATTTTGCAAGTAATAATTTCCTAATTCGTGCTTTTTGATTTGAAATAATTCCAGATTTCTGCTGGTTTCCATATACCAGAAAGGCGTATGAACTCCCTTTCTTTCAAATAGAATTACTGATTTGTTTTATTGATTTGTATTGCCGACGCAAATCTACCTTAATACTTTACGTAATTAACCTTGCCTCTATACCTAGCAAAATTGACAGCTGCTAGCTATTACAAACAAGTACTTTTCTGAAAATTATTATCTTAATAATTTACCCAAATCGCCCACTACCTAGCAAAAGTATCCTAAACAATCTTTTAAAGAACTGCATTTTCGTTTCGATCATTCTTGCTAAAAGGAACCAAATGAAAACGCGCATGTGAAAATTTACATTAACATCGAATTAGTATTTTCGTTGCAAAATGGTATCCCGATCGAAACACCATTCGCCATTAAGGCCAAAGGGATCAACATCACAGCATTACAAACGACCAGATGGTGCTGTAACAAGGCCATTGAAGACACACACAGCAAGAGTTGAGACCAGTAATACAGCTTAAGAAACTGCTGTAACTAACAACCACCACAGACAAAAAAGTTCACATTATTCTCTAGTAAATATCGTAGTGAGTTAAACGTTTTAAATTAGTATTAGAGAGTTACTTTTTTTGGTTTTTATATATTCATTCTACTTTCTATAGCGTAGTCAATCATACAGAGGCAAAATTAGTATATTTTGCAAAATAACTCTAAAGCTATGACATTTAGCGATAGGGCAGTATATACACAGTGTCCTTATTGTTAGACATTGTACGCAATAGAATCAAAAAAATATTAGTTGCTATTTGAAAATACTATTGAATAATATCGATATTTTCCCGATATAGTTTTGTAAAGTTTATAATATTGCATTTGATAGGGTCGATAGCCGCAGAGGTTTGGAGGCTGAGTATCGAAACTATGGGAGCCGAGTTACAATTTTCCGGAAAGATAGTGACATTTTTCTTGGAGAATAAAAATCTCATCGATTTACCGTCCGCTGTTGGAAGCAAAGTGATTAACAACACGGCATTATAAAGGGCGGTATAATGTCACAAAACCATTGGAAGACAATTATACCCACACAAACACTACACCGCGAGGGTTGCATGAAAGCCGTACAACTTACGGAGTCGTTGCAACTAAGCACCTACTACACATAAAAAGAAGATACAAAACGGTTTCCTAAATAATTACTTAAAATATTAAATCTTTACAGGCATTATTTTTTTAAGAATGTGCTTGTTTGTATTAGGTCACAACTGTCATTAAAAAAAAAATAAATAATCAGAAAAGGACTAGTTCTGGAGGCCAAGTTTATTAGACAATGTAGTCTTAGATTATATTTGAAGTAAGACAGTTGATATGCATTTATTGACAGTGGAAAAAATCTAAAACTGTGTTAATACGGGTGATAAGTTAAAAACTCCAATTAATGTGACAAGTATAACACTTGTGGAATCTGTAATTACAATATAGTGAGCGATTATGCACATTTAAAAACATAAAGCACTGACAACGATTCAACTTGCTTTACCTTTAGATTGGTTGTATAATGTTTAGTAATGTTTAAGTTACTTATTCTTTCCTTGTATAAGAGACTGCTTTTTTTTAAATTACACGCAAATATCAATCTCAATTAAACTGTACTAAATACAAACTATTGCTGATAAACCAAAAATGTTATATCCTAGTATTGGCAGAGGAAAATGTTATATTTTTTCCTTCTGGTGAACTGTGGAATGATATTTATGCACAGTCCTACACGAACCAACAATATATCTTTGTGTCTACACATTTGTAGCTCTAGATTCCTAAATGTTAATGACGTAGAACATATATTATTTGTGAGTTCCGTTCAAACAACATTTTATTATTTACACACGACCGGAAATTAAAGAATTCTTTTTGTAGATGGTGTAGCTGCAGTGATTGATATCTCTTATCACTATACTTCTCTAAAAATTTATGAAAGTATTATGAACAGACAACTCATATCACATCTAATCAGACACAATATTATTATTGTTCGTTATTTTATTCTTTCTCTTTCTGTTTTTTTAATTTTATTTTTATTTTCCATTTCTTATTTCTACCAATGCAAAAAATTAGCTTGAGTCTCATACAATAGTGGTAGGTGCGCATGTTCTGTAAAATAAAGGGATTCTGTTCCCTAAAAGCTTGCTCTGCATTTAATACCGAAAAGGACAAAATCATCAATTTAATCATATTATAGATTTAAATAAGAGATTATCTTGTTAGTTGATTAAGAAGAAAGGTTAACTGGGCTGTAATAGAATTGGCATGGAGCGAAATAAATTTCGACACTGTGCTTTGGAGAAAATTAGAATAAAATAGGAAAACACCGTTTTCCGATTTTGATTAAGGTAAGATATTTGTCGAATTGCATTACTCTAAAACAGTAGCTCGCATTTCACTCATTATCCGTAAAATGTTTATGTCTACATATATCACGTCAGTTAACTTACGAAACATATGTATATAGTAGTTAAACATAATTAGTAGCAGCCCAGCTTCTTGATAAAAATGTATATTTTGTTGTTCTCATATTCATATTTTCAACCAGTGATAGAATCATACCGAATCTATCAATAAATGTTGTAAGCGTTGTTTTAATAGTATATTTGGAATCAAACTTAATACCAAATAATTTTTAATCTTTAAATTAAATTTAATCAAATCTATACAAACTTCACGAAAGAGCACACCGTACTTATTGTTAGTTTATAACCAACTTACGTAAAACTACTGGATTCCATTCGGAGAACAAGTATTCTATCCTTAAGTAAAATCAAGTACTATACATATATATGTAACATGAATACTTTTATTACAAGTAGAATTAGTTACTGTATGCATATGGTTATCTTCATCAACGACGGATAACATTCATTTAAATTTGGCAGATAAATATGGCCATATTTACATATAAATTATATATTTAAGCAAACCGCTCCCCTGTCAAGAAATTATTTGAAATTTAAATTTAGAGGCATGCATGCTCACCAGTTCAATAAGAAGAACCGCTACTTGAATGAAAATAGGAAAGAAACCGCTTAGCCTTATGGCCCCGCATACAGACATCTTCTATTTTAGTAAACTAATTTTTTCCTTTAAAATAGAACTTTGATGGTAAGTGTGTAGAACATGCTAATTTAAAGATGTTGAAATAAATAAGTCTTATATGCACTAAATAAGGATTTTTATTACCATACTGTGTGATGCAAAAATAAAGAATTTTATATATTTAAAATATTAATTGTGAATACTGATGTAGTACAGTATAATAAAAATTATTTTATTTGCACTGCAACCAAAATCTAAACTCTTTTACTAATTCAATTACACAGTTACCTATCACTACGTTCTTTTTAATTCACACACGCGACTATCACTCTGGATGTCAGTATATGTATATTTGTTTAACTAGATATTCATCGCCATTATATCGTCACTTCTATTTGACAGACATCGTTACAACTATGCGAAAAGCTTGCCCAACAAATGACATGTGAGAATATATTTAAAAAAATGCAGGGAAAACCATAGGCATTTTTATTTATGAAGTCTTGATATTTTAAAAATGTAACGAAGAAACTTTTGTTAAAAATCGCAATATTTACAGTAACATAACCACACAAAACCGCAATCATTTAATTGTAACACATCATTTGACGAAAATGCATTCAGTTTATAAATAAATTTAACGCAGAGTTAAGGAAATATTTGCTTTCGAACGCTTACCACACTTCGGATAAGTATCTTACTTAATATTTTCTTTTGTCAGTTTGAAATGCCACGATCAACCGAACCGTAATGAAATTTTCACTAGTACAAAAGATAGCAATCAATGCTACGATCTAGGTTACGGTTTAGTTGTTACGGTTTAGTCAGACGAGTTTCCAGTTCCACCTCCACCAAAATGTCAGAAATACTATTATTGCCTGAAACTTACTGAACGTAATAATGAAAAAATGAAGCAACATTTATTACACTGGTTTATCGAAAAAATATATTTAACCTTGTAGTTCGAAAAGAAATTCAGTGCAACATGGAATGAGTTCTTCACAAATATTATGATTAAAGTAATCTAACCTAACTCAGTGTACATACGAGAACGATGACAGCATAGGCTGTAGGCGTATTTTTTGTAGTAAAATTCCACAGCCAAACACTATCGTCCATTTCTAGCATAAAGTTCAAAGAGGAATCTCTCAGCGATATAGAGCCTCAAAATGTCCAACGAAATATGTATTTTATAAAGTGGATATTATGAATTAATATAATACATAATTAAAAGTAACCAACTTTAAATCAGCTTTGATTGCTGTATCTGTAAACTGTAAACGTGTTGTGGGTGATTTTCTGTCAAAAAGTCACACATTTATAAAGATTACTGAAATATAACATCGGCTCGCATCTAATTGTTTGGAATCAATCATTACCAAAGACGAACATTCTTAGTTCAAATTCAGTGGCGCGCAAGAGCGAGAAATTCGGGAGATTCAGAGCTATTATCGATTTATGTCGTAAATCTCTCACCTAGCTACTGCTTTGCGTGCTGCATATGTGTATGTAGTGTACTAATAGTATTGATAGTGCAAAGTTGCTTATAAATATATTTACGAATACAAGTAGGCATATTTCGAACCGAAAGCATGGAAAATTTCAAAAGTTTGTAAAAATGCATAAAGTTGCTTATTTGCTAACTGGATAAACAATTTTTTATGGCAATTCAGTCTGACAAATCTGGATTTTTTTTATAGCAATCTAAGCATATCTGGTAAGTTGTTTGCTATATTTTATTCGCGATTCATAAAGAGCAACGGTTTTGCAATATACTCTCAGTATTCTACTTCGTTACACTTTCAATTATATCGTAATAGTGTAGTCTGTTTTCAATGGATTTCGATAAGATATGATTATCATATAATACAAAAAAAAGATATACTCCTGCAAAAACGCCAACAAATTTACGAATATTTTTTGTATATTTACATTCCTTAGAACACTTATGAAAGCCCAACAACAATTTGAGACTACTAGTATTAATAACTAAAATAGTTGTATGAAAATACACAAATCGAAGATCTACACAGTACTATTATATGAACATTACCTAAAGTTTCTTTTAGTCATATGATGGCATAAAAAGAAAGAAAGTTAAAATTTAAATGATTAATAAAAGCATTTAAGGACAAAGGTACCTCAGGAAGGTGTAAGCGTAGATAAGGCAGACAGGAAATTACATATATCTGTATGATATAAAAATGTACCCTACCAACGAATCTATGTACTGTTATCAAAATCAACGCGCACGTATGTATGTATGTACGAGGGAGCGTTTTTATATTCGCGGAATGGGGGATAAGGGGTGAAAATAAAAAAACCAAATTATTTTTCTTTTTCAATATATTCACTTGCAAGACGGATACATTTTTCACATCTTTCAATTAATTTATTTATACCCTCATAAAAAAATGATTTCTCTTTATCTGCAAAATACGCCGAAACTGCCTCCTTGACTTCATCATCGGCAGTAAATTTTTTACCCCGCAGCTCTTTTTTCATTTTCGGAAACAGGTAATAATCAGTCGGCGCCAGGTCTGGGCTGTAGGGTGGGTGATTCACAATTTCGAAGCCTACCTTATGCAGGGCAGCTAACGCAACGCGGCTCTTGTGGACGGGCGCGTTGTCGCGCAAAAGCAGCACACCTTCAATTTTCCCCGTCTTTTCTCTTTAATGGCTTCTTTTAGTCGCTCTAATATTGAAGCGTAATATTCTCCGGTTATAGAAACACCTTTATCTTTATAATCAATCAACAATATTCCTCCCGAGTCCCAAAATACCGTTGCCATGAGTTTCCTAGCTGATTGTGACACTTTAAATTTCTTGGGAGGTGCTGTGCCCTTTTTATGCCACTGCATGGAGTCTTGTTTGGACTCAGGTTCATAATGATGAATCCAAGTTTCGTCTCCAGTAACAATTCGACTCAATACACCATCCTTGTCTTCATTACAGAAGTCCAAAAATGTACGCGAACACTCTACGCGCTGTTGTTTTTGCGGATTATGTTACTTGGTTGACGATAGCTCAAAGACTAACTGTCTGACGACGACGATGATCCACTTCTCTTTACTAGGGTTGGGTTTTTCTACCCTTAAGCCCTGTAGTCTCTGGGTGGGTCCGTCATGACCCTTTTGATTGTTTTAGAATGAGCAGGGATTGCGTCTCCCTGCTTGCAGCTTCTAGGGGTGATCTACAGATGTGGTTTGGTCTCTAGTCGTTCGCAATGCCAAGCACTCTCCTGATTCTTACTTTGGGTGGAGGGCGATCCGGGTCAAGTCCGGAGAGACGCTCAATCAGCGGGTTTTCGGAGGATGAAGCCCTGTCTAACGTTTTATTTGCTAACATGGTCAGGAAGTCCTTGATGGAGGGGACGTTGTCTGACTGTCTGATAACAATGAAACTTCGTATTTATACTAATTATGAGTCGCTGCACAGGCCACGCCCCCAATGCGCCTAATCACCCCTACAACCCGCTCATTCCGCGAATATAAAAACGCTCCCTCGTACCATGGAAGGAAAACAATCCATTGAGCTAATAACCGAATTGCTACAGCAGATACTCTGAAGCCATAAATCACTTTCAAACTGGACCAAAAAGAGGATAAATAGGTATAACTTTTTATTCTGGTTAAGCTTTCACAAGATGAACTAATTTTATTTACGATAAAAAACTTAAGCGAAATATAATATACCCTCAATATAATACGGAAAACTATGTGTGTATAAGGCAGTTATTAATCCTGTTACATACAATATTACTGATAAATTACTTCATAACACAATTGAACGAAAATGTAGACAAAACGCTAGTTAGTTGGATACAATAACTTTAAAGACTTACAGGAAATGATTTGCCACAAAGTTTGTACGCGTTGTTTCAAACTACCGTCTTATTGTATGGAATCGGTTCTAACGGAAAAGAGAAAAAGGAGATAAATCAGTATTTAAAACTGCAAAAAATTCAAATGTCAGTGATTTTTCCAGTTGACAAAATATTATAAAAGTTTCTCACAGAAAACTTTTCAATTCTTCAACCTTTTTTTGCCATTATTTATTTCCAGTTGAATCGAATAGCTTTCGTACTGTTTAATGAACTCTAACTTTAGCAATTTCGTGTTGTAAGGAGAATTTGCAAGTGTTCCTTTAGAATGAGTTTATTTTAGGGTAGATACATATTTCTATCGCTATTAATATTTCAAACTATTGACTACTCATCTCGATACATCCATTACTTGTGATGAATAACCAAGTCAGTTTAAATGCATGATATGCAATCATTTATATAGTATTTATATTACTATATAACATTGTAACTAATACAACGTTTTACCAAATCTGTAATATTCTCAACTTATACATCTTATTCAAACTCAGTATATGTATGTATGTATGTATGTCTATCACAAACGTAAAACGTTGACAAGATTACTTTTGTTTACAATGCATAGGCAATACATAAACATTATAAAGCTATTGAAAAATAGTATAAAGTCTAGAACAATGGTCGACAGGTTTAACAAAAAAGGTAATTTAAGTACCAATCTTCACATTTGTCACGTATTGTAATATATTTCGGTTCATCATTGTCTAAAAAACGTTGAACACGTCAAATAAAGATAAAAGATTACATAACTACATATTAAAATTATAAAAAATATACCACAATAAAACTAAAATGCAAAATTGAGCGCTAACATGTTAAAATTATAAAGACATTAAAATATTATTATTAATATTATTAGTAATTTGACACATATTAAATATCAATTTCTTCCACTGAAGAAGTTATTTAAGGAAAACATATGATTATATGTTATATCAATTTCTTCCACTGAAGAAGTTATTTAAGGAAAACATATATGTTATGGAATAAATTGGTATTTAATTATTTATTGTTTTATTGACCTACAAGTGGAAGTAAATCAGAAATTAAAAGATAAGTACATAAAGGTCAGAAAATATACATATTAATTAAAATATACATGTGCATTCACATACTAACATTATAAAATAAACATGAGCATCGGCATATTGGCATTTTAAAATATAGGTGTGGACCGATGTATCACACTTCAGTGTTATAAAAATCGTTTACTGTGTACAGCACCTTTTTCACCAGTACTTTTTTAAAGCCCTTCTAAGTGTATGTATTTTTGATATATTAAGAAATCACATTTCTTGACTTAGCTTTTAACATGAGATAGATAGATAGATAGGTAGTTCTGTACCATCGGCGTTGAATTTATTAAAAAAAATATATATAAATACATAAAACTAAAATTAAATATGATATCGAAAACTTCTATGGTCCGAGTTTCTGTTATGTGGGCTTCCGGGTTTTAACCACGTCATAGTAAAGTACCTACATGTATACAATACAAAATAAAATGAAACAAAAATGAAAAATTAAAAACAAAAATATATATACAACTAACACAAACTCGACGTCTCGCCACTAATGTAAGTGGTTTCTTCAGGAGCAAAACTAGGTGAGGGGCGCCAGAAGGTCACGGCAATTCGATGTGTCAACCACGTTAGAGGAGAAAACCTTCTGACAAGGAGAAGGTGGATGTGCGGGGGTATATATACAACTGTACAGGGGAACGGAACGGTGAGCGCGAGGTAACGATACGGAACAGTGAGCACGGGTTGACGAAGCGGAAAGGACGGGTTTCCAAATAGTGGAGAGTGGGTAACTAATATCACGATTGAGATTTTGGGGATGACTCTGGATCTCGATAGCTTCTCTCACCTTTCGTGGAAAATAGCGATGAAACTTGCTTACAACATATACCTGATGAAAACAAATTTTGTGGCCTGTATCAATAAAGTTTTCGGCTAAGGCTGAGTGTGTTGAAGAACGTGACTTAACGTCCCATTGGTGTTCTTTGATTCTAGTTTGAATTAAACGTCCAGTTTCACCAATGTATGTACACTAAACCAGTCACAGGAAGAATTTGGGAAATCTTGTTTAAAGGTTTAAAGATGGGTTGGATATTTTGTTTGCGAAGAATTCTGCCGATGCGATCTGTAACGCCATGGATGTAAGGGAGAACGATGGTACTGATGGTATGCTGATTCCTACATTCTGGTGCTACCTTAGGAGCTCGTGGATGAATGTACCTATTTATGACCCTTTGTATCTTGCTGGAGCTAGAACCATTCTGTAGAAGAGGAGTTTTGACATGTCTCAATCTTTTGTCGATGTTGTCGGGCTAGAAAATTGAGATAGCGCGATGTACTAGATTGCTGAATGTTGTTGTGCTGGGTGATGATGTGAGTTGGCATAAAGATATCTGTCAGTATGTGTGAGTTTCCTGTACACGGAGTGACCTAAATTAGGATATGTGGGACATAAAAGATGTAAAATTGGACGCCGAAGGCGGCTAAGTAGTAAGATATGGAGGGTGCCATTTGAAAAAATTAAGTTATGGTTCTTCAAAATTTCGAGGAGTTAACGTGCCATTGTAAAGTAACCACATAATGTAGACAGCCATTCTCGACGATAAAATATACTCCAACAAGTTACTTAAGCATATTGTGAATTCTAAATTGATATCCGAAAAAACCAGTGTTTTCTGATTTTTTGAATAAATGTCCGCTATAGCATTTTTTTTAGAAAAATCGAATAACTACAAAACTCCCAAACCAAATTGAAAAAAAACTAAAGGTATTTATAAAACTTAACAATAGGTAAATCCAAATATGTAAAAATAACAAAGTAGATGGTAGCAGATGAACTTCTGGTATAACCGGAAGCGCTAGAAATCTAATAATATTTTAAGCGGAGAGAACATAATCGACTATATATTATAATCCCATAAACTTCTACCACAACTTTTTTTATACGGAACCTCCTCTATATTTTCTCAAAAATTAAACCCAGAATTAAAAAACGATTCCGAATATATGTATATAATACATGTCGTATTTTTTGAGTAAATATTTGAACAATCATGTGTTAAATTTATCTTCATCTCTTTCAAATTAAAACGCTTAATTAATTATTGGTTACCGAATGGATAGAACGACTAACAAACTATTTCTGTAGAATCAACATATAAAACGTCAATTGTTTCTTTTTCCGTGCCTACTATATTGAAATTCTATAAATATTGAATTAAGGATTTCAAATACTTTCCCAAAAAATATTAAGAGAATGTCATACATTGCAACTGACTTACTTGACGACCAACCAACTCACTTCAACAACAAATATACTTGAGGTTTAAAGCGAATAATTACGACGTCACAGGATGCTAAAAATCACCGAATTTAATCAAAAATTATGTTTACTAAAAATAAGTAAGCAAAATCGCTTACATACCTCTATATTAAGATATCAAAAACTACACAATGACCATATAAGAAACGTATACCTAACAGTTTATCCAAAAAACGAAAATATTTCATCAGCTTCTATACTGTTGCCTATGTAGTAGTACCATCTTCAAAATGTTAAAATGTGGATCTGTATTGAGAAATATTCAAAGATTTGCAGCAAAAATTATTCTAAATGTGAGGATAAACTTATGTATAACATAATTTTGCATTCGACACAAATATTACATTAGATAAGATCCACTCGTCAATGGAGTTTTAAATATCTAGAGACATATAGAACTTTCCCACAGCAACAAGAATGTTAGAAATATACAACGTAGCAAATATGTATGTTACCTATATCTTTTATTTGAAAAATTATTTGGATCTTCCATTCTAAGTAAGATTTTATACTTGCACAACCCAATAAATAACCGAATATGTTTAGTTTAATGTAATGTAAAAATACATTTACTTTAATAAAATATTACAAACATGGCACTTTTGGTATGGCTGAGTTTTAATAAATTTTTCTCATATTATACACACTATAACTTGTAATTCTAGCGTCAAAGCTCATACCAAGCACTTCAGCTAAAACTTGTACGGATAACCTTTGATTCCCGTATGTACGTAATCGTATATAATCAATAATATAGCATAGTAAATAGACATAGATCAGGTTTCTGAAAACTCCGCTGAACCTCGCCGAATACAAAAAAAGAACCAGTTTCTTTGTAGTTAGATGTAATAAACATTTCTGACCTCTGTTACATATCTGACACTTATCCTACACGATGATCCATTCTCTAAAAATAATATAGCTCTAAAATCGGTCACCGTGAGATAGCAGGGATTATAAAATGTTGTTGAACTTGTTAGTTACATATTGAATCAAGATTTAGGCATGAGCAAACTGTCCGCCTGTTCAGTGCTGCGCTTGCTTACGTTAGACTAAAAACATTTTCAAATTATTTTATTATTAGTTATTACGGGTCGATGGCCGCAGTGGTTAGGCGGCTGACTATTGTTGTGAGAGGACGATAGGTGCCGGGGTTCAATTCTCTGGAGGGACGGTGACATTTTTTCAGAGAGTTTAATCCCGGATCGACTTGCCATTCGCTGTTGGGAGCAAAGTGATTAACAGCGCGGCATCATAAAAGGCGATATGATGCTGTCACAAAGCCATTGAACACAACATACACACACAAAAACTACACCGCGAGAGTTGCAGTGATAGCCAGACAAGCGATACAGTTTACGGAGTCACTGCAACTAAGCACCCACCACATATTAAAAAAAAAATGAACAATTCCAACGCTCTTGTTGGGGCAGTTTAGGCGCAATAAATCAGAGTTTTGACTTCGATTAATTACTGTAGATGAATCTTGGGTACACCATTATACGCCCGAAACAAAACTACAGTCAAAACTACCATGAACTGCGAAGGAGGAATTAGCTCCAAAATAAACAAAAAGTGTTTTTCCGACTGTGAAAGTGATGGCAACTGGCTTTTGGGATATTCATGGAGTTATGTTAATCGATTATCTTCAATCAGGAAAAACCAGTATGGGAGCATACTACGCATCATTACTTGACAAGCAAACGGCAGAAATTGCTGAAAAACGGCCACATTTACAGAAAAAAAATGTTCAGCAAGACCATGCGCCGTCTAGATCACTACTACCAGATCTAGCCCCAACCGACTTCCTTTTGTGCCCTGATCTAAAAATCGCACACGGGGGGACAGAAATTTTCATCAAAAGAGAAGCTCATCACCTCCATAAACTGTTATTTTGCAAAGAAAGACGCCGGGTACTATTTGGACGGATTGAAGAGATAGGAGATGAGAAAAGTGTGTATACTTACAAGGAGACTATGTAGAAAAATACAAATAAAATTCAGGAAAAATTGTCTTGTGTCTTTGTTAGCCTGAAAACTTGTCGGATCACCATCGTACAGCGACTCATAAGAAGACCTACATACACGCTTCCTCGCAGGGCATTGCCATCACCGTGTGCGTAAGATTCATTCTATTTTTTAAGCATTAGTGTTAAAATATTCAGTATAGTACATACACATATCCAAAATGGACGCTGGTCTATAATTTTCTGTGTTATTTCAGTTGCCGCTTTTGTAGATTGGAGTAGTACATACTTTTTTGCACTTGCAATTAGTCGGAAAATACTCCAAATCTAGGGTTTGTTAAGCTGTAGAGAAAGTAGAACAGCAATGCCTCATACGCCACAACAAAGATACAGAAGAAGAATTTCATTTAAACTAGGCTGCTTTTTAACACCTGAATTATTTTTTTCTGCCAGTTCCTCGGAAATGGATATTCCGCGTATATTAATACACCAGTCACGAAACTCTAACATTTCATAAATAGATTTCAACCTACCACATACATATGCAGAAACACGTACGTATGTAACAAACATTAGGCAGAAATATATTTCACTATAAGTTAACCGAGCGTTCTTATGTTACAACTTTCATCTCGGTAAACGATACAAACCAGAAAATGGGAGCAATCAGGTCGTTTAACAACAAGATGTATAAGTCCGATATGTCGACGCGCGAAAGGCCAGATTTTGTCTACAACGCAATTTATCTGGCTCGAGTTTCATGAATACAAAGTAAACGGAAAATGCAAAAATTGAATATAGCTACACGCATCCGGAAATACAAAGCAAGAGTGCTTGTATAAATATTGAACTTTTCTGCATGCGGTATTTGGTTACGTCAACATAGCAAACGTTGGTCGCAGTTAATGGGATACCGATGTTTACACTGCGGCACTTTGTCGTATTATTTATTGACTTATAATTAATTACCGCCTACGTTTAATGAAAATATTACACAGAGGGAATGCATTGCATTTTGTAACTGCCACTGGAAAAAAAGATCTAAATATACGAAATTCATGGATATTAATGCTCTACACAAATATCCTGATGGTCTTACTTAACTGCAAATTATAATATCCATAGCAGACTTCCACATGTGACTGTAGAGTTTAATTATCGGACGTTATTGTTTAATTGTCATCAAGTTTTCTCTTGAGGTTTTGCTGATTATGCTGTTACCTTTTTTACACGGTTTATTTTCCACTTCCCTCATCAGTGACCAGATTGATGTGCTGCATCTATTTTGGCATGATATTTCATCAAACGACCTTATGATGTTATCATCCAGGTGGTACTAATACACAGTGAAATTCCATGTTGCAGCCGTTTTTATGCTTGGAACTATGTTATGTAATATACTGGAAAGTATATTAAAAAGGTTATGTTACAATTTTAGAATATCTACAAAATTTACAAAATCTAGAAATGTTGACGGGGCCTAAATTAAGCCATACCGTTGCTAAAAATATTATGTTGACCAAGATTCTTTTTCAATCTAGAATGTTTCATCGAAATCGGTCGACAATTGTCTGTTTTACATTATAAGTATCCATGTTCTTGGTGGAACTTTGTCGAATTCTTCATATATATAGACTTTAGCATTGTCGTAATCTAGATGACAGTCTCAATATTGAAGGCAATGTTTGATTACTGCAAATCTTTCACTGTATTCACGTTTAAATACATCTCTGCATGCTCCTTCTTGTTTGTCAGGCGCAACTTTTCTCATAATACCATTCAAGTTCCTACGAGGGCCACGCTGAAATAATTGAGATATAGAGCAGTCAAACAAGATAAAGGTTCAAAATTTTATTTTATGTTGAAAGTATTTTCCTTTATTATCTATACACTTTTGTAATGAGGTTTTCCAATGTTCGAAAGCCTCACGCCAAGGTTTTCCAAACTTACTGCAAATATTCGTGGATGGTGAAGTTAATTTCCTCTTCTGGTAAAAATCGCAGACCACATAAATTCGTCTTACGATTAAAAAATAACCAGAAATTGTACGTTGCTGGAACCAGCGAATAAGGGACATATTCTATTACCCTGATGTTTTCTCTCAAAAAAGTTGGAACAGCACTAGCCGCATGTGCCGAAGCATTGCTATGGTATAGCATTAAGCCAATAATTTTGAGATGTCGCAGAACATGTGGCATGCAGTATTGGGTATACCAAGCAGCCGTGACAAACTTTTCTCCATGCCTCTTTTTAACATTTCCAGCGTTTCAGGGCTAATTTTTGCACACTCAACCTTCTGTGTTTCTGCTAATGTACGTGGTATCGATCGCAACACAAGTTTCCTTAGGTATAAACTTCCATGAAGGTTTTGCCTTACTTTTGCGGGTCCAATGTCAAAGGTGGTCTTTATCATCGCGTAGCTGCATCCTTCATGATTTCTTGTGAATACGGGACACATTTTCTGAGGTGACTGCTGACTTGGACCTTCCTGCATTTTGCAAACCATCTATAAATCGTAGCCCAAGATGGGACTTCGTCTCCAAAAGGTGAATGCAAGTGTTGAATGCATTCTTCTTTGTTAAGGCCCGTTCTAAAGCAATATCATAACCCTGAAATGCTCTCGGCCTAGCTCTATAACTATATGTATTTAAAGTTTCACTATTAATACTGTTAAGCGCACGGCGCTAGTACGCCGTGCGCTCTGGAATACAAGTACATTAATGTTTGACGTTTAAGATACACACAATAAATGCTTTATCTCTTTCACCCTTCATCTTCTTTCGTATAGTTGGATCCTTAAGCGGTTTAGGCTTCAATTTTCCTCGAATAATTTATGCTTTACTTAATACACTGACCGGAATCCAGATATTCGCGTGTCTTCTGAATATAGTCAGCTCTTCTTTCGTATAGTTGAATCCTTAAGCGATTTAGCCTTCAATTTTCCTTGAAGAATTTATGCTTTACTTAGTGCAGTGACCGGAACCCAGAAATACGCGTGTCTTCTGAATATAGTCTGCTCTGTCCATTATTACAATTGTTATAATTTGTAATTTAGCGTTTTGTGATATTCGGCACTTCTCCTGTATGATTTGTTCTGCCTCCTCCGTTGATGAATTTGATATGGCACGTTCAATCTGGGCACTCTCTTTCCTCTTAGGTATTTTGGTTAGTTTTATCAACATTTTTTTAGTTCCATTATCCCTCTTTTGTTAAGTTTACCATGTTCTTTAGATATGTACAATTATTGATTCTGTTAACTGTTCCCCACACCTCCTCATCTTTCTCTATTCCGTTGTATTGTTCTATCCGTAAAGTGTTAACTGCCTTAATTACCCCAGAATATAGCAGAAAAATAGTATTACAGGCAACTACTGTCAAGCTTTTGATAACGCTTGTCGAATCTAAACTTCAAAAGAATTCCATGCTTTTGATAGCTGCATTAGGTGGAATTCTGCACATATAATGTCTACCACGCGTAAAGTATAAGACCTATGTATAATGAAAGGTGGGATTCCTATATTCAGGTATAGGAAAGGTGCATTGCATTATGCGCGTGAAAATAAAAATTTGAAAAGGATGTGCTGTTATTAAATGGAAAATGCAGTCAACAAATATTATCAAAAGAAGAAATTGTTCTAGTATTGTTTATGCATCAATGTATCTAACAAAAATTAACAGAAAATTTTATTTCCAATATATACCATAACTTTGACCGCGTGCTGTATGTATAATTTTATATGTATTCATTACAAAAAATAAATCTTTATAAAAATTCTTACTTCACGGTGCATGCAATTGTATAATGTATACATATGTGCGACCTTACTCATTTTACTAATTGTTACAAATAATATTTTACTCCAGACCTATGGACACCTACAGGCGATTTAACAATTACAATCTTTATGCAGCTCGAAACTAATCCCATTGGTGTTGCTCAGATAACATAAGTACACACTTTCATCCGCATATGTGTTGTTGTTTCAACGGGATTGTATAGTTTCTTTCCGTTTAATTTGAACTACCTTATGAAACCTTAATTTTTCTCAACACTATCAACAATAAATACGACCTTTCTTGGTTCTTGGTTTAATATAATAAATAAAAAAAGATAATATTATAAAATAGAAAACAGAAAAACATTATCATTGTTATTTAAAAATCCTCCGAAAATCGAAAATTCTCTAAAGTATTAGAAATACGAAGGAGTACTTTAGATATAACAATGCATTTGTATGTTGGTACAATGTAAACATATAATCACAACTAACTTTAAAAAAATAACAGTTAGACAACTGCTGGTAACTAAGGAAAGCGTTTTATGAATTTGAATCTGTATGTGTTCTGAGAAATTATCAGAGAGGAATTCTTGATTCGTTCATTTAAAATCAGTTATTTAAATTTCTGAAAAATCTAATTGGAAAAATGCAAATATAGCGGTTCAAATATATTTAGAAGAGTAAAACTACTAGACCATTTTTCGTGAACCATTTGTCAGGATATATATATATTTTTTTTTTAACGCGTGGTGGGTGCTTAGTTGCAGTGACTCCGTAAGCTGTATCACTTGTCTGTCTATCACTGCACCTCTTGCGGTGTAGTTTGGTGTAAGTTGTGTTCAAATGGCTTTGTGACAGCATCATATCGCCTTTTATGATGCCGCGCTGTTAATCACTTTGCTCCCAACAGCGAATGGCAAGTCGATCCGGGATTAAACTCTCTGAAAAAATGTCACCGTCCCTCCAGAGAATTGAACCCCGGTACCTATCGTCCTCTCACAACGATAGTCAGACGCCTAACCACTGCGGCCATCGACCCGTTAATATGACAAGAATTAGAATTAAAAGCGACGAAAGGAAAGAGCAATAAAAAGAATTATTCAGAAAAATCAGCGGGTTACTTAGAACTTCATTCAGATTTATTGCTGTATTTTGAAAGATACAAATGCCGTATGACGTTGGTGAAACCACAGTTATCGCTTGAAACTTCTAGTGCCGACCTGTTACACTATACATGCATATACAGAGTGTAGCAATAGTGCGATATTCTTCCATATCTCGCTTGCTACGTATAAAATAACGCAAATACTTAAATACAAAAGTTGTTTGGCTTTATGAAATTTCTAATGCCAAATTATTTTACAGTAAGCAGGGTGCTTCATTTGCCCGTAACCACCAGTAGCTTTAAGTTTTTAAATAGAACATCCTATATATTAAATTTTCTAATTGCTTGGGAAATTTTAAAACAACCTTATACAGGATAATATACACCTATTTGCATTGGTTTGCAAGATATTTACATTTTTTTGAAAATGTTGACATTTTCTAGCATCAGAAAACTGCCATTATTTCGACAACGGAAAAATATACCATTGTGAAACTTTACGCACCACTAAAACCATCTTTCATAATGACAATAAGCTAATCTAGACTTAAATAGGTTACACAGAGTGCTCTAGAAATCAGTACCTTTATGAAACAATTGAAATTATATTATTACTAAACTTATACATTAAATGTCTACTGTACATCTAACCAAACTCAAAGTTTTATGTACACAATTGTATAACTTTTTGGCGAAATGAACATACCTGTTTTTCTACAAACGTCAATATTTATAATTGCCAACAAAAATATAATTATGTATCTGTAAAATATATATATCTTCATGAAAGAGTGCTGAAAATTTTTGGACAATAATTTCGTTTAAAAACAAAGTTGTTACAATATCCCTATTTTAAGAAGCCACTTACGTCTGATACTCATCGACGATATTTATGGAAATGTCAAGGGCTAGCACATTCTCTGGTTTCAGATGATACAAATACAAAAGAGTATATTCTATTAAGAACTTCAATAAACAGAAATGTGAAAAGAGAATAAAAATGTAACCCACTTTACACGCAGTTATCATAGATTACAAATGCAACATTACTGCCTTACCAGAGAAAGATCGGTAATGCTCCGCTAAGATTGTAAGTAACGAATGAAAAATTGTAATAAACACGCATTACAAATTAATCAACCATCTTATATTCATGGGCAATAAATTTTAAAAACATTATGGATTGATTAAGAGGAGGCTGCCTGGAGGGGATGGCAAACTGAACCGGACCTCGGGTGGTTGCAAAGATTCGAGGCGCGTAAATGTCCATACATACAATATTATAAAATTGTAAACTCACCCTGCAGTTATTTCTTTTAAATAAGAGATGTCTCAGCTGTCGCAGAAAATCTTCTGTTAAATGTATAGAAGTGTATTCAAATATCGATATAACAGGGATGTATGGAATTGTTCAAGGTCAGACTCATATAAGAAACGGAAAATATGTAAATTTCTTTATAATACGGGGAATACTTGCAGGTATTTGTACCTGGAAGAAATAACAACCTTCGAAATACGAAAAGATCTACAGATTACTTAGAATTTACTTTTGTTTGGATAAAGATCCGCACATATTTTCATAGGACAATATTTACATATATTATATGTATACATAAGATTGACTTTACTCTAAATAAATCTTTTTTCTACAAAAGAAGTAGGTAAATCTGTTATACGAGTATTATAAAATAATATTTCTGGAATTATTTACAGTTCTCATAATACTCATATTGTTAACGACCGTAAGAAATTTTACTTGATGTACAGTTTATGGGTTAAGTAATGTCTTCTCCTTTCAAGCATTTATCAAACTTTCTTCAGCTTATGCCCGTTCAGACGTTTTCGCAAATGTCCATGAGATGTATAGTTGGGTGTTCAGAATAGCCCGACCCACGAAAACGATCGAATTGGCCTGAGCGGAAGAAAGTTTGATAAGTGCTTCAGAGGGGAAGACATTACTTAATCTACAAACTGTACCTTGCATTCACATTGATAGCATTTTACTTGTCAAACTTGCCGCCGAAGAAGCAAACTTGTGACGTTGTGCCTTATAGCGGATATAACCATGGTTATAAGGAAAGAGGAAACGTATACTCATATAATATTTTTGTACTCGCTTATCAAAACCTGTCATTTCACGATTCGATTTGCGTGCGTAAAAAGTCACTTTAAGCACGAGTGCGTAAAAGTAAAGTTGGTACTTCCTGGAACTTGATTAATTTAATGACATTTTAAAATCATAAATCCCTAACCTTAATAATATGGTCATAAACGATAACGTATTTAACAATATGTAGATATTATTATTATAGTTCTCGTACAAAAAATATTGTACAAACTTCGTGCGTGAAACATTTCGCGAATTCGTGTCCATAAAGCGCTCGCCTCCGGCTCGCGCTTTAAACTGGTCACTCATTCGCGAAATATGATTTCACGCACTTGGTTCGTAAATAACTAATAATTCATCTACAGGTTATTTGCACTTTCGTCAGTAATACAAGCGACGTCATGTTCCAGCACCAATGCCAAATGTGTTTTGATATCAATATAGGTTATGTATACTTATTTTGACAGTTAGATTATGTACATTATACACTTAAAAAGTAAGCTGATATTTGTCATTTAAAAAACGTGTGACTGAAAAAATTACCTTTAGTTACCAATACTTATTACCTATATTTATTCATTTTAATGTCAAATATCTTTAAAATACTTATTTTTATCAATATAAGTAATGGTAATTAGTGTAATAGTTGATTTGCATAATTTTGACAGATATATATCAATATCTCTCTCCGCGTGATTGTACAGTTGCTCCGGCATTCTGCTGTCACTTGCTCCAATGCACACAATATTTTTACACATGATAAATCCTAATGTAGTCAAATATTTGTTCTAAAAAGAATAGTTTTTAAATGCGATAATGGAAATAAATAACAAAAATACAAAGAAAAACGCGCTACATAGAAAATGTCAATTTGACTGATGAGTAATGGCATGAACTGACTGTAATTGAAAACACGAGAACTTTCTATTTGACTAAATTTATTGTGGTACGAATGAGTCCAAATAAACTTTGGGTGAACTATACCTATATCACTAAACAATTTTTCAATTTCGCGAGTAGGTATCTATAAGGTAGGATTCCATGAATATCGATTTTGAAAAGGATGCAATTGAAAATTAGAAAGTTTGTAATTCTGGCTATTCTTATCAAATTTGATCACTGAATTGGTTTTAAAAAACTCAGGATTCCGTAAATATCGATTTTGGAAGCGATCGGCCTAAAACAAAAATGTTCAAAATGGCAGCCACTTACATAAATTTGATCACTGAATTTGGTTTAGAAAGCTATGGCTTTGGTAAATATCGATTCTATACAGAATTAGTCCAAAAATAAAGAAGTTTAAAATGGTGGACACTACCAAATTCACCAAATTCCTCTCGCCAGCTTTAGTGTAAGCTTAGATAGATGTGAACTGTTTGTATAATTTGTTGATTTATAATTTTTTTTTTTATGTGTGGTGGGTGCCTAGTTGCATTGACTCCGTAAGCTGTATTACTTGTCTGGCTATCACTGCAACTCTTGCGGTATATTTTGGTGTGTGTAAGTTGTGTTTAAATGGCTTTGTTACAGCATCATATCGCCTTTTATGATGCCGCGCTGTTAATTCACTTTCGCAAAAGCGAATGGTAAGTCGATCCGGATTTCGACCCTCTGAAAAAATGTCACCGTCCTATCGTCCTGCCACAACTATAGTAGGTCGCCTAACCACTGCGGCCATCGACCCGTTTAATAATAATACTATATTGGACGTGACAATAAACAAATTCGATTGAAATTTAAAAAAAACAAACGTAATATATGAAACATGTTATGATTTATAACTTATGCATACAAGTTATGCCACAGAAAAATAAAAAAATATCTCTATTATTTTGTAGTGCAATAGCATGATTTGATAGATTCTGGGCGTAAATCTATTCATTCGTTAATTTCATAAAGATCGGAATGGTAACATTCACGAAAAATTTCACAGTACATATTTTTGGTGATTTTAGTTCAGGAATAATGATTCAAAATTTAAAATGAATTTAGAACCTTTTAATTTATCTATCTATATTCTCGCTTTTTATTACTTCGTATAGAAAAAAAAGTGTTATTAAAGTAAATTACCTATAAGTTTTACACCGCAATCCACAATGGTGTATTGAGTTCAGCTATTGACGGTACGATCATGTCATGATACGATAACCGCATATCATGGGCCGCGAAAACAATACAAATCATACGTATTACTGCTATTAAAGTCCCTAGACGAGAGACATCTTCCGCACAATGTCCAAACTACACGATTTCGGAGATATGAAGCAAAAGCGACAGTAGCGCTATTTAGTTCAAATATTCGCTAACTTGTCTAGATTATTTTTTATCCATAATCATTTAATATTGTTATTACAAACTTGAAAGGCTGAGATATTAATTCCATTGTTGCGATTGATAGTACAGTCATGTATGTCGGTTTTGTATATTTCAGAATTTTAAATGTATTTAAAATACACATAAAAATTAGAATTCTCTCTATGTCCGCGATGTACCTTTTTGGTTTGACATTAATTTTAACGGTGCTCATACGCATACTTTGTATTGTTGTTTAGCTTACGCCCTGCTCTGTTCTTTCGTCATTCTATTGCATTTCTGTTTAGTTTGATTTTTGTAGTATATTTTGCGAAAACAATAATACATTGAAGCTGTGTTAAATACAATATTTTTACACGGGAAATGCAGGCAACCAAACATACTGCAGCCCCATCTTAAGCTTCTCTTTTTCTCTTTATATAACAATTACCCGATTAATCTAGTTTACAATCTAGCAAATATAACTGATGACGCATGTAAGTAAACCACATCAATTATTTGTTAAATTTGCCAAATAATATTCCTTATGATAACTTTGCGAAACCCATATAATCACAAAATCGTATTATATTTTATGGTTCTGAGTAGTAAGCTTTGCTTATTATCCACATACACACTTGGATAATTTGCTTGACTGCATCTAAAATTTCCAACTGTTACTTTATCGCGAAGGTTTAATACCCATATACAAACACTATTTACATATATAAATATTAAATTCATATCTTGTTTCTAAACTTCCCAAACAGAATAGAATGATGCCTGGTTGAATTAATACGACAAACCATACAAACACTGCACAATCATCCATTCTGTTCTAAAAACGATTCTCTCGTTTGTTTGTCCTTTGTATACATCCAAACACACACATACAAGGCTTTATGCGTTCATGTTTGTTCAGTTGTGTTTTCTTAGTATGATAAGTGCAAACAATATTATAATATGACTATTTCATCGCAAAAGGCTGTTTTCGGCGAACAAATATATATTCCTTTCGGTTCAAATGTATCCTTAGGGATTTTCATCCTTTTTTGCAGATTACTACTTTCTTTGCCACGGTTCCGTGCCGACATTGTTTTCTTTCTATTTCGCGTTTCTGTGAAATATTAATTCACTTTTTCCTTATTGTGTGCATTCTATTTTTGGTTCCATGGTAAAGATATATGTGTTCATTTGCGATTGAAATGAACTGCCTACTTCATGCTAATAAAAATTTCTAAATATGTATCTGTACGGTTTACTTGCTGAACAATTTGCTATACAGAATGTACTTAACTTACTGTTAACAACGATTGAGGAATAGATATTTCAAAAGCAACGCCTCAAAGTCTCAACGCATTGCCGCATGTAAAATGTATACAATGTGACCGCTTTGCACTATAGCAATACCTGTAGTGTAAGCGAAACACACAGAGGTGTCCGTGTATTAGAACGGTAAAGAAGACGATAGATGTGGATTTTTTGGACAAATGCGCGTCCATTATAGGGATATGCGAAATACTAGCTCTGTTGTAATCCAGTAGAACATTGCTACTTCTTTACCGTTCTAATACACGAACACCTCTGTGTGTTTCGCTTGCACTACAGGTATCGGCTATAGTGCAGACGCACGCGATCACATTGTATACCTAAAGTTTTGCTGGTGAGATGCGCAAAAAACATTGTGTGAGTGAAAATTTTCACGGAGGTCTCGAACAAGTGCTTTCTGCGGCAAAAATAAAACCTACAAGATATATAAATAAGTAAAAATTAAATAAAACCCGGACTCGCCTGAAACTATAGAATTGTTTAACTTTCGGACGACGAGGTACGGTGACTTTGTCACCTAGCGCTCGTTTTTCAGTCATATCTCCGTTTTCCAAATTGCAAGTTCATGACTTTATTTGAGTTTTTCACCCCTTTCCCTTTCATTATAGTTCGGTGCTATGTAAAAGCGCAACATTGTTTACGGAGAAGTAATCGACACAGCAAGAATTGTACGAAATATAGGCGAAAATCGCGTGCGACTCTCGTTACAGAGGGTTGGCACGCGATTTTCGACTCTATTTCGTAAAGTAAAAAATTAATAACTTTAGAACCGCTGCAGATAATCAAACCAAATTTGGAATGTTGGATGAACAAATCGTACTCTTTCTTTTAGTGACACAAATTTAATTCAACTTTTACCACAAAGGAGGGGTGAATTTTTCCATGTGTACTCCAATGCTTGTAACTTTGTTCATAATTAACCACCACACCATTAATTACCACATTTAAGCTCTTCTTGTCGTTAATGATCAATGTATGGCGAAAGAAATCGTTTTTCATCTTCTATTTGTAAAACAAGCGATAATATACTGTACTTTCATTATTTTGCACAGAGGTGTACGTACATCTTCTCTTAAGTAGGGTAGGTGGGGGTAAAAGTACGCTTGCAGTAAAATTTACCGCCAGAATCTTTTTTAATGGTATCGCTGAAATATGACACTGCCAGTTGTATATTAAATGTGTGTGTGAAAAGGTATGAGCAAAGAACCATGTGTTTCTAAAAAATGAGGTAAATACAAGTTTTGTACTTGGTAATGTAACTATAGAAAGTTTTTGATACCTTAAAAAAGGTTTTAAAGTTGCGGCGTTTTGTTTGATGTGTATCAAGGGATAAAACCTTCATCTGCAAACAATATTATTGTAAACTCAAACACGTGTTTGTAGGTTATCTTTTTCTAGATGTGCGTAAATAAAAAGGGGCAAAAGTACGCAGAACAAACGGGGCAAAAGTGTGTATGCGTAGTTTGCCTCATACGTTTCGATTCAGTCAAACTGAAGAAAGTGCATTTGTTAATCAGAAGGATATTGTTCAAAAACTTGTATGTTCTCAACTGCCGCAGTCTGGACATTTTGCCAATACGCTCCATTTTAATAATAATCTTGGACAATATGTAGCGCTGCTGGATTAAAAAGTCATTTTAATACATATAATCATCCATGTTTTTTAGTTCAATAAATGTTATTAACTTGGTATAATTTATTTTTCTTAGATACTTTATGCATAGTATGTGTACCTCATATCTGCGTATTTTTGTCCCATGTCAAGGGGCAAGAAATCGCAAGCACATGAGTGCGAATATACGTTGGTAAACTACAAGTTCAAGATGTTTTTACTATTTTTCTCCTAAAATTTAAAATATCTCGGTTATATTTTTCATCGGTAATGAGCTTCAAGTCAAAACTGCGTACTTTTGCTCTCACCTACCCTATATTTACAGAATATTCTAGATATATAGATTGCTGCCTAGGATATTGAATTCAGACAAGTATAAGTACTTATATCGCATTTGTCGGGCATTTGGCATTTGGGATCTTGTAAAAACTCTCCTATTAGCTCAACTACTCTGAATCAGTTATACGGCACATATTATACTGTTACCGCGGCTACGGTTACATCATAGTGATTTAACTTCCCTTAACACAATGAAAGACTTTCTGCGTCATCATTCAGTATACTGGTACGGCAACATGCGAACATCTCTGACTCCCATTGTGAAGTTTCTTGCTCTTGTAATTTCTCCCTAAAATTGTTGGGTTGCATAAATCGTTCTGATTATATTATATTTTGCCAAATTTCACCAATTTGTATTTGATATTAAAGGTAATGAAGTTTAGAGGTCCATGTAAAATGTGGGATTTTTTCAGTGGTAGGTGTATCTGCAATGATAGTCTTGACAATACAGCAACAACAAGCCGTTGCAGCTGCATCCTCGTTTATACATTGTGCATGTAAATGTGTTTGTGTGATATATGGCTAGATAATTACATTGAACAGACACCGGAGTGTTACAAATTATTTCACATAAGAAAGAACTTTTTCGCCTTCTGCGGAATTATCATTGCCATACACTTTACTAGCATAGTGCAAACGCGGATGGGCGAAGCTGCAGGTCCAACTGCATAAATTGAATAATATTTCAAAATTCAAGCGTCTACTATGTCAGATTTGATACAACTTTTTAATAGTCTTGCAACTTTTATACCTACATATTTGAAAAACGTTATGAAGAGTAGGATTGAAACTATACATGTTTTAAACTTCTAATTATAAAATTACAAATTAATGCCCGTGTAGTTTTGGTAGGCGAGCGAGGTTTTTCATTTGCAGTAAGGAATTTACGGTTTACAATTTTTTATGAACAATAATACTACAAAACCTTAAAATGTAGACAATTGTGATATAAGACATGTAAGAGTTATAAATGTTGAGATTAAATAATGACAAATTACAACTACAAATATTGTATTTGTTACCAGATATTACTATGAATACAATAATCTTCAAATAATGTTTCTTGTTAGGGCTATATCTACAGTAAGGATTGTTCCAATAACCAAATTTTTTAAGTGTGGTCGATGCTAGTTTACGTAATTTGATGATATTTTGTGGTGCGTGCAACTGCGGCAGCTTCGTCAGCTGTACACTTGCTTTACTTATGTAGATTACCACAATACCATAACTAACATTTCATAGACCTTCAGGCAGCGTAGTTAAGTATTCTTAGAAATTGACGGACGTATATTTCCACAGCAATATAAAGCAGTAAAATCAATACTTCGCTACTATTGACTTACTCCACTAGTACGAGTAACAGGTTCTCATTACCCTTGTATCCAATTGTGTAGTAGTAGTATGTAGTAGTAGTAGTGTACCAGTATTGTTCGAATTCTCAGTTCATCTGTTTTGCGGAAACTAATCTATGCTTGTGCTTCAAGGCAACATTTTCCTACTTGTAGTAATGGGTAATCATCTTATATGTAAAAATGAATTATGCTCCTACTGCAGACGATTGTCTAATAATTGCCCAATTAGCCACAACTGTTATACTTTCCGCGTATTGAGCTATAAAACTTCTGTTTCCCATCGCTTTTTTTCCAGTCACAAATATAGTGCTGTAAATTTTACTGAACATTGCTCTCAATCGGGGTATAACTAAATATTTGATAGAGAACAATTAGCAGAGATAAACCTCTCTGAAATTCTGTTCAATTATATTTTATGCATATGTAATGATGCTGAAGTTGAATTTAATCACATACATGATTGGACAATTCTAGAATTGATGAACGCAATTGGTTTCTAGGTTTGTGTCAGATGAAAACAGCGATAATGATAACGCCTAAATTTGATATAAATAAATAGCTTAAAAAGTAGACAATTATACGTAATATATAAATAAAACATCTAAGAAGAGTAGCATGCAATTTCCTAGATTTTCATTTATAATATAACGATATAAATGATATACATAAGTATGTATGTACACTCGGTTGATTTAAAACCGACTCACCCAACAAGCGGCGTAGACCTAACGTCGCACACAGAAACTTTCAACATTTAACTGGATGTTTGTAGTAATAAAGCAATTTGCTTATGAACAGGTAAAATAGCTACGTAATGCGAAATGAATGGGAAGATCGCTGCAGAAATATATTCTTTTTCAGATACTTTTAATATCTGCATTATTACGTAGTATAGCGTTTGCCAACACCCATTACCATTAATGACATATCAACCCAAATAAAATAATTATTGTATTTCTTGCTATCCCTACTTAACTGAATTTAATAATATGCTACAAATCAATTTTAGAACCATAAGAAAAATTATTTATCAAAGCAGCTAGACAGGAATCTGTGTTCATCTTAAGTTTGTGTCGTTAAAAACACTGATTTTATTCTAGAATTAATAACAAAACACACAGTCGACAAATAATTATTTATTTCAAATAATAAAGAATGACATTTTCTGCACCATCAAGCGAACATTCATTCTCTAAAGTATATATAATAGACTTTTATATCTTGTCCCCATACATATTCTTACTCATGTAATTTCTTAATCGCATAAATACTTAGAAATATAGTGAAATTGTATGCGATAGCGATTTAACTATATGTTTGTTAAGATCGAATTAAGAAATTATCGGTTTAGGAATTTATAAATGATCCCTTGCATATGAAACTGGATTTAATAGAAAAATATATTGTATATACATATAAATAGTAATTTACATACAGTTGACCACTCTATTACTGCTTTGCATACGGGTACCGCAGTAAAGCATACTTTTATCGGGTTTTATGGCAGTTTGAGTCGATTCTAAATCAACCGAGTGTACATGTTAACTGACTAAAGGCCGGTTTTACAAACCTGGAATAAAGCAAGTATAAGTTATCCGCGGGATAAGTGTTAGCGAGTACTAGCACTTATTCTAGGTTTGTAAAACCAGCCCTAAATAAAGTTAGTTTCTAATCAATATCATGTAAGTATACAACAATTATTGAGTAATCATACCTGTCTTGCATTTATAAATTGTTAATTTGCTCACAGTCATGCATAACAGCTTGTGTTTGTAGTTAATGGTTTAATACATATACTTTCAACTATAATTGCATGTTTGCCTTGTTACAGGTAAATATCTTTTTAATGATGGGCTCTTAGTATGCCGAATATAGGCAGTATATTATTGTGTAACGACCAATGCAAAAACTGGCACAGTTGAATATGACAGAAGGTATTGTTTGATTATTACTAAAGTTATTTTTCACAAAGTAGTGATTTCTCGTCCGACAGTTGCTCCAATAACACAAAAAAACAAAATTAAACTAAATACATACGTACCTTATAAAAAATAAACATGCATATTATACAACATATTAAACCTGGAAAGTGTAGGAAAGAAGGACACGAAATGGGCTGTTGAGAGATTGGTGCACCTCTTTCGATATAACGCGAGCTTCTTGATATTCACGGCGAGACAAAATACCAAATTATATATGTGTAAAACACTATATTTGCATAATCAGTAATTAGCCCCATGCTCTAAATACACTCTTTCGGTCTTGATGTAGTGATATTTCACAAAACGTCGTTATACTTTCTCGTAACGAGTTATAGATAAGAGTATTCGGTAATGTTCAAAGCATGCTCCAATTTCAATAATTGGTCATTCAGAAAAACTCCTCTCCTGTCCCATATTTGTGAATTGTTACTATGATTATTATTACCATTTTCGTTATTATCATCTTTGGAATATGCTACAGTGAAAACTAGTAATAAAGCTTTTTGTGTTGGTATTCCATCATTTAGTAAGAAGAACAATAACATAGAAATACATATGTACACACGTACGAAGTAATTTGAAAACTCCGGACGTTCGAATGAATGTCACAAATAGATATCCATTAGATGATTTTGACTATATATCATTTTAATGAAACGATTATGTAAATTAATTCCGGCTACGCGTACGGCGTACATATAAATGATTGCCCATAGTTACATAACTGCTCTCATTTCATTCTGTCCTACGGCAAGTCGACAACAACGAAATTCCTTTTGACATGAAAATGTTAAATCCGGTGTAAATTTTACGTGCTAAACCCCAATGTGGTTGTGAAAGACTTGTATTGGTTTTTATTTCACAGATCACTATTATTTATAACAGGAACACTACCATAGAAATTACTAATATGTGGAATAACAAAACAGTAGTATTACATATATAAGCGTACACATTTTACTTGTTAGCAACCACAATGTGCCCTTTTATTGGTTGCTATTCAATTTTTGATTTTTGTTTTATAATAATAAGTTTTTACATATGTCAACATAGGTATACGTGACTTGTGCGTTCCTGTTTTTATAATAAAGTATCTTACGTAAAAATACGTCCAATTTTCCTGTAAGCAACGAAACGCCAGTGCATTAATATATATTTATTGCTTTGAAAATTGAAGCAGTCCACTGCAGCCGTTTGCTGCATGTTAGTCTTATTCAGCATTCTGGATGATTCAAAACAATGTCCTAATCTTGTGCAATAGACCGCAGAATATCTTGCGCTTGTATCTCCCAAATTCACTGTAGATACATATTCTTCTACATAATCGCTAATATTCTCACAAGTAACGATCCCTATAAAAGTTACTATCAGTCTATATCCATGCATTAGTATTGACTAATAATATTTTATATAAGACGACTAAGATCTATAACTATCTCATAACCATTTTACACCGCGTATATATTTTAGAAAACCTAGTAATACTGTTCCACTTGTCTGCACAATATGGATATGTGTAAGAGCGTATATGTATCCCATAGTATTTGCGAAAATTTGATGAATATAATCGGCGTCTACTGGACAATAATTGAAATAATTGCAATCAAATGTAAAAAATTACATTCCTAGGATATGAACTGTTATCTTAATAACAAACAATTTATGTATATACTCGTACTTTCCACTAATAATTGATCTTTCTTTGTACTCGCTTACAAAACCATGTCATTTCGCCGTTGCATTTGCATGCGGGAACTTAATTTTCCCACACTAATGTGAAAAGTAAAAATTACATTAAGAGGGTCGTCTACCAGCTGATAATTTTGCAGCGGTGCCATATATACATAATTCTCTAAATCGTTTGCTTGATTTTATTTCAATATAATTTGAAAATTGGGCTTCATACACATATTTCTACAAATATTTTATATTTATATATACAATTTTTTCCATTAATATTCAATATTAACTTCACAACCTCTATTCCCGTTTACCTTGATAGGGGAATAGAGATTACTCAATTAATTTTTAGATTTAACTATTGAAATTTGCTATGAGCATGCAAAATACGTCTACACATGTGTGTATGAAGCCTAATTTTAAAATACGTTTTAAATAAATTATAAAAACATTATATTATGAAAAAAATTATCTGTGGCAACATCGCCAACTGTCAAACGGTAGTCGAGCCTCTTAATAATTCAAAAACATATTTTCTATCTATTGTATTTTGAATGTTGTAGTTAAACCTAGAATAGCAATAAACGGTAAAGGTATACTACGAATTAGTATACAGGGTGACTGGTAATGAAACGGTCATACTTTACAGCGTGTTAGTAAAGATCATTAGCAATAGATATAGCCCAATTTGCCTTATCCAAAAGTCGCCCGTTTTCGACATATTGTGTTTTTTTTGTTTTTTCGAAGTACACTAATTACTCTACTTATTACGCCAACTATCAAATGGTAGTCGGGCCTCTTAAAGAAATAAATCATTATTACAGTGATAAAGTCTAATTATAAAAATGCCCATTTCAACTAAATTTGATGTATTACAATTTGCAAATTTCATACAATTAATTAAAAACTATAAAAAACGTGAATAGTACTATCTATTACCTATTACTAATTTTTAATGACACTGAATTTTCAACCAAAAAATTTTTTTTATGTATTTTCTGTACGTGCCTACAATTTACGTTATCCTCAGAATATATGATAAAAAATACTCCCATTATTAACACTGCCTGCTCTAAGATACTTGTATCTACTGAGCTCCAATACCTAGGAGTGACTTTGAACGCCAAATTAACATACAAACCACATCTGGAACGTGCGACCAATAAAGCCACGAGGTCGTTTGGTAAAATGCGACGGCTGAAACTTCTGATTGTACGCTGGCTGTACACGATAGTTATAGTACCTTCTATAACTTATACATCACTGGTCTGGTGGCACAAAGCTAGTTTTGGCTATGCAACCAACGCACTTAGAAGGGTCCAGAGGATTGTCTGTCTAGGCATCACGGGGTTCTGCCCTCGACACCGACAGCAGCTATGGAGAGGATCCTTGGGCTTCCTCTGCTGCAGTGTAGTGGGCGCAGGAATTTCGCCGGTAAAACGAGAGACCATCTTCACCTACATCGAACAGACGGCATCACTGTCCATAAGGCCAGACAAGATCTCGTCCGTCTTCAGTTTCAGTGAGGTATACAATGAAAACATTTTCAGCAGAGAGACTACAAAAGTCCTTGTTTGTAAATCAAGGTGAGGATTTTCCCAGATTTGTGGATGCTTCTAAAACACCGAACGGCACGGAAATAGGGATTTGGGGAGATGGAGAATCCGATGGCAAGACCATTAGCTTGGAGAATTCTCCGCCCACCTTTCGGCGGAAATAATTGGCATCTAGGTCTGCGCAGAGGACATTTTAAAATGTCCCCCCTTAAACGGATTGGTAGAAATTTTATCTGACAGTCAGGCTGCCCGTAGAGCGTCTATAATGCTCAGGTTTGATTCCGAGATGGTACTTGACTAGCATAGGAAGCTCGACAAATTGGCGGAACATCACAGCGCTAAGATGGGTGCCTTGGAATTAGAAACAATGAAATAGCTGACAAGTTAGCCAGAGGTGCCAGCGAACGACCATTCATATCATTCCAGAACCGACGTATGGAAGTTCCTATAGCAGCATCGAAACCTTTGTCAAATCTGAACTGGCTGCTATGCATTGTTCCTATTTGCCGGTGTTAGACATTGTAAATCTTTCGAGATCCACCCAAATGAGAAAAGACTTGGCAGGGTAGTCTTTATAAGCAGAGACAGGCTGAGTCTACCCACAGGGATCTTAACCGGTCAGTGCGCATTGAACCAGCACACGCATCCCATGGCTCTAGTAAACTCTCCCCTGTATAGAAACTATGAGAGTGAGGAAGAAACTCCAGCCCATCTCGTTGCCCAACAGCGGACAGGCAGAGGCGGATATAGTTTGTGGTTTGTAACGGGACGCGATAATTTCAATCATTTTATTTTATTAAATGTATTTACGTGATAAGGAAAACAAGTACTTATTAAATATATTAAAAAATATTATTTTATTTTAATTAATGTAATGCACCGATCTGTATATATTTCGTAACTGTATATATTCTCTATGTTAAAATTTCATGTATTCTTAATAGTTAAAAATGTAACGGTTTTAACCGACAACGAGTGAAGAGGTGGTTTTTAGTAAAACTGTACTGGCGTACAAATATTGGCTCGCCTCCGAATGTAATAGAACACTTCCCGTCAGGACGCCGACAAGTCTAGTCTGCATTGAAATTGATTAAAAAGTTTGTCAAGTTAGGGCCAGTTAGTGTTCCTATAAACATTATAAGTATTTAAATAATCAGTATAACAGTAAGGCCGTGTTTATTAGGAAGGGTCAGCACGTAGCCAATAAGTAAAATACTGATAATCAAGAAATTGCAAGAAAAACACGCTCGAGGCCCTAGACAAATCACCGAAAGAAACGGACATTCGGCGGGAAGGACAAGCATCAACGAGCGTATGCGAAGAGAGAAGATGTATTTGGCCAAAAAACTATTATATTTTATAAATACGAGCTCGTAACCAATAAAGTTATTAACCATTGTTTTTATGTAAATATTGCTGTTGTAGTTCTTTTGAATCTACATATATACAGCGTGTTCAAATTGAAGTCGGCACTATTGCTAACTTTGTTACTACTAAAGATACGATGTTGGTTAAATGACCAAAGTAGTAGCGTTTTTTCTTCCGCTTATGATGGTAAAATTTAAAAAAAGAATTGAACTTTGCGTTTTCGTGATATAAAAAAATAACATTTTTTTAAATGGAATACCCTGTATATTTTTGCACATTTTAAATAATAATTTAATTTTAAACAAAATCTATTAATACATAGACACCCAAAAATTAACAAATAATGCACTACAAGCATGTATATGTACCAGTTGATATGAATATCGTGTAGAGCCAATGAATGTGCGATTATTGGCAAGTAAAAGAAACATTTTATTATCATCTATTATCTAAGGCGAACAAAAAGTCGTTGGTATTTTGATGATAATCATATTGTAGTTTTTAATCGCTTGCTAATAGTAATAATAAAAACGCAATTTAGCTTCAATTTTACGTTTATTATAAGCGTAGACAGAATCGATTTATTCCACTAGTTTTAAATTTATCACAGATAACTAGGGCGGAAACACAAGATACATATCTAGTATCTGTCAAGATTACCAGTGTTAGTTTAGACAACGTAAGCACACAGCTATTTGAATTTGCTCCAACAATGGCATTTACACATTTAGAAAATAATAATACTAGCTTTACCTTTACGTCCTTATAGTTTGTAAGAGTAGGGTGGTTACGCATTCAATGTTTTGCATTCAGAATTTCCCCTTTTTTTGTTCAAATAAGATTAATATTGACAATAATAAAGAGCAAAGTGTATTAATTTTTCGATAACTAGTCAATGTCTACATGATTTTCCATTAATGCTTGTATTTTGTTTATTATACTTTTGGGTGTCTATGTATTAATGAATTTTGTTTATATATGTTGGGTTTTATCCATAAATACCTTATTTACTTTGCTGTACTTTTGTTTATTCACTTTATGTCTTTCTTTTTGTGGGTAAAATAAAGGCTATTATTATTATTATTATTATTATTATTATTAAATTATCATTTAAAATGTGCAAAAATATACAGGGTATTCTATTAAAAAAATGTATTTTCTCTTAATATCTCGAAAACGCGAAGTTCAATTGTTTTTTAAATTTTATCATCGTATTCAAAAGGAAAAACACTACTACTTTGATAATTTAACTGACATCGTAGCATCAATAATAACGAAGTTAGCAATAGTGCCGACTGCAATTTGAACACCCAGATATTTAGCTTTGTTAGTTCTTTGTTAGTTAATCGCGTAGTTGTTTAAATTGACTAAAGGTGCATTTATTATTAATGTTTTGGTCCCGTATGTTCTAATTTTGTATCCACATATATTTATTCATTTTATTTACTATATTTGTTATTTAGTTTTTTGCTGCATTTTCATTTATTCAGTGACAAATAAGTTTACATATTTTGTGTTATTATTTATTGTTAAAATATTCGAAATCCTCCATTTACCGCACGTCCTGGGAGCGTATAAAGAAAAGATTAGAATAGAATCTGTAAAGTAAGTACATGTTTTTCTTTATTAAGTTAAGAGCTATTACAACCGACATCTTGCTAGTCGGGGAAATAATTTCTTTATTTCGGTATCAGTAATATTCGTCATCGTGGGTTCACGAGGGTAATTGCTCATATACTGTGGCGTCCAAGATTTTAAACACATGTTAGCACAATTTAAGACCGTTCTGTCACAGGTTGAGCGATTAGATGATCCCAAAATAAGTCAATTAACACAAATACCATCACGAAACTACTGCCCAAGATCTTTTCGAAATTTTATTTATGATAATTTTACACGTGCCTTGCATAATATTTCCTGGCAAATAATTTACAATTTATCAACTTAAAGACTTAAAGATTAGATTTCTGAACGCTACTATAACATATCCTAAATTATATCAAAGGCTTTTATGGGCCAAGTCTCTATTATAAGGGGTTCCGGATTCTGACCACGTCAAAACACAGAAGCCTTCGTAATATAACATATATATTTGACAAGCGTTCTTCAATGGTACATATTTTAACTACTAAAGTGTCGGGCCGTTGGTTGACTTACAATATATGCCTAACGATGGGAACTATAAAAGCTGCTTTGAAACATGATCAAAAACAAGCAATCCTTCCAACTTTCTTTATTACAAGTTACCACATGAGCCACCAACTTCGAATCTCATAGAACTGTAGCTAACTTTCATATCACTGATAGAAACTAACATATTCCAATCGCTACACGAACTAAAATCTTATACTTCTGGCATTGGTGGTGTTAGTGCTTGTATGTATACCGCTACTTAACAATCATATCATGCGTATATTTGACAATGCATTGCAGTATTTTGCTATTCACAGCAGAAATCAACACTGAAAACGGTAATGATTTTTTGATGTATGTAGAGCAGTAGATGATTTTAATTATGAACAAAATTCTGATACACGAAAAATAAGTGAAATAATATGGTGTCAGCTCTATTAACTAAATTAGAAACATATGAATACGGTATCCGAAATCATTACCTCAAAAAATGTAATTTCTTAATAGCCTAAAAAGCACTCTGCTTATTGACATCGAATTCGATGAGTCAGAAATTTAGCCCTAAAGTTTCACTACACTTCCATTATATCATGTGTTCCTTGTAAATAGTAGTAATATGAGTAGGGTATTTCCTCAGGATATTGATTTGCACTGCGAACACATTAATCAAATACTTGTCGAATGCCATGCCGCATTTTCTAGATGATATATAATATATAAACATAACCGTAATGGAGCTCGGATTATTACAAATATTCATCGATCCATGCATAATTGATAAGTTTTAAGAAGATGGATAGATTCCGTTTCTAATATAACAAATGGTAGTATCAGATTTAAACAACCTACTTCTGCCATACAAGATATAACTAAGCGTTAAAATATGTTCAGCTTCGCCTTGTTTATTGTAAAGAAGCACGTATTTTGGTTGAAGTATTAACAAAATAGCCTATTTTATGGTAAAACTAACTACTACACGCAAGCTTACATGCAAGTAATTTTCCTCTTAAAATATTAATTCGACCATCTCTTATTTTTCAACAGTAATTTGTAGATTAGTATACTTTGTTATGTAAAATTACATTTTCAAAGATAAATTTGTAGCTAAATTGAAGTTATTGTATTACTAATTCTAGTAATCTTCATACAGCCCGATATTTAGTTAGAATATTTCGTCCTATACCTTGGTATAATGATCACTAAAACGCAAGCCAACGTAAGTACAAGATACGTATATATCCTATAGTTCTGTTCTTGTATGTACAAGCATAAGTAGCTCGATTTTCATGACAACAATCATTTGCCGACAAGAAAGAAACGCACAAGCATTCTGCATTAGATACACCTTGAAAGGAACTCCTACCTACCTATCTCTCCCAGTCTGTCAGCCATTGTTTGCAACTATGTATGTAGACCGTTTGGTAGCAATTAGTAGAGCGACAATCTAAAACTAAGGATACCGCCAGCTTTGTGAAACAAAAGTCGCGTCTGACAAATAGCTAAAGCTCGTGTAACAAAAGTAATTCAAATACTTCACAAAATGTAATATTATTTACCCCTATCGGTAACAGCATTTACTAAGCGAGTATACTACATACGTATACCTACTATGTGTACAGGGTTTTTCACAGAACTGTTTCGTTAGAACTTTTCAATGTTCCCGAAATCCTACAATTCGGAAAACTTGTAATTACAGATAGTGTCATCTGGTCTCATTTGCGAAATTATTTACGCTTTGGTATCACTTCCGGTTTACCGAAAGTTCACGTCGACTTTCTTAATTTTAATAGCATGGTATATTTTTTATGAGTTTCTTAGGTCGTTCATGAAATTCTGCGTCAAAACTTTTTAACCTCCCTTATACCCAGTCAGCTGTTTTTGAGTTATTCTATTTTTTCTTTCAAAAGTAGTGCCAACTCCAACGTTATGTTAAAATGATATTTTTTATGTCATTTTGCATAAATTTGGATATCTGTCGTCAAATATGGATGCAATATCTGATGTGTAGCTTGTATCTTCGTTATTTATTTTGTAATCCTCATGCTCAGTTGATAACAAAAAAAAATAACTCTGCAATATTACAAGATGTCTAAAGTACACAATTTATCTGCCAACTGAGAACTCGTGCAAAAGTTATCAGTTGTTATTCTATACGCTTACATGTTTATAGGCAATCCACCAATACCCACATTTTCATTTCCTACCTTGCCAACTTACTTTTCACGCAGCCGTAAAATGAAGCCTTTTCCCTGTAATGAGACGAATTATTCATCATCACACGAGTGGGTACTGGAATTTAATGTTTCTCTACAATTTGATACCAAATTATCAAACAACTCCTTATAGATACAAGCTTGTCCACTAACTTTCTGTTAGGGTGGTCAGCTAGTATCGATTTCTTGAGAGAATAATAAGGCGACAATATGCTCTGTCACTAGGAAAGAAAAAAATTCAACTAGTTTTCTACTATCTTGCAATGCCGCCAATGTAGAAAGCAGGTCTATACCAATAAACTTCTATTTCTCTCCCGTTAGTTGGCACATACTACTTGTATCATTAGTATTGGTTTCATCACATGCATCAAAAAGTCGATCGATAACGTCGAATAGAGTCTTTAATGATAGTTATTCCTGCACTCCTATCGATCTTAGTCCTGGAGTATGCAAGAACTTATTGGTCTGTGGACGTCGTCTGCGTCTACTTGGTGTTGTAGACTATTGGGTACCGGTTTTGGTCGTTTAAAATGGAATACATATTTCAGTCATCTCTGCCTACTACTACTTCCTCGTCACTACTAGCATAAATTTGAAAACCCTTTACCAACCATAAGGAAATAATCAATGAAGTCTTGTTAAACCTTTAATATTGTTTCAAAGTAGTGTACTTCACATCCCATAACTCATCTGTAAGTGTATCTTAAAATACTTTTTACATATATAGAATAAACTACTTAAAACTTGCTCACCTAAATTTTATAACGACAATTTTATGTAAGAAAAATTCTAACCTCAGCATATTCGACTAATTTGGTTGCATTGTGATCAATAAGAAAAAAGTATTTGACATGTTCAATTTTGCATACACTCTTAAAACCGGTAGCTGGCAAACAGTTTCCATCAATATATACTAAGAATAGTTTTCGTTTTCTAATAATATCGATTCAATTAATACTGTTTCTATTTGGCTTGTGCAATAACAATAAAAGTATCTCAAAAATGGCCTCGGTTACGCAATTTACTTCCTTCTTTTCAGTCCTACGTCACCAAACAGCCTTTACTGAACAAAGCACATTTACAGTAACGAAATCGACGTAGTATAGAAAACAGAAAAAGGGAAAGAAATTTGATCGAACGACGCAAACACAAAATTCTATGTTACAACCAGTCTAGCTCACTGTTAATAAAACTAATAGATCGAACAACGATTTATCTCTGCTTAACGTTTCAGCGGGTCACGGTCCGTTATTGTCCCTAGACCGAAGTCAACGACATCTATAATTAATTGAAGCCATTAATAATGATGGTACGAATACGGGAAAACTAGCACAGCACGTCCACTTAAAGGAGTGAGATCTATAAATAACTTTACATCTGCGTATATATATGTATACTTATCTCCGTATTGGTAGTACCTCTAAATTGTATTTTTACTTAAAAAAACTAAAATCATTACTCCAACAAGCTATAATAAAGAACTCACTACTGAAATATTCACCAGCTAAACAAGCTAATATACCAAATAAATGAGGATTTTAAAAAATGCATGAATTTAGTCATATGCATATGTACAATGTAAGTACATATTCCCATATTTTCATATGTTATAAAACTACCTTACATGAGTACAAAGAAGAACAAGCATTTGACGTTACTAAAGTACTCCCGCCAAGTTCAGAAATATTTTCATTCTACCTAGCTTAACTTTTGCATATCGGTAATGCATACATGTACCGGGTGGCCAATTAAGAATGTGGCTCGGCCATGTCTCAGGAACGGTTCACAGTACAGCTTTGGGAAAAATATTGCTAACTAAAGTGACTCCGAGAAATATCTGGAAATTATTTAGAAAAGCGTAGGATGACCGCTAGAGGGCGTAACTGATCACCAAAAAGTTTATTCTTATTTTACGCAAAATTTACCAACTTATGGTGTATCGTAAATATGAAAATCGGAATTACTGAAAATTTTGCATATTTTACATCGGACAACTTTCTTGTATTTTGTCAAAAAAGGGAAGAGGAGGAGGGGAAACTTTGTATTGAAGGAACGCTTATAATTCCGGTTCTGTTGGACCGAATTTTGAAAACATAATCTCGTTGAAAACAGCATTACTCCTCCAATCTAATACTTACAAATTGGAACCAATCTAATAAGAGACGTGCATGTTAGAGGGTGGTGCGAAACATAGACCAATGAAAATCCAAGTATACAAGCAAAAATACTGTTTTGGAGACTTAAGATATATTTTCAAAATTTTTATTATTTGTATTTTGACAATTATTTGAATAATAATAACATCACTAGGATACCAACTATGTGGTACTTCTCAGCAATGTTTTATTAATTTTATAAAAATATATTGTTTCCAGGTAATTCCTTAATTTAAAATCATCACATGTTTTTCATAACCAAATGCTGCTTGTCTGGGTGCTGGATAGATTTGTTTGTCAAATACTTAGTATCCTAAATACCATCGTATATAAAATTCACTGCACTAGCGATAAATGCAATATATTTTTGCACATTTTAAATTTAGGTGTTTAACAATTCCGGAAAATTGGTTCACAGTAAATTTCATGGTAACCATTCAGATTATAAGCATTAGATAATGCGTTAATGTCTTAAAATTTACCCAATGTTTAAGATAACCTGGAGGTAGCATATTTATTATAAATAAACCTACCTCGCTGCTTATAGCGTGTGGTATTGTGTCTGGACAAACTCGGACAACTAAAATAAAATGCCTTTAACTGTCCCAGCAAAAATACAGATTGTATTATGGCATGCGGTGAATAAGAGTTTTGTTTCAGTTCAATGTTAATGCATACATATGTACATTCATTACAAAAGTAAATACTTAGGCCGTACGTTCTAATAGCGACGGCAATTCTTAAAAGCAAACGTGTGCTTTGCAATATCAATCTTTGCGTACTAAACTGAATGGGAAGCAACAACGAATCTATCCCCACTTAAGCTGACCTCACCTACCATTCTAAATCACACGTATATGTAGATATGCATGCGGTAGTGTGTGTAGTACGGTACTTCTATATTCACTATAACTTCAGTCTATCTGTATATTTAGCATGTTCCTTAAAAAGTAGATTTTTATCTATTACTACACCTAAATATTTTATGCTATCAACTCTCTCCCTTTAAAATTACCTATTTTTATATGAATGTTACCCAAATCAATATTATTAAGTTTATACATACTAGCTAAAACCATAAATTTGGATTTCTAGATATTTATACTCAAACTATTACTATACAACCATTTACATAATAAATCAAGCTCATTATTCATTGTCTGTACCATTTCATTTAAATTGTTACCACTAATGTAAATCATGGTATCATCAGCAAACATGCAGATGTTTGATTTATTAACAGTCGAGATCATATCATTAACGTATAAATTAAATAATAATGGTCCCAAAACCGTTCCTTCCAAAACTTAAGCACTATATCTTTCAAACCGATTTTGTCTAGTTTTTTTAATAATAATTGACGATTCACCGTTTCGAACGCTCTTCTAAAATTAACAAAGACAGCTAATACCATTTTTCCACTATCAATTTCCTTTAGCCATCTGTCACAAATGTCAACTACTGCTGTTTCACATGAGTGTCCTTTTTTGAATCCCGATTGATTTTGCACTATGACGCCATTTTTTTCACAAAAATTGTCCAATTGACTTTTCACACATAGTTCTAACACTTTTTCATAAAATTTTCACACAAGTTAGTTCCACTAATTTTGGAAATCGGTGTTATGTATGATGTTTTCCAATCATCTGGAACTTTTCCTGTTTGCATAGAGTTGTTGATTACATCCAACAACCTATTAGCAGACACCAAGCATATATCCTTAAGTATTTTTGAATTTATTTATTTTTTTATATTTATTTATTATCACCAGCCACGTCTCCCGTATTCTTGAGTGATTTTATAATACTTTTAAGTTCAGTCACTTCTGTAAATGATGATACCTCCTTGTGCTTAGTTATGTTATTCAGAATAGTGTTGTCATCTAGATTCTGTATAGGTATGTTTCTTATAATATCATCTATGCTCGACACAAAGTATTCATTGAATTTGAAAGCTATTTCAAATGTGTGATGCACCTCTTTATTATTAAAAATAATACCTTTCTGTTGCACATTTCTTTTACTAGGTAGTAGCATTTTTAAGTTCTCCCAAAGTACCTTCGAATTGCTTCTATTTTCATCTGGACGTAAAATATTTTTCTTTTTCTTTTTTTATCATATTAACAACTTTATTTCTAGACTCTTTATGTTCTTGCCACTTCTCTGTAGTTTGACAAAATACTGCGGCTCTATAATGTGTATCTCTAATGTTCATGGCTTCTATTATTTCAGTGTTGATCCACTTGTTCACTAAATATTGCTTAGGTATGACAATCCTCTTCACGGGGCACATTGTATCTAGAATATTCTTAATTCCATATCTCCAATCTCGAGCCATTTTATCTATATTTTGTGAGCTATTCCAATCTAACTTGAGAAGCAATTCGTGAAATATATTTAGATTGTAATCCTTAAAAGTCCTTCTAAAAATTTCTACTTTTCTAAAACTTTCTACTTTAAACTTACTGTCTATATAAACCTACTGTCTATATATCACTACGTCTATAATCTAAAAATATCTCGAAATTACGTTCTCTTAATTAAAAATAAGCAGACCTGATTTTTAAGTTCATAAAGAGTAGAACAATAAGCTAGTTCTCAAGAATTGTCTAACTAATTAATTTTTCGCAGACATATGATGAACCCTGTAGTGCATTGGTTTAGTACCTACAGAAAAATTTAGTAGCTAAATAATGAGATTAAAACAACAAAACATTCAACAATCATTTATTAAAAGTTTTTCTTTAAAATAAAGGTAACGCTTTTCATGTTTATGCACAATGAGTAATAAAAGGAAAGAAAAAATTATATGAAACTTGTACAAACAATATCTGTTCCCATTCAAATAGGAATTTACCGTATTGTTTCGCAGTTTATAAAACTATTTTCTCCGGATGGATTATACATACATACATATATATATATATATACATATATATTGGGACAAGAAATTTTAATGGTTTGATTATTCTTTTTTAAAAATCATTTTCTCTGTTCCACTGCAGTGCTATCATATAAACAAAATGTCCACTGCACTATTGTTGTATTGCAACACTGCGGATATGTTGATACCTCCAATCGTGGAGACTTTTCGCAATCTTCGTTCTACAGTCACTTTTTTTTACTATTGTTTACGTTCTTTAGCAAAATCACAGTATAGCACTCTTTTTATTCTGACTGTCCGACAAACCTTATTTTGCTAGACAGATATGCAATGGAACCATATTGAACCAATTATTGAAAAACAATTATAATATTTTGTTGTTGAAACTAACTCACTCAATTCAACTCACACAGAGTCAAAGTACGACACTTGGAACCCATTACTAAGTATCGAAACATTCATTAAGACTTTATTGTTCTACCGCCCTCCAAAAATCCTCTGAACATATGAAAATCCACTTAAATCGCTGGAAATAAATCGGCCTTCCTATATATTTTTATGATCATAGTTTTTTATTAAGGAAGGCGACTTTATAAGAATTAAATTCTCACCGGTTATTACTTAAAGAAATTTTAATAGTTTCTTCTAGTTTTGTTATCTTTATTTATTTATATAATACCATTATTTAGTATTAAAAACAGCACCGAATTGGTAAATAAATGCATACAACTATATATTACTATGCAACTGTAAAGTTATTGTAATTAACGTAAATTGGATAGGCCAATTCTATTTGCTCGCAACGATCAGCCGACGCTACGTGTAGATTGGCGAAGCTACGAACTACCTGCACTGTAAAAATCCATCGCCGAAATACATGAATGTCACTCTACGAAGCCAGCAGAACCAAAATCGCTGCTTCATATCACGTCTAGTGCTTACGGTTTTAGAGACATAGAGATGTGGACTGATGCCGACCCGCCAGTTGCTGTCAGATCGTAAGTACATTTGAACCGCAAGCAGTGCGAATTTGAAACCACGGCATTACAACGTAAAGCAACATTTCCTTTCCCCGACAAAACTTCAAGTTGTCTGTACGGCAGGCATAAGCAACAAGGTCTCTGATTAGCAACTTTGTAATTGTTAATTTCAGATCGTACAGTTAAAATACGGCAAAGGGACATAATTTTAGTTAAGTCCAACACAAATACCAAGATTATATAAACATCATAACTTTTTTTGCAAACTCAGCATAATTAATGTGAAAAGCCGCGGTAAAGGTAGAATAGCATTACAAAAAGAACTCAAGTAGAAATCTAATGGAAATTTAAAGTTTGCGGAAATAATAGATAATACAGGGCGAGCAACCGGATATGACCACCACGTGACCGCAAATGAAAAAGACGCACAGAAAAAGTGTATTTTTTTGTTTTACTGTTTGCTATCCTGCTTCTTATTTATCATAGTTTACGTTTAGTCATCTGACATTTAACGTGTTTGAAAACGCTAGTTTTTACGTTTCCTGCGATTTTCTTGTAAGTTTTCGCCTATAATTTTTTTATAAATGTAACATTTATTGCACAGTAACTGTCTTTTTAAAGACTACTGAACGGAACGTTCAATATTTACCTAGTGAAAATGACATTCACGGACGAACAAGATAGGTTCATTATAATGGCGCATTTTGGAAGTGCTACACAGGCACAAGACGGATCTTGGTCTCTTTATGGTACTCTTTACAGTCCTGCATTGAACAATTTATTTACATTGGAATATCCAAATGAGGACCTTGAATATGATCGATTTGCTCGACATTGTAACAGGCTAGTACAGTGATTTATGGAGACTGGTAGTGTTGCAAAGCGTAAAAGCAGTAGGATGACATTTCTGAGCGTATGACAACTAGTCCCAATAAATCAGTTAGAACATTATCTGCTCAAGTGGGTATGCACTTACTAAATAATTAAAAACAGATGTATTTAAATTTCTATCTAACAGGAATATCATATGGAAGCTGTCGCACAGCCTTAAAGAAACGTTTGCATACGTTACCATATACATTAGGTACATATCAACAGTTGTATCCTCGGATTTTCGAACAAAGGCGAAATTATTGCTTATGGTTTAATGAACATTTAAATGGGGACCAATTAAACGTAACTGTCTTCTCCGATGAAGTATGGTTTCATCTTTCTGGTTATATAAACAACCAAAATTATCGCACGTGGGCTACAGAAAACCTACATGTTTACAAAGAGACGACATTGCATCCTATTAAAACTGGTGTGTGGATTGCAATGTCACGTAGACGCATTACGACACCAATATTTTTTGACGATACAGTTAATGCTGCTCGTTATAGACATAATATTCTAGAACCGTTCATTAATGAACTCCATGATGATGAACTCCAGCATGGCTATTTCCAACAAGATGGTGCTACCCCACATACAGCTGGTGCTACAATAACATACCTTGAGGTCCCCCGATCTGACACCGTTAGATTTTTTCTTGTTTGGTCATCTAAAGAATGTAGTGTTCCGAAACTCTCTGCATACTCTTGACGAGCTGAGAAATGCCATCACTGCAGTGGTAAATAATATCAACGAAGAAGTTTTAAACAACGTGTTTCACAATATGCAACGAAGAATCAATTTATGTTTGTAAAATGATTGGTCATTTCGAGCAAGTTTAAAAAAAAATAGGGGGTGCGGGTTGTTTCTGGAAAACAACAACTATGACAGGCAAACTATTGTCGCTATCTTTTAGTACTCATAAAAAAGTTATATATTATTTATGTAGTTATATATATTAAATATGTCTGTGCCGTGTTGGGTGCGCTCCCCGTTCATGCCGGCCACAAAATATAATACTTTTTCTAAACGAAGATGTTAATGTAGTACTGTATCGCCGCCGGAGTACTGACAAAGTCGGCTAGTCTCCGGACAGATATTACTCGTTAACAATATTTCCTTTAGTGCCCTGATGCTCTAAGTCCTGTTTCACATTCGTAAATAACACTTACAAGCATAGATAATAAAAAATAAAATTGGTACTTTCCAAAATGTAAGTTCTTTTCTCCGATGAAGTGCTCGATTTAAGTCAATAACACTTGCAATGAATATTATATTATATGTATATATCCTTTTCTTCCTCCAATTTTATTCCTGTTCAGCTTCTTTACCGACCAAAAGCACCAATACAGTGAGAGCTTCTGAGGATATACTATATCCTGAACCTATCCTCGAACGGAACTGCTTGTAAAGAGAAAAAAAAATCATAAAATAAATTGCAATTAAATATTGCATTCAAAATTAACAAGTATTAATAAAGTATAATTAATAAGTATGTATATGTTAGAAACAAGTTGTTTAGTTAGTCTATCTGTAAAACTGGCAACAACAATGCTAAAATGTCTATTAAAATTATTCCTCCAAATCAATACGAAATACGCTAAAGTTAAGCAACTGAAACAGCTCTGTACTCTTTCGATGAATTCCCCTGTTATTTTTACTAAAGCGACAAACAAAGTTCGCAAATATTTGAAACTTACAACAGAACCTGCTTAAAGTAACATCCAGAGGGAATTGAAGATGTTTTCCAATTGAAAGGACTGCACCAGGTGCATCTGTTCCTAAGGACTCTGGGATACGAGTATCTCGCATGCTAAACTAGAGTTTCATTTCTACTACATTGTTGATGAAACAAATAATCATGGTATATAGAAAAAATGGTCTTCATAAAATTTTACAATACATAACCTATATATACAACAGAATACAGAAAGTTGTTTTTTTGCAAAGGTTGACAACTAGAATCTAATTTGCATATTCAGTAGTTGTAATAATATAAAATAATTCGTTATCACATGAAGCTAAATTTATTTTTCCACTACTAGCGTTAGAAAACGTCATTATTTGGTATGTTTTCGGGCCGAGAAGATGAATTTCTCTCCTAGTAGTCAATAATAAAAATTATCTCCTACTAGTAAATAATAAAAACAATTGACAATAATAAGATTATGATTTATTCAATAAAAATGTATAGAATAGAAATAATTTGAATATAAAACCATAGATGTCGTATAGATGCACGAATGAAATCCGCAATTCAAGAAAAAAGGTTAGGTTAACATTTAACATAAATAAACAAAGTAGGAAATACGTAATTTGGTAAACACTACTTATTAAAATAATAATGAATAGCGCAATTATGGCAGGTTATGTTAATTCCTGACGTACTGGCTTGCAATAAAATCTCGTACACCTAGTTTTACCTATATTGATTTCACCTTTTGTGACATTTCTAATTTGACGTTTCATTTCCAAAAGTACACTATTTTTATAAGTCACCACAACCTCTATGCATAGTGTCACATCCGTCAAATCTAAAGTCAGCTTACATTGAAAAATAATCTTCAAAAATTAGCTTGCTTGACATTAAGGTGTACGAGATTTTATTGCAAGCCAGTGTACCAGTATTTTTCATACTCTATTTGATTTGCTTTCTCACCACAACATCTATACGAATAACTGTATGAAGTTGCCTACCGCACCTACATTTTCAAATTTTACTAGGCACCGTCGTCTTACATTACATTAGAAACATTCGCTAATAATTATTGGAAGGTCATTTTCTCGAGAAAGTAAAATGCCGTGAGACGTTCTTCGATTATGAATGAACCAATGAGATAGCCGTCAATAAAGTTACGCCAAACATTCACCGAAGATCTATCTTGAAAATGGGATTCTCTAGTTTGCCGTGGATTTTCAAGTGGCCAATAATGCGAATTTCTATTGTTATTGATGCCGTTTCTGGCGAAGGAGGCTTCACTAAACAATAGTTTTGAACAAAGTTTAGGATTTACATCTTATACCGAAATTGTGTGAAGTTCGCCATACTCACAATAAATAACAAACAATACATACATACAATAGAATTGCAAATATTTTTTACATGCCATAAATGCATATAAAGCTTACAAATTCGGCAATCACCAGCAGCTGTTTGAAGATGATAAAATAAAAAGAATTGAGTTTTGTGAAACTATGTTTAATCTATTAAATGAAAATGGAGACATTTGAGTAAAAATAGTTTTTACAGACGAAGCATCATTTTCCTTGGATGGCACCGTAAATGCCCAAAACTATCGGTTTGTTCCTACTTTTATAATTCCAATCGTTGTTATCCTACTCCTTTCTTATTCCAACAGGTACTGGTCTCAAACCAACTGCCACGTGCATAATCTACCCCACACCCAATATAATGAAAGGGTTAATGTTTGGCTGGAATAATAAGCAACATCCATATTGGTCCGTTCTTTATCGACGGCATGCTTAACGCAAATAAGTTTCTGGAACTCCTTCGGACACGTATTATTCCAAATACAAAATTTAAACATAGTGGTTTCATATGTACGGCGTCTCATCACATTCTGCCGCTACTGTCACGCGATTCCTTAATGAACTGTTCCAGATCGCTGTATAGATCGATTTGACCCTATCGCTTGGCCACCACGCTCGCCTGACTTGTCACCAAATGACTTTTTTCTTTGGGGTTATCTCAAGTCTCAAATTTATAACAATATACAGATAGAAAATATTCAGGAACTAAGGAATCGCATGCTCACTGCGTGTAATACATTGAATCCCAATTTCATACGTAATGCTGTGCAGGCTTTTTATTATCGTTTAGCCTATTGTTTAGAACGCGAAGGCGGTCACTTCGAACAATTACTTTGAAATTTTTTCATTTACCAGTAGGTTTGTTTGTTTTGTTGTACATAATTTCAGAATCAGCACCGCTAATAATAATAGTTAATTTATTCAAATAAAATCTTAACATACTTGAATGTTTACTTTTCAAAGAGTGCAAAGACTTGCATTGTACAATTGTCTACAATGCATAGACTTGTCCCATTTAAAATTGAATATATGGAATATGTTCAGAGATAAAAAAAACTCACACATGTACTTAGTGCTAGAAATATACAAGTACAAGCTCGTATAAAAAAAAATTAGAAAATCCTATGTGGTTAAATTGTAATTCTAGGTATATATAATTATAAAGATTGTTATTGTTAGATATCGTATACATTAACGACTTTAACATTGATTTCGTTTTAAGTAGAGGACAATTAAATAATTTATGCATATGTATCGAATACAGAGCAAATTATATTCTACTTAACACCTGTAGAGCATGAATGTTAAAGTATAGAAATTATACAAAAAGTCAAGCTGATCACATATTTGATACCTCTATAATCTTAGAGGTAAAAGTGGCTAGCCACGCGGATTGCCGTATTTACAGTCAAGGGCCCAAACTTATCTTATGGATCGGCACTTCGGCTGAGCTACCATTCGCTGTTGGGGCATAATTAACAACGCAACATTATTTACAGCAAGGTAATGTTGTATCATAACCATGAAACACACATACATTTATACAGAAAGCGCTGCAGTGGTAGTCTTAACAAGCAATACAACTTACGAAGCCGCTGCTGCTGTATACTTGCCACAAAAGAAATTATGTCGAACATCCAGTATAATAATAATAATTAATTGAAAATACTAAAAAGGTTTGTACAGTCAGGACTGTAGGCCAGTTTCTGGCGTGGTGTTTTGAAGAACCCTTATTGCCCAACACGTAATCAAAAGATATTTTTTCTGTTAATTAGTGTAACCAAAAAATTTGCGATATTATAATTGACAAAAATTTGCTATAAAAACAAGGTGAGCCAAATATCTCAAAGTCTGTAAATTTTTGTCATATGATTACCATCCATAAAGGGCCTTTTGTTTTTCATGTAGATTCTAAATAAATGATAAAAAAATATAAGTTTGCTAAGAAAAACAAAGTTGCTTTCCATCTAGAGAAAATGGACCACCCTGTATCATCGGCATTATTGTAGGTTCGTAGATATTGAGAAAACTAGACACATGAAATAAAGAAGATTAGATTATCTCTCCTATTAACCAAGATATTGGAGTTCCGCGCACTAGGTGTGCAACCAAATATTAGAAAAAGTAATAATCTCGGATTGCTTCCCTATAATACGCCCTAATGTGAAGGCGTTAGCATAGATCATTTAGTCAAAATTGCAAAATTAAATTACAAATTTATACGTTAAAACCGTAGTAAAACAACCGTTCGTGTTCAATTTCTACTAATTTTCTTCGAAAACTAACGAATTTTGTTAGGATTAGCAATACACGTAGTATTGCAATACACGTAGTATAGCACTTATATAATGCTAACTAGAGGTTTGAATCTCTCGTTACTAAAAATTTTAGTTATATTAGCAATACTTTCCCTACCTACTGATTGTGAATCAGAATACTGAAATCCTGAATACCAAACGTTATCATTCTATATACTCTTTAGTAATGAGTCATTACTATTGTTTAATTGTTTATTCCCAAGTTTAAATGTTATGGTATAAGTATAGCCAATTTTCGAACCAGCAAAAGTTACAGAATATACAAAATCTTCTATTTAATACTGAAATTATGATCTATAATGCTGCAAATAAACCATTCTGTATAAGTAATGGAATTTTATAATATAATAATCAATACCAACTAAACTTTTAATGAAATTAATATAACAAAAAAGCATTACTTCACAATGTTCTTTTTGTATTTTCAACAACAACAGCTATTCCTGAATGTCACAAGGATTAAGGCTGGCATACGAGCGATACGATTACTCATTTATCTTCATTGTAATTAGGCAGTAATATATACCCGTTACAAAGATATACCAGACGATTGCATTATCATCCGTGTCCTTCCTAGAGACGCCAACAGATTTTCATTAATATCTATTCCCTTCCTCCCAGCTGACATGTGCGATCTTGAATTTAATACCTAACAAATCATTTATAATAAACAGGAAAAAATCCTTTTTTATTTTAAAACTGCTATATTTGATTTCAGTGTCATTTATAATAATTTGGCAATTGACGCTTAAATTTAACAAATTTAATCCTTGACTCTCTTATTTCTATGTTTTTGCCTATTTTTTCTTGTAGCAAGAAAAGATAGATTTTCAAACTGAACGTATTCAGAGTTTGTACTCTTAATACCTTTAACAATTTAGTATACGATACATTCTCCAAGTATTTCTCCCTCATTTTTATCGGCAGTCCATCTGTAGTCTCCAGATCTTTGAATAAGTGCTTTTAGAGGCATATGATGAATATTAAACTCGAAATACTTTGCTGAAACTTCTAAGGAAACCGCACAACTTTCTGGTTTCGAACTTAGTAATTACGAAATTGTGTTATATTTTTGTCGTTTAAAACGGTTAATTTGGATTCTTCTTAACAAGATTCTAAATTGCAAATTACGAGAAGGTTCAAACAGGCATAAAATCATAAATGATCTGAAGCTTTTTAAATTTTATTATATACTTTATCAAATAAAAGTAATTGTGAAAGCAAATTCTACAATTATTCCTAGGTTATCAGTCATATAATTGTCGTAATAACATAACAAAATTAGGATTGAATGTACTAAATAATTTATACGTTCAATTGAAATCCATAGTTTCTATAACTTAATAGTAAATCTACTTGAAAAATTTGTATTAACGATCGGTTCAAGTGGAATGGGAAAAGGATGTAATTTCGTATCATACAATTGACGTAGAGATTAGCAAATATTCAATAGAAATTTATTGATTCTTCCCTATGTTGTTACCTTCTTATACGCTTAGAATACATATTTATAAACCCACATGACCAAAATTCTAAAAGTGGAATCAAGACCAACACAAACAGTCGAAATGTTTTAAATTCTATTTTCCACTTAAGTGTGGGATGTACCGGACGAAAATTTCGCATATTTTATACTGAATTTTTTTTTGTATTTTGCAAAATTTGCTAAATTCAGTTCAGAGGAAGCAGAATAATTTAAATTTATAGAAGAAATTATTACTATTCACACGTTTCTCAAAATATATCCGATGATATTTTGGGGTAAAAGATAGCGATACCTGGCTTTCGCTGATTTGTTGGTAATTTATCCTACATTTTTAAGCTGCTGACAAAAACATATGTTTCCAGTTAATATTTTCGATAAAAAACAATATTTCGAAAACAACAGCGTTCCCTAGCATACACTTATTAGACTGGTTCAAATTTCTGAGCATCAAATTGAAGAAGTAAAATTGTTTTCAACGAGATTAAGTTTGCAAAATTCGGTTCAACAGAACCGGAGTTATAAGCGTTCCTTTAAAACAAAGTTTCTCCTCCGTTCCTCTCCAGATTTGACAAAATACAAAAAAAATGTTCAGTGTAAAATATGCGGAATTTTCAGAAAGTTAATAAGAAAAGAAATTAAAATTTTTGGTGTCCTGTTACGCCATTTAGCGGTCATCCTACACTTCCCTAAATAATTTTTAGATGTTTCTCGGGGCCACTTTTGTCAGTGATATTTTTTCTTGAAGCAATACTATAAACGGTTTCTAAGATTTCGCCGAACGCCATTCTCACTTGACCACCCGGTACTGACAAAGATGGCAAAAAAATTGTGGTTTTGATGCAATAGATTTTGTAACAAAAGAATATTTCAGGAGTAATTGATGTCTAAATTATCCACAATGTAGGAAAAGGAAGTGTTCTTAATTTTGAAAAATTGATGCATACACACACAAAGAAATATCTCAGTCAAGATTTAACTAAATTGAATCAATTAAAACTGGTTCGCCTTTGCTATTCCGTCAAAACTTTTAAACAAAACTATTAATTGCACTTCAAGAACTGTTGAATTAATATCTCGTATAATACTACAAAGAAATCGATTAATTCTTAAATACAAACACCATTATTGCAAGAACTACGGCACAGCTACACATGTACCTGAATGTAAATGAATTTTTGTAAAGAACAAGTACAGAGACGCCAAAGTCAGTTTGATCCCTTCTTAATGTATCGATCATATATAAAGCAATAAGAGAGATAAGCTAAGAATACACAACTTGGGTAATCTAGTATACATACATCAAGTGTATACACTGGTCCATTAGTACTACAATTTGATTGTAATTATCTCAGATAATTCTACCTTTTTGGTTTTGTCTAAGAATAAACTAAGCAATGGGTAACAGTATTGTGAAACTAGACATTAGATAGTAAAGCCAAGATAAACATTCAGAATACGATACAAAGTTTAGGGTAGGCGTAAAACTTTGTAAGCGTAAAATTCTGAGGATTTCAATCTTATTAAAAGTGCTGGTTTTAAAACTTCTAGAACTGACAGCATCGAGTAAAACACGTTCAGCTACCTCTTTCTATTTTATTCTGCCTTTCAAAAAGTAAATAAAGCTAAAAATTGATGCACCATATCCTACCTTTTGTAGATCTTATTGTTCTAACAATTTTTTCAGGTTTACATAACTTTTATAAGATGCTGGAGAATATGGTATAGTATAACATACATACCTATGTGTGATATAAATTTCATTAAAAATGAAATTATTTTTACCTACAAATGTATTTTAAATTATATTCAAGATATTATAATAATTATAAATTGTGTATAGATGCGATTTAATCATTGTATTATTGCTTTACAATAGAAAACTATAGATAATTTGGAAATGAATAGCGACATAATAAATTTCATTTGTTTTGAAAGCTTTAGTGAAACCAGATGATGGTTAACGAAAACATGCAAACAGTTCATATCTGAGTGGCTTCGACAACGTTCAAGAGAATCAGGGTGATGTAAAGACTACGTTATGTCTGAAACCCTCAACCATATGTATACACTTCAAGAATTGTATCTGGACCTGCTCAAGTGTGGAAACATGACAACTGTAGATCCGCAACCACATCAGCGATACAAAAAACACACAGAGAAAATCCAGTGGTAAAATAAAGCTCATTGACATGAAATTGAGTGTAATTTGGATAATGAAATCCAGTACCCGTAAAGCCAAACTGGCTGTTGACATATTCAACGAAAATAAGCTAATAGTCTCTAAAATGTCATTGCCTGCATTCGTTGCATAATTACATTGTCCTAGGTGTAGTTTTAAACAACATTATTAATTTTACGCGAAAAGCTCATACATCTACACTTGAAGAAATTCATACTGAATTCATTTCTGCAGCAGCAACTTAAGATATTAATTTGATTCTGGAGTGATATTTAGTCAGTAATAGTGTTGATAGTAGTAGATAATTTCAAATTATCCGCAAAAGGTGTGTAGTTTCGATCTATGGTATTCAACAGCCAGTATCCTTGCGACTTACCTGTATATTCATGTAGGTTTGAGAAAACTACTATTTTTCATTTAAACAAGGGAAGCCATATTCTGTACTAATTGGAGTAATTTCATGTCTTATATCTATTATTTACTATATACATATACACTTAATTTTTTGCGCGGTCTTTTTTACACGATTTTGATTTAACACGAACTACAAAAAAAAATCTCTTTTTACACGACTTACTTTGATTTAACACGATTGGCCAAAATTCTAAGAAAATTTTGCTGGCATGTTTGTATTTATTTGGTTGATTTATCTATCTATGTATCCTTTGTTTGATACAGTGAAGAGTCTAGTCGACTTACCAAAGAATTAGGTATTCATCAATTGGAAATGTTTACATGTGTATGTATTTGAATCTATCAATTCAAATATGTATAATACAATACATACTGCATGGATCGCCGTAGGATGTCAACCGTCAAAATTCTGAACATGTTTTCTTATGAAAGCGTTTTGATTCATGCGCAAGCGAGTACTCAACTAAAGAGTAGAGTTAGAAAGAATGTGCACTAGAGGTATTGTGAATGAAAGCGCAAAATAATTCTTATGGCCTCGATAGATGGATCTGATTGGGAACACCGAAAGTTGTATACCAAATTTTGATTGGCTAGTATTTATTAATAAAAATTTCGCAGAGTTAGTTTAACCAACACGCGATTTGCAAAGTCACTAAACCGAGAAACTTTGGAAATATTAGAATTTAGTGCAATTAAAACTTTAAAATATGTGAAAGTATTGACATAGAAAATGTTAAAAGTAAAAAAAAGAAATACTTCGTTGTTTCTACGTAAAACGTAACGTATAGTAAATTATGAACTAGCAACTTAGAAAAAATGCAACCAAGACGATGATTTTAAACGTACTCCAATTTTAAATATATTCGATATGTGCGTCGGTCGTTTAAAATCATATAATATACATATAAATGTCACTTTATAAAATCTTACATAAATAAACCAAAAAACCGCGTAAAACTTTGATAAATTCGTGTGTTCAATCGATGTATTGACAGCGTCGCGTCGGTTCATTGAATTGTTGTCAAAACTTATAGTATTTCTCAAGGTTATAAGATTGTTTTGGCGCCAATAGTTAAGTGCACTCTCTCATTACTCTTTGACTCAACTACCTGTTCCGCAATCTCGTACATTTCAGGTGGTATACATTTAAAATCTTTTTCTTCAGACATACATAAATAAAACAAAAAATAATCTAAAAAATAGTTGGCTTTTAGTTTCAACAGTTATGTCAAAACTTATCTGTTAACATCAAAATGAAGCCTACTTACATTTGTTTTATGTTTTATTACAAGTGCAATCTTACATACATTAGCAAATTTATTCCTAATTATCAAGGTTTCAAGATCTGATTAGACTACTGATACAAAACATAGTATACATACTTCGGTCAACTTCTCAACCTTAATATGTAATATACTATTTTATGTACCTGAGTAAATAAATTTTCAAAAACCCGCCATAATCCCCACCGTAATGGAGTCACAATGGCGACCTTCAAATGATCGCACTTTTTGTAACCTATTAGCATTCTACATATAGTTGAAGTTTTTTCTTAGGTAACAGCAATGAAGCGTCAATTAATTGCAGTTCTTTATTTGTATTGCCAATATTTCGCATATATTGTATGCTTCTTCAGGGCTTAAAATTCGAACACATAAGTGGAAAACAGAAAAAAAAACAAAAATTCATTTTTAATCTTTCCTCAAATTGTCAAATTTTTAGAATCGAAGGAATATACGAATACTAAACACAGAATGATGGATTGGATCATTCTGTGTTTAGTATTCGTTAAATGTAGACAGTTTTATTAAAAAACTTTTTATTTTGTAATTTTATCAACTTAATTTGTCAAAGATGACATAGTTCTGTTTAATGATTTTAATTGTAACTTTAACTTTTAAAGTAAACTATAATGCACCGGGTATATCCGTTCGATTCTAAAAATTTTACAATTTGAGGAAAGATTAAAAATGATTTTTTTTTATCTCTGTTCTCCACATATGTGTTCGAATTTTAAGTCCTGAAGAAGAATACAATGTATGCAAAATATTGGCAATAAAAATAAAGAACCGCAATTAATTGACGTTTCATTGCTATTACGCAAGAAAAAACTTCAATACCTCTACATCTATGGTTCAAACTGAAAATACCGTTTTGATGTTTACAAAATTTAATAAAAATTAGAATAAAATTCGTAGGTATTTATGGATTTTGCGTAAAAGTTGATATATACATACATAATTACTGAGTTCGTTTCTAAATCCACTGAAATATCGACATCACAGGAGGCTAGTTTTAATTTTAATCCAGAGATTACAGAAAGAAATTTACCAATAGAGCACGAAGACAGTAACCAACACATTTCTAGTGATAGCAGTAATATTGCAGTGTTACGCAAAGGTATGCGTTTATTGTCAGAAAGTGGCAATTATTTTTTTTATGTATATATATATTTTGCCTAAATCTCTGTGTTCAGAAATTAATAATATGTTTGTTTTTCCTTTTGAAATCATTATATTGAATAATACATGCGCAATATTTAGGAAATAAAGGTTTAAGAAACTAACATAAAAACTCATGGATTGTTTTTTAGGACTGGAACCAAATCTCTATTTTCCCATAGATGTACTTAATACACGGATATTTTTACACGTATGCTTCGGGAACGTATCTATCGTGTAAAAACAGAATTAGGCGTATATGTATATACAGGTTGTCATTAGAAGTTTATCGGGTTCTGGCCAAAATATAAATTTGAAAATTCAGAATTATATAGAGTCGATTATGTTCTCTTCAATTAAAATATTATTAGATTTCTAGCGCTTCCGGCTATACCGGAAGTTGCCATCTACTTTGTTATTTTTAATGGAACATCCTGTATATTTTTACATATTTGCATTTATCTACCTTTAAGCTTTATAAATACCTTTAGTTTTTTCAACATGTCCTACACCTAGAATTGATAGTTTAGGAGATAATTAGATTTTTTGAAAAATGCACACCTAAGTCGTCGATACTTATCCAGTTTGGAAAATAAACGTTCTCAAAGATTTATTGTCAAAGTCTAACGCCAAAATCACACTTCGTTGTTTGACACTTGTGATTTAATAATTACCCGTTAAATATGAGATTATATTATTGCTATAACGAGTTAAAATGGATAACAATAACGAAAACAATATTTACACCCTAATTTTCGAAGACAGGAATTGGGCTGTAAGATGTCCAGATATGACACCTTCTTCCTTTTGGGACGTATCAAAGATCTGGTCTACCAGACATCGGCGGCCACGAGATGTAAATTAAAAGCGTGTATTATACGAGCAACATTCGACAGACTCTCTTCTCAAGTTCTACAACAAGCAACACTTGAGAATGTTTCTTTACGTGTAATACTTACCTTGAATGCGAACGACCATCAGTTTGAAAAATTGTTATAATTTCTTTCTAGTTTTTTACACCCATTAAAAAAAATAAAATCTTACTTTGTGTAAACATGGTTTTCGTTATTGTTATTAATTTTAACTCTGTATAGCAATAATGTAGAGGCATTTAACGGATAATTATTAACTCACAAGCATCAAACGACGAAGCGTGATTTTGACGTTAGACTTTGGCAATAAATCTTTGAGAACGCTTATTTTCCATGGGACACTGGAAAAGTATCGTTGAATTATGTATGGATTTTTCAAAAAATCTTCTAACCTATCAATTTTAGGTATAGGACATGTGGGACATAAAATATGTAAAATTGGACGTCGAAGACGACTAAGTAATAAAATATGGGGGATGCCATTGGAAAAAATTAAGTTATGATTGTTCAAAATTTTGTTAAGGTGCCATAGTACAGTAATCACGCAATGTGTTCTCTGATTTTTTGAATAAATGTCCGCTATAGCAATTTTTTTTAGAAAAAAATAACTACAAAACGCCTGAATCAAATTAAAAAAACTAAAGCTATTTATAAAGCTTAAAAATACATAAATCCTAATATCTAAAAATATACAGGGTGTTCCGTTAAAAGTAACAAAGTAGGTAGCGACTTCCGGTATACGCGCTATATAACTAATAATATTTTCATTGAGGAGAACGTAATCGACTAATATAATTCTGAATTTTCATATTTATATTTTGGGCAGAACTACATCAAATTCTAATGATCGGTCTCGCTGAGCCACCCTGTATGTTCATGAATGAATTAATATATTGTTTAATTTACATCATCTTTACACATAAAATTATTTCTACCATCGCTGAATCAAACACTTTTTAAACCATATTAATTCATTATCATATTTAGATTAGGAACTGCTTCGAAATATATTTCGACTGTATACTATTTTAGGGGGTAACATGTGTAGTGACGTGAACGTGGATTGGTTAAAAACAAAAATTTGAATTCCGATATAATATATAATACATATATGTATATAACATCGAATTTTCGATCCGTCCGTAACACTGAGGTTATTATACAAAATAAATCGTTTCTAGAAATATCATTCGATAGGCAGATTTCAGTAGTAGGTACAAATTATATCAAAAATATCATCAGAAATTTTAACAAAAAACTCAAACATTTTTGTTTGTAAACCACGAATATTGTAATAGTGTACGGATACTTCTCTCTTGGGCTTTATTGATTTTAAAAAGCAGTCATTCGAGTGGAAGCGTTACAAATACAATAACTTATTCTGAGCGCAAATTATTGAGTCAATATCCAGTTAAACACTACCGTACTGTACGCTACTTATGAAATATATGCAGACGTGTAATTACAACATATTGCGAGAGTGTCATACAAGAATCGTAGGTGCAAATATATTAGCGCTTATGGCTTTCTAAAATAGTGTCTAAAATAAAAAAAAAACTACTGCCTTTTTCTCTTGCGACTGACGTCATTTAAATAGCATTTTTTCTCGGTTTTGCTTGCTTTTCGATTTATTCCTGATTATGTATGTTTCTGGACGTTTTTGCAATGCAGAACTGTGCAAGAATTTCCTAAAAACCTACAATAATTCGCAAAGGTCTTCAATGGTTTCTGAAAACCAGATCATCGACCTATCGAATAAACATAATTTTATCACAAAGAAACGATACAAAAAAAGAAATAAAATTGTAGAGTGTATAAAAAACAATATAATGTATTTTGAAAAGTCTAATATGTATACGTCACATGCATGCCGTCTGACCTGTCTGTAAAAAATCTTTTTACTACAAATCATTTCATTGAGTAAAAACGACAGAAAATGTCGTATATCTACATAATAACATATGTATATTTTAATTGTAATAATTTTTTAAATTAATAATTTAATTGAAAAGCAAATTCCATAAGTTTTGAATTTAAGATACGTAGCGTCTAAATTGCACATAAAATGCATATCAAATCGTATAGCAGTATGCAAGCAGATCCACCTCAATGTAGCATGCCGTACTGTAGTCGCGAATATATTTCAGCATAGCACAAGAATTGTAAATACGCCGTAGTTACATATAATCGACATTTGAAAACCAAAATTTCCACAACGTTGACTCGAAAGTAAACTAAACTGCACTCCTCCTTAGAAACTTGTGACAATCACGGGATGTTGGACTGCTCGTTTGAATATTAAACAGTGGTATACTACTTTCTCGTGCATGAAAAACTACATATCTATATATTTGGCTTCCTCCGCACTCAAATATAATTCATTTTCAGAGAACCAATCATATAACACACCTGGTCATTCATTGTCAAACGTTTCAACGTCCTTCTGGTTTGCCTTCGGAATAATAAATAGATTAATATCGTCGACAGAGATGCTGAGATAGATGTCAAAAAGAATTTGTACAATATCGTTAATGTAAACTGAAAATAAGTCTAGCCCCAGAAGTGATCCTTAGAATGCACCATTGTCAATGGTAGATAGGATGCGAACCCTTCTGCCGCAGTACCTCTTTGATACCATGCAGCTGCACTTTATTCATACGTATACTGTATTGAACACAATCAAATGGTTTCGTAAGACCACTCACTACGTCACTATAGACTTGTGACTTTCAATATTTTGCAATACGATGTTATAAAATGTAGTCAGAGCTGCCAATCTACATCTATTTTTACAAAAATTATAATAATCACATAAGATGAGTAAAGATATTTGCTACAACTAACATTTCTTTTTCAATTTTAGTTAGACAATTCTGTATAACTCGACATCAACTTTGTAGTGTTTAATGGAACTCTCTGTATAACTCTTAATTTCTAGGATATATTTTGAAAAGTAAACACGGTATTCGAGCACTATTCACAAAACACATTTATCCTCAAAGGAGTAACGTATAGTCCTAAGTGAAGTATGTACTGCTCGAGCATAATATTTTATCCAGACGCAACTACAGTACAGTACATTACCCGAATTCGTATTAAATAATGTTATCTTCTGTCGTATTATTAGGTAACAATGCCAAACGGATTTTCCCAGTCCATTTGTATTCGTTATGTACGCATCATCAATTTTTCACGTCAGTTAGTTTTCTCTTTATGGATAGAATATATTTATCCAAATGAGAAGGCATATCTATACTGTTCCTATCTTATAATGAATCAAGAGCGAAGGTAGTATAATCAGCATAGTATTGGGCGGAGTACGACGCTTATATGCAATGTTTATGTAATTTCACTACCAAGGCGATTAGACATGAGAAAAAATCGTATTTCAGTTTTACCTTCTGTAACAGTTCCCCCGCAGCTAAATGGAAAATGAAAAGTCTTAACACAGCGAAAAGAAAACAGGTTGTATCTTGAGATGTTGATAATGCTAATACACTCAATGATTATTTTATTGATAACGGTTCTGACACTAGTTTGACACTCCTTTGTTGCTAAATTTTAATTCTAACAATAAGTTAAACTTCAACTGCATTGAATTTTCTTTTAGTCTTATTAATGAAGTACAATTACTTGAAGTTTTCTCTAACTTGAAAGGTAATGCTCCTGGCCACAACATGATCACCGCTGAAATGTTGAAACTTTGCTGTCCTTCCAATCCTCTTCTTTTGTTGAATATGGTAAAAAAAGCTGTTGCGTTGCTCTTACCAAAATCTTTTCCGCTGATTTCAAAGATCTTCGCCCCATTAGTATTTTGCCTGTGTTGTCTAAAATAGTTGAAAAAATTATGAATCAGCAATTGCTTAGGTATCTTAATGAGAACAATGTTTTACCCGCTTATCAATCAGGATTTCGTCTTTGTTATGCTTCCACAACCGTGCTATTGGATGTAACTGATTACTTGATTTCGGCAGCCGACAAAGGAATGCTTTCTGTTCTAGGCCTGCTAGATTTTAGTAAAGCATTTCATACCATTGATTATAATCTACTGTCAGCAATCTTAGCTTATTCTGGTATCTCTTGTGCAGCTGTCGAATTATTCTCGTCTTATCTTAGCTGTACGATGCAATGTGTTCGTTTTAATGGCAACATATCTAATATTAGATCTATTTGACATGGGGTACCTCAAGGCTTTATCTTGCGACCACTTTTATTTATTATTTACACGGTTTCATTCTCCACTTACGTGAGCAACTGCAAACTCTATATCTACGCTGATGACAACTGTACCACTCTTTTCGATATGCTCAAGCTGCCATTACCACTATTAATGTTGACTTGGAGAGGATTTCTGAGGTGGCAGCTCAACATACTCTGGCTATTAATCCATCTAAATCAGTTGCTTAGGGTTTTGGCAACAAATTTAATGTTCCTGCATTCTTGACATTTGCACAAATTTCAATTAAGCTTCCAGTCAAAAGCTCAGCTCAGCTTCCAGTCAAAAGCGAACATAAAAATTTAGGACTGATTTTGGATACTCAGTTTAGATTTGACGCTCACATACAGAAGTGTACCAGAACCACTTGCGCTAATTTAAAATTAATATATCCCCATCGTCACTATTTATCTAACACAGTCAAGAGAGATCTTTGCGAATCTCTTGTATTATCAAATGTAAACTACTGCAGTGAACTTTATAATACCTGTATCACGGTTAGCACATCTCAACGTATACAAAGGGTGCAAAATTCGTATCTACGTCTCACCTGTGAAATAAGAAAATATGATAACGTCTCCCACAAGTTGGGTGAGTTGGGTTGATTAACTATGAAAGACAAACGATCACTGAGAACGGCTTGTCTTTTCCACAAAGTTATTACAACAAAACGACCCTCTTAGCTATTTGCTAAAATCTCATGTCGCAGAGATGTTCATACATTAAATCTCAGGTTCAAAGGAACGCTTACTTCACCAGCCCACCATACTCCACTCTTTCAACGTAGCTTTTCATATCAAATTGCTAAAGTATGAAATTCTTTGCCAGATAGTGTCAAATTACTGCCTTCCATGTGCTTCAGTGCATAATTCAAATGGGATTTGTAAAAAATTTACTCCCTATTATTCTTTATATGATCATTTTTATTTTTCCTTGATTTTGTTTTACTTTTTGTACAATTGCAATTACAAACTAATAGTATTTGCGTCACAGAAGTTATTTAGTTTTTAAGATAATTTTACGCACACTTTCATTGATAGCACTTCTTTATTATTATTTTACTAATTCAAGGTGTGTAGGGAGAACCAGTTATTGGACGCTGATTCACACCTTGCAGTTTCCTCCTGCATGCTGTATGCTACTTTATTGTATGAGGAAATAAATTTTTACTATTATTATTATTATATTAAAAATAATATTGATAAATTATAGTTTAAGGTAACCTGCTGTAACAGATATGAAGATGTTAGATTCAAGAAAAACAACAGAATATTAATATACATTATAACTATAACATACGTAGTAGACAAAGAGGACTTACACAAAATAAAAGAGCTTATATGGAGGTGATATCAAACTTTCTTCTTTATGGGAATCGCCTTTCCCTTTCTGAGGACTTTCTTGGCTGCCTAAAGTCGATTCATAAAAATATGTTTTTGTTATTGCTAAATCCACAAAGAAATAAATGTATTTCAATTCTTTGTTGATTTAAATTTTCGTAAATGAATAGATTTAAGTGCATCATTAGAATACATGTATGTACATACATATTTGAGGAAGAAACTCTGCGAGTGATAACTGATACTGAGCAAGGAATAGGGAACTCCCAGAAGGAAGACAATTTAGTATAACATTGATACACTATTTATTTTGAAACAAATTATATATATAATTAACCAACACATAGAACTACAAGACAGGACACCTCTACACATCCGCCTATCATATTTTGTTTGTCAACAATCTTGACATGAAACTTAGAAATTTGAGAACAGAAGTTATAGATTTACAAAGTATATAAAATCGGTTTTCATCCGGTATTTATTTATCTAACTTTCAAATATGATAATTTCTAATCAGGTTAAAAAGCCAATTATACTTCGAGATGACTATAAGAAAAGGCAAACTAATATTAACATCCAAAATAGAATACAATTTTTGCAAGTTTGAAACATCTGTATAACTTTTGTTACAGTTATATTGCAAATAGGATATTCTAAAAATGTTTAAGCAACATTAAAAACTTTGGAAAAGAAATATTTTAGTCAGACAGCTCTTAATAAGTAAAGCAAAATAGAATTCCGAATACAGGTAATAGACGTTCAGATTAGGTCGTGATATCCTGAACGATACGGACACTGAGTCGCTAATCCAATGCTTAGTCGCGTTTAGACAGCAGAATCAATATATTCACAAGTTATATCCGAACGACAAGCTTAATAGCGTCAGTGACAGTAAACATTCATTCACCGTTTAATAGTGGATGTTAATGCACCAATTTACAGTTGATTGACGAATTCTGTTGGGACATTTCCATGCAATTTGGGCACAGTTGTGCGGCTACAACATAGAGTTGGAACTCTGTTCCTATACCGGACAATGTCTGCTTATTGCTTCAAAGTTTGTAGATTTTGAACATCGGGAACACTATTGCATTTAATGGCAGAACTTAATCTGTGATAAGTTCGCATTCGGTATCACAAACGAAACTAATTATAATTCCTGTGCTGGATGAGCGATTACACTTCAAGTGGTCTAAGTAATAGTAACGCAGCATATGGATTGACGGTAAAACTAAGGAAATTAACCTCCATACAATTATGTAAAATTTACCATTAAATACATAAACATTAGATGAAATGTATCGTACCCGTACAATACACAGTTGTGTCTGTTAGTTGACATTTTTAATATTTGGAAAACAATATTTGGAAATCAAACAAAACGATTGAAAGAAATAGAGCTAAAAACTAATACTACGTTTTTATATGTACATATATAGCTATAATAAATATACTTGTGCTTTGGTAGATATTGCAAAGTCTATCTAGCTGAAATTATCTCTTGTAGCTTAAGATAATTATTAATTAAATTAAGTATAGGTAATCGCGATGACAAGTTTTGTATTTTACATTTGAGTTCAGTTTGCGCTCGATTGAAAAAAGGGGTAAATTATATCGAAAGCTTCTACAGCCCGAGTCTCTATTACGCGGGCTTCCGGGTTTTCACCGCGTCATAGTAATATATACAGGGTGTCTTGGAAATAAAATGAAAAAATATGAAAAATGGAAAGATACATTTATGCATAATATGAATCCAAAAAATTGTAGTTCAATTACGACGCGAATGCTAAAATTAAAACCTGCCTTATAAATTGTATTATGTGCCGCCTATAAATGCACAATATGCTTAAAAAATATCTTGATGGGACTAATGCCGATGTTATAACAACTACGAGATAACGCTGATGTGTCTTGTGTAACGCGTTTTTAAATATCTTTGAATGCTAAGGGTTCAATAACATCAATATGATTACGTGTAAAAATGTTATCGTTATATGTTAATTTATAAAGGAAATTTTATTTTAAATGATATAAAGATATGTAGTTTCTTTGTTGCAATTCTTGTAATCGTAATATTTTCCTTTTTATTGTAGAATTGTTGTGTCTGAAAAGAACCGTAATGTAAAAAGGCAAAATAGGTGAAATACTTAGAGAAAATGTTTGACGAACATTTCCACTTGTTTCACCATAAATGAAAATCATATCATACAGTTCATGCACTGCGTAAGACGTATTCCAAACATTCACATACAACATTGACAAGAGACTGAATCAGATTGTGCGCTGCACACAGGTTAAATAGTGTTCGCCTATCGCTACATCTACTCTGCGCTACAATATACTATAGTTGCATGCAACATGCATTACTTAAAACACAGTGGCACGACGAATATTTTATAAATATCTTTGTCATTTTGTTTTTACGCGCCTGGGAGGGAATTTGTGCAAAATATTTTGGATTTAAGATTAATAAAATAACATCTTTCCATTTTTCATATTTTTTCATTATATATATATATACAGGGTCCGGCAACGAAGCGGGGGCGGAAGATTCCACGCTTATTTGAAAGTTTGTCAAATATTTAGTCTTCAGATATTCTTCGGCACCATCAAGTGCACGTTTCAAAAATATTTTGTTTTATACAGGGTGTTCCAGATGGAAATGCCAGACTAAAGTTGCATTTTTTTTAATGGAACACCCTGTATATTAATAGATAAAATGATCCGCGCTTGAAAGCTGGTTACAACGATATAATGTTGTATAGGCCTAAAGTTGATAGTTTCTGTGTAAACAATGATTTTACTTGATAAATTGACACATTTCAGTAGGCTATTCTCCATAGGGAAAAACAAAAGATTTGAAACCAACAGAGTAGAATATTTTTTACTAGTATGGACTGTCGTTACTATGTGAAATAAATTTTGCAGCTGCTCCCTTTATACAGGGTGTTCACAATTTTGCAAAATCTAAGAAATCTCGAAATTTTTAAATAGAACACCCTGTATATTTTTTGCTCATTGGAAAGCCCTTTTACTACGCTTTCTATTGATACCTCATTTGATGCACCTAGGGTGGATTATTTTCTAATTATTTCTTCTTAAAGTTGGATTAATGAGAAATGCTTATATTTTGTGTAGCTAATTTGCACTTCAAACCTACTGTAAGATTGGATATTCAACAAATAATCCATAAATGGTCTATAAAAAGAAGAAACTTCATTTAGTATGAGAAACAATTGATTTTCATTCAGCGGTGAAAGCAAACATTAAATTAATATAAAGTAATATAGCATTTTCAATAGATTCACTGCTGATTAAGTTATCTGGTGTTTTAAGCTTGTATACTTAATAACCAAGTTGTAAAAACTTTCGTTGTGTGTTATACAGTATTTCGTTCAATCTTTAAAAGCAATTGTTATATTGACTAATTTTAGTAGGTACCTACTCAAGAAATGGTAAATATGATATTTATTCTTGAGGAGTGTACAAGAAATTGTCTCCTAGCAAGTAGAGTATATGCAGAGAGTTCCAAGCCTTGAAAGAAGACCGGAAGCATTTGAAAGATTATTAGAGAAATTTATAGAAACTGATGGTGTAACCTACAAGAAGGGAGAAACAAATAAACCGGTAATCAATAAACAAAGCGAACTGGCCGTATTATTAACAATACAGGAAAATCCACATACAAAAGAGATAGATCTAGAGTGGGGCCGTTGTAAAACATATACGGAATTAACGCATTGGCGAGCGTGCTATTCCGTATATGTTTTACAACCGCTCCACTCTAGATCTATCTCTTTTCTAGCTGGCCTTAGTCGATCTAAATGTTCTGTATGTGGAGAGATGTAAGTATAGATGGTATTTCAAAGGTAACAGCTATTGAAGGTAGAAGCTTGCGTTTGTTGAGTATCTACTAAAATTAGTCATTATAACAATTTCTTTTAAAGATTGAACGAAATACTGTATAACACAAAACGAAATTTTGTACTTGGTTATTAGTATACAAGCTTAAAACTGACACCTTTACTTTATATTAAATTAATGTTACCTTTCACCGCTGAGTGAAAATCAATTGTTTCTCATACTAAATGGAGTTTCTTCCTGTTATAGACCATTTATGGATTATTTGTCGAATATCTGATCGTACAGTAGGTTTGAAATGCAAATTAGCTTCTAAAAATACAAGCATTTCTCATTAATTCAACTGTAAAAAGAAATAATTAGAAAATGATCTATCCTAGATGTATCAAATGAGGTATCAATAGAAAGCGTAGTGAAAAGGCTTTCCAATGAGCGAAAAATATACAGGGTGTTCCATTTAAAAATTTCGAGATTTCTTCGATTTTGCAAAATTGTGAACACCCTGTATAAAGGAGCAGCTGCAGAATTTATTTCGCATAGTAACGACAGTCTATACTAGTAAAAAATATTCTACTGTGTTGGTTTCGAATTTTTGGTTTTTCCCTATGCAGAATAGCCTACTGAAATGTATCAATTTATCAAGTAAAATCATTGTTTACACAGAAACTATCAACTTTAGGCCTATACAACATTATATCGTTGTAACCAGCTTTCAAGCGCGGATCATTTTATCTATTAATATACAGGGTGTTCCATTTAAAAAAATGCAACTTTAGTTTGGCATTTCCATCTGGAACACCCTGTATAAAACAAAATATTTTTAAAACGTGCACTTGATGGTGCGGAAGAATATCCGATGCCTAAATTTTTGACAAAGTTTCAAATAAGCGTGTAATCTTCCGTCCCCGCTTCGTTGCCGGACCCTGTATATATATATATATACAATACAAAACAAAATCTACTAACACGGCTCTTTTAAGAGCAATAAGTGGGTAGGGAACTCTAGAAGATATCGGTAACTCGACGTATCAACCACATTAGAGATGGAAACCTTCTGGTGGGTGGAGGGATGTGGGAAGGTCATGGTAACTCAATGTGTAAACCACGTTAAAAGTGAACACCTTTTGACAAAGAAAAACTTCCACGCAAGGGTATATATTCAATTCTGCAGTCAAGCGGATCAGTGAGCATTGGCCATTAAAGCGGAAAGAATAGATTTCCAAATACCAGAAAGTGGATTAGCATCATTACGATTGAGATTCTGCGGATGCCTTTAGATCTCGATTGGTTCTCTTACCTTTCGGAGAACATAATGTTGTGACTTGCTTACAATAGCTATCTGATCAAAAGAAATTTTTTGGGTCATGTCGAGAAAATGTTCAACTAAGACTGTGTGTGCTGAAAAACATGTCCTAGCGTACTGTTGATGTTCTTTATCCCAGTTTAAACAACCACAATCATAGAGAATATCAAATTTGTCTTTACGGGAGAGACTATGGCGAGTAATAGCGAATGTTGCATTTAAGAAGAAATCTACCGATGTGGTCCGTAATACTAATAATATAACAATATTTTCCTTGGAAGGTAAAGAACGTTGAAACAAGGCTTATATGTATACCTTTTTGTATGTTTGGAAGAATGTCTGAGAATTTAATTAGTGAGAGAGAATATAATTACTGCCTTGCCAAAAATCTGATATTTTGGGTACGAACTATGATTTGTCAGGAGGCGATCCTTGGACTTTCTCCGCTGCAGCTTGTTATGTGGTCGGAGGCAGTCATACCAACATCTTCACCTACATAGCAGACAGTACCACTGTCCATGAGGGCGGACAAGATTTCGCCCGTTTTCAGCTTCAGTGGGGGATAAAATGTAAACATCACCAATAGAGAGATTGCAAAAACTCTCGTTCACAAATCGAGACGGGAGTTATCTCGCTGGTTTATAGACGCCTCTAAAACGTCTAACAGCACGGGAATTGGAATTTGGAGAGATGGTGAAAGCAAGCCGAAGTAATTGCGATCCAGATCTGCGCAGAAGTCATATTAAATTGCCCGCAGGTTAATGAAGCAGTGGAAATCCTTTCTGACAGTCAGGCTGCCCGTGAAGCACTAGAAGCTGTCGGCTTTTACTCGAAGGTAGTGTTACCCTGCCATAGGACTTTTGTAAAACTGGCGAAACATCACAGCACCACGCTGAGATGGGTGCCAAGTCACCAGAGGTAATGAAATGGCTGACAAATTAGCTAGAGGTGCCAGTGAGGGACCACTCGTGGGTTTAGAACCTACATGTGGGAACTCCTACGGCAGCGTCAAGGCCTTTGTCAGATCTGCACTCGCTGCTAGGCATTGCTCCCACTGGAATGCACATGCCGGGATGAAACACTGTAAAACTCTCAGGATTCGCCAGTATTAGAAAAAACTACGTAAGACAGTTTCTATGAGCAGGGTCAGGCTGAGGTTACTCACAGGAATCTTAACCAGTCACTGCGCACTGAACAAACATCTGCATACCATGCGCATAATAAACTCTCCCCCGTGTAGAAACTGTGGGACTGCCGAGAAAACTCCAATCTATCTTCTTGCTGCTCGACAGTGGACAGAGAGAGGCGAAGTAAGGCGGAGTAAGAAAACTAACTCTCGGCAAGGTTGCGGACTTCTTTGTCCGAGTGCAACCTGGCTAAGAGGAGTAAAACAGCACGGAGGCACCGTGCAGTCCCCAAAAAAAAAGTGATTTATCAGGATGAGTGACTTTGTCCATATGAAGACTGACTAAGTCTTTGTTGGCGTGGAGAGAGCTTAAGTCTGTACGTTCTACTTTAAACAAGTTCTACTGAGGTCCTTCGAGGAAAAAAAGGCAATTGGCTGTTTCCGGCCATATCTACATTTTTCTTAGGGAGTGTGTGACAATATGATTTCACTAAGAATATATCATGTATTCATATTTCTTAATTTGTAGGAATTAAATTATTGAGTCTTAATTTAAAAATATTTAAAAATCAACGTACAATTTTATTGAGAAAATTTTATAGTTTATTACTCCTTTATGAACTAATTCTAAATTGTTATACTATACAATAAGTTATATATACAAAATAAAACGTTGGAAATAAACTGAATTCTTCGCATGAAACAATAAAGCACAGTTACAGTTCAAAAATAGCCTCTTCTTTTAAAATTTGTCTCGCGGAAATAATTTAAATTGATAAATACCTTAGAATCCGAATTAAAACTAGAAACTACTTTATTTATGGGCAACATTCAATTCACCACAAAATGTATACCTATCACCGATACTAATAACCTAGATTTCATCAGCATTAGATGACCTTAATTATCAAGCCAATACCAGAAGCGATCTGGAATTGGAAAAGAATTAAGTGAATCACAATAACGAACCTCTTGTTTAACAAACCATTTACAAATTTCACCTGAAACACAAATCTTGGGTGTTTACCAAAGCAATTATATTGCCCTGTATTTCAATAATGAGAAAAAGATGTTATTTATCTTGAATACGTTCATTACTTGTACACCTTATTTTTAAAATTTTATTGAGTGTAGACCTATTATTAGCAGCTTGAAGGGTAAGAAATACAATATAATACATAATTTCGAACATCGAACTTAATTAATGTTAGTAGTTCCTTGTTATTTTGATAGAAAGCGAAGATCGGTTACTGTTCGTGCTTCAATATCCTTATTAAGTCTATAGTCCTTATTAAGGACTATACGAGTGTTTAAACTTCATCCTATTATTACCAATGAGAAAATACATCTACACAAACTGCATGCTATTGAGACTTATAAAGAAAAAACATATATCCATAATGTAATACAAGTAAAAAATTTTTAGTAGGATTCACAGAATCCTTATCTTTCGTTGAGTCTTAAAATAAGTTGTTGTTTATTAGTGAGAGACTGCATCAGTACTATTAATTGGCCTAAGTCGTTTTGAATAAAGTAACAGTCCTAATTATTAGTTGTAACCATATTTATAATTACTAATTTATGTAAAATTTAATACAAAATAAATTTTAGCCGGCTCTCTTTAGAAAATCATAATTCCGCGTGTCTAGTACATATAGAACAAATCAACCTTGTTGATCGATTCTGTTAATAATATTCAGGATTTTCTTCCGCTTTAGTACTAGTTAGTTAACTAGCAGTTTCATAAGTATAGTTACTATACTTGCAAATAGATCTGAATAGCTTTATTTAATACTAAATGGAGTATTTCCTGGGAAACTGTTTTCGCACATAACTTTTTAACAATTCTGTTATATTTGATAGTATCATTGACAATGCAATGACTAATAAAGAAATTTAAAATGAAATTCTATTTTCCTTCTCTATAACTAACTAAATTTCTCGTCAATATCAAAAAAATTAATGTGCTTTATATACATCCTACATTTAGTTAATTTCAAACATAAAAAAGGTGTATTACTAATATCACGCACACATTACCTTTTTGTCCATATCTTAAAACTATCTCGTTATCAAACTTATGGTTTTGCATAGGATAATTATGTAACGTACGTTTCAAATATTTTCGTCATTATTTTCACTGATGTGCATCCTATCTTTATCATTTGTAGCATTCTTCAAAGAAACTTGGCCGTTTGCAGCGTTGACCCACCGCCTTCAAAAAATATACGTGTATTTTAGACCAGTAAGTCCAGCGGTGTTGTAACAAATGGATTTCTCTAAATACATTTTCCAAACTTCCACACGTGAGCAATAGCAAATACTTTTTGCAGAGAATATATCGATGTACTTAAAACATAACCAACACAGAAAGTTGAACAATCGCGGTTAAATAACAGTAGTATAATATAATATCATTAACATGACTACGCAACTATTTAGGGAGTCGCATAACAAACCTAATAAGAAGCTGTTGGATACGACAACTTGTGACGTTATATCCATTAATGCAATTTTCCTGCACAGCCCTTTAACAAGAGTACAGCATACAATATAACACCAGCACTTCTCTTATTTACAGATACATACATACGTATTGCTACAAGATATTTCCGCAATGTTGATATCTCTCATATAGTGTAATACATACCATAGGACTAACCTAAGCTTACTATCTAAACATAACAGAATGTTTACATGGGTAAACAAGATCTGTATGCGGTGGAGTCATACAATATACATACATGTTATACGAAAACGTAAGATATTAGATGAAAGTACAACTGCATGTATTACCTATTCAGATAATCTAAATATTACGGTTTCGTAGTTCGAATGTATCAATAACTTATACCATAATACTGAATTAACGAATATATTTTTATACATTAATACATTATCTATAGTACACCACTTATACCGTGGTAAAACTTTTGGCATTGTCGTTTATATTAAGAATATTTTAATTTCTTGCAAAAACCAATTTCATAAAAAAATGTTTGGTGTGCTAGACAACGCACATACATAAAATACATACAAAATTTGCAAAGTGTAATATAGGAATTGCTTTAAAATCCACGCTCAGAACTATATCTTGCAACTCCGCCAAATTTTCCTTTTTGTTATAGACTTACGACAATTACTTTCTAGTTTCTAGATTGTCTTACTTAATTGAGAAAAATAATTTACTTATGATTTGTATAGATACACTTCACGAAAAAGTGTAGTTGCCTTGTCATAGATTTAATCTGAAAAACTGTTATACAAAAGTACAGTAAGCAATGATAATGGTTGGACAGTCCTGTCACAATATGATAACACCCAAGCCGCGCCGAAGATATCCGATGTATTAGATGCAATACTCCCTAACTTTCATTTAAGACCATACACCTACAGGTAAAATCGTAACGATAAGAGTTTCTACATTTCAGGGTGATTTAAAAGCTATTTACACAGGCAAATTTACGGTTTAATATAATGCACACAAGGTCACTAATCTTTATGTGACTATTTCAATATTTTTAATTTAATTTGTCTTACGCTGTTGAAATGCATATACCATTATGTGCAATAGAACTGGAAAATAGCGGCAACAGCAACACATTTCTAATTAGTAGAACTCTAAAACTATAACAGTTAAAAATGAGTTCTCGTATAAAAAATCCTTAATTTGAATCGCTCTTTCCATATTTGATATTCGGATCCGGATTGATGTATGTATTTTACCATCATATTGGAATACCCCTACGAAACTATCAAAGTCACGCAAACGACAATAGATACTATACGATACCTGTTTTCAATATTTTAATCATTCACTCAAGTAATCTTGATAAATAATACTTACTAAACTCGTAATTTATTCATTCTTATTTCTCCACGAGTCTAAAATTAAATCTTAATATTACGCTAATGATGTCTAGTTTATAATCATTCTTGATGACACTTGACTTATAATCTTTAATAAGAATTATAGAGGAAGCAGATAAATGAATTCTATTAGGATCTATTAGGATATATTAGAATAATTTGTTTAGTAATTTAATATTGTATTAACAATCAAATTTCCTTCGAAGCATTACAGTCTTATACGCCGAATATTTAAACCAAATTTATTAATCCATGAATACCATAAACTGTAAAGTAGGGATTAGACCACAATAAATATAAGCTATTGTATGCAAAACAATTTACTGTTTAATATTATCCTAATAATTAAATCTTGCTTGATGATCTGCACTGTGATCTCTTAACTGGAACTCAGATTCCAAATATTGAAATACATAATCCTAAATTTTAAGAATTGTTAATTTCAATGAGGAGTGTTTTTGTAACGAATTCTCAGAAAGTTCTTATTTTCTTAATATAAGCTTATGTATAATGATTAGCTAAACCAATTATGAGCACCGTTTGAATATGTTTTAATTACGTTATTACATTAAAGCCAAAGAGGGGGCGAAAAATAATTTTTATATTGCCTTATTCGTTCTCAATATAAAAGCCTCTCGTCTTGAGAGTATTTAGTTTGCTGTAATCGTCGTAAAAATGCCCGCAACAACAATAGAAACGCGAGCAAAAATAGTTACCCTTTGGGAGCGTGATTTGTCCTACAGGCAAGTTGCTGCAGAAGTTGGTGTATCGGTAAGTATATAATCTATTTTTATTGTTCTATATGAATTCTTTGAGTGCATTGCACAGATACTATTTCATTCTATTTTTTGTACTTTAGTGTATTGGTGTTGGTTCATTGATGTTCTGGCTTGATGACTTAGCGTAAAACGGTTATTTGACTAATAAATAGAAATTGAAAGTCAGTGATATCAACACCAAAAAAACTTGATTCTAGAGTTTTCAAATCAAATGTACCTTACGCACACACATTAAATATTAATTGAAAGATAAATAAATGTTAAGTTGATTGTAACTACATTTCACTCATCATTAGATAACGTTTAGTCCTTCTATTAACAAACAAAATATGCCAACGAGTAGGTATTCATTTGTTTTATGATATCCCTCGTTGGTCTAAATTTTTAGTAACCGTTACTTCTGTGGAACTCTATAAAACTGTATCTTTTCTTTTTTTCTCTAACTGTACTTCAACATAACGCTGGCGAACCGAAAACGAAGATGTAGCTCTACGAAATAAATCGAGGCCTGGACAACCACCCAAAATTAATCCAGAAGATGGTAATAGAATTTTGAACTACGTTCAACAAAATCCAGTCACCCATCATCCATTTTTTGTTTTTATTTATTTTTCCATAAGTAAACACTTTAATGAAAATTATCTGTATATAGCAGTGAAATAATTATATAAAAACCTATTTAACTCGAAAGATTTTTTTCTTATACTTCATATAACCAACACGTATAAAAAGAAGATGTAGATGTTTCTCCGGTTGACTGTACTATTAAATTTATTAGATTCAAAAATTTAGTTGCTTAACCACTGATGACATTAAAAAAAGGTTTTTTATATTGTTATACCCTGGGAATTGAAAACACAATTTGTGGAATACCAAAAATGTGTGTTTCCAACTAAACTTCCTTCATATAATATATAATTTGTAATAATTTCTGATTAATTCTTTACGTACACAGAAAGAACTCTTTCGTATTCGGTAGTGATATATGAAAAAAGACAATACATGTATTTAAATCTGCTTTCAATATCACTATAAATTTCTATTATAACTTTTACTAAATACATATAACATTAATAATAATTCAATAATGATAGAATACATCAATACATATGATAATCTTATATTATTATTGTAACGTGACTACGACCCAAATATCAAATACGGAAAGAATGATTTTAATTAAAGTTCTTTTGTAAGAGAACTCTCCTCTAACTGTTACAGTTTTCCAGTTGTACCAATTAGAAGTGTGTTACTGTTGCCGATATTTGTCAACTCTATTGATACTGTAGGAGAATCTAAAATATTTAAATAGTCACATGAATATTAGTGACCTTGTGTGCATTATATTATGCCGTATTTGCATGCTAAATGGGTTTTAAATCACCCTGCAATGTAGAAACTCTTGTCGTTACGATTTTACCTGTATGTGTACGGCCTTGAGCGAAAGCGAAGAGTTATTGCAAGGGTATCAATAGCTTCGGTATTTCTCGTATTATTATACTGTGACAGGACTGTCCAACCTTTAACGTTGCCTACTGTACGTTCGAATCTTTTCTATTTTTTTAATTCTATCCAATCCTTGCCATTACATCTGCATCTATAGAAATAATGAACTCAAAAATAAAAATAATAGTAATTATGTAAATTATATTAGTGATAAATATAAGAAATGTATGGTAAAATAACAAGCCTGTAAAGACACCTATTTAAAATTCTACAAGGTATAGTGTTAGTATAACGAATCTACACACAAACAGCGCTATAGTTTTACTTTTCAAATTATTTAATTAAACTAGAGATATTTCTCTTAAATGTATCCAAATATAATAGCAATGACGATTTAAATTTGAAATTTATTAGTAAATTTACCTTAATTTATATATTTGCGTATGCATGTCTAGCTGTGGGTTTCTTTCTTTTTTATAGCAAGCAGGTCGAGGGTGACACGTTCTGATGATAACCGTAGATACTGTCAACATTAATCTATATTAGTTGATGACGTTACAATGCTGCAGCAACACTGGATGAAGTGTTTACAGGCACCGGTGCGGCACTACTGGATTAAAACAATTTTTATGCCTTACGATGCTTTCTGTACAATGTCATAATGCAAAAAGAAGCAATTTTACTCTGCGTGACCCTAATATATAAATCGATCATCAAATGTTGAAATAAATATTTAAATTACGTTAAAAGTTACTAATTTTCATCTATTAAAAACAATCTTTCTATTGGAACTATCACAACAAAACATATAAATATATAATAAAATAATGCTATCTTTTTACTAATCGCCTTAGGTTATATAACATCAACTATTTTACATATTGTATTTCCGCCTTATTCAAAATCATCATTATTATTAAAATGTTATACTTGCTTTAATTCAAAATTGTACAGTCTAGTCTACCACCAAAATTAAAAATGAAATTGTATATGAATGGGCTGATTGTCGTAGTGGTAGAGCAGTCGTTTTATGATAGTAGCAGACCAGAGTTGTGTAAATCGAATCCTGGCAAAGACGTTGTGGTGTGTCTCGGTAGGATCAGTTCTTAAGTCAAGTAATACATTTCTACAGAAACCAGCAGAATTACATTTTGGTGTAGTGGCGGGAGTATGCATTATTCTACCACGCACTGCGTAATATAATGCAATTTTTCCAATATTAAAGAAATTTTGAATACAATTTTCAAAATGCAGATACGTACAACGGTACCTTTCGCGGCACGTACATAAAGAAAACAAAAGTAGGAGCACAAATAGTCGTAATTAATAGAAACTAACTCCCGTCTAATTACGTACATAGACATCTGTCACACCTATTAAATGCATACATAATAATTCTTTATTATGGAAATAATGACAGGACAATAGAAAATAGTAAAGAACACAACTATGTCTCAGAGAAAGCTTTGTTGAAATGTTGAACACAATTTAAATAAATAACGATCTTACAAAGTTTGTTCTTTGCATAATCACAAACTAAGGCTGGCAAGTTCACATATCCTCATACAGCACGTTGCAGACTATATATTTTTCTTATTTTGTATCCGTATGTCATAAAATCTGGAACGTCATGAAGACAACATTGTACAACTTGCATTGCCTCTTTTATTTTCTTGTTTAAAGATATAGGTGCAGTAGTTTTGTTAATAAACGAAGAAATTTTCTTTCTAATCAAGTGCTACTTTCGATGCATAGTTGACTAACGTAATATATGGAACACTACTAATAAAAAAGGTCTGTCTACTAACTAGAAAGAATATTAAAGAATTTTTTATATAGGCAGGTGGTATTATTTATCCAACCTTTAAATAAACATTCATAATTTACATCAAATTGACGAGTTCTGACCTATGGTTCTGACTATACAGTGCGTTTTTTTAACTGTTGCCTTAGGGAATTGCATGGTAAAAATGATACCCCCTGATGCGATGCAGATTTGGTGCTAATTTTGCTTTTAGTGATAAATCATCAATAGACTACAGAATGCATACTGTTTGAACAACCACAAGCAGTTTTATTTGACTAATTTTATTCTTCAAACTTGAAGATAATGAACATACATAATTTGACAGATCAAAAATTTGCAAATGTCATTTTATTCACAAGTTCTGCCAAATACTGGGTTATTGTGAACAATTGTTTAAAAATGTCCTATTTTCACAACTAAAGAACGTGTTGAACTTGTAACAACATTCATTAAAGGTATGTCCAGTAGAGAAACAAGCCAGAATTTTGCTGCTGCATATTCCGATCGTCCTATTCCCAGTAAAACTATAATACTCAAATATTACAATGCTTTTCGTGCCACTGGCTGCTTAAATCATTACTACAAAAAACGGAAAAGAAACTCGTATTTTGTTACAGAAGATTTAAGAATAAATATCTTCTTATATAGCGGTTGAAGAAGGGGACACCACCACACTTACGTCTCTGGCAGAAGAATTATACGCTTCAAGAAGCAGCTGCTTTAAAGTCTTGAAAATGGAAAAGTTCAAGTAGTACAAAATTAAAAATGTGGATAAACTATTGCTCCGTAATTACTTTCCAAGAATGAAATTTTATGAATTCTGGATGGAAAAAAATAATGAAAGTCGATAACATAATAATATTCTATTTTCTGACGAGAGTTCGTCACATTAAATGGCAAAGTTAACAAACAAAACAGACAGGTTTAGACAAGAGAAAATCCCTACAGAACATAAGAAACACATACGTAGTATCGTGATAAAGTTAACGCGTGGGTACGAATTTTAGGAAATCACTTAGTAGCGCCATTTTTTATTGAGAGAAATTTGAACCAGCATAAGCAGGTGGATGCTTTGGGATGCAATGCAGCAATAATATTTCAACAGGAAGGAGCACCAGCCCATTCTGCTGCCATCGTCAGAGTTTTTAAACGAAACATTTCCTGATAGTTGGATTGGCCAATATAGACCATTCCAGTGGCCTACTCGTCCTGACCTAACACCACTCGATTTTTTCTTATGGAGACATTTAGGAACACAAGTTTTCGACCTCATAAGAAGTCAACCAGAAACTGTGGAGGAACTACGGGCAAGAATAACTGAAGCTTGTACTTCCATTACAGTGCGAACTTTACAAAACACTCGAACAAATTTTCAATATCGCTTGGGACCTTGTCTAACAGTCGAAGGAAAACACTTTGAACAATTCCTTTGATAATTATTAATAATCTTTGTTAATTTGTTGAGTTATTTGTGCTTGAATAGTTTCTACGTTTGGTTTTTTTTGTATAAATAAATGTTTACATGTTCTGTCTTCCAAAAACTAATTTAGTCATAGCGTCGAGAAGCTTTCGTTATTTATTTTTCAAACAAAGCCTGCTAGAAATGATAGTGATAAGAAAACGCTTTCACAAAAATATTTTTTTCAAAACTTTTTTGACATAAGTTTAGAATATTGAATTGTAACCTATCCGATAGTTTAACGAATCTTCCAGCTTTGTTCCAAAAGTGGTTTAAATATTTTCATCAGAACAAAAGTTAACACAGGGTTGAATTTTTACCATGGAATTCCCTATGGCAACAGTTATGACAACAATTATCAATATTAACAATGATCAATATTTGTATATTTAATATGTTCTCGTGCTAGAACTGCCTTTAAAAAGATTTTTTTAACACATTGGACTAAGTTATTACAAGCTACTTTCCTTAAATTTTCATACACTTTCTAAACTACTGGCGAAAATACAAGTACACAAAGTATTAGAATTTAGCTTCTCTATTATTAGTAGTAGAAACACAGCAAAACCAATATATGCAACCCATAAAATCAATTAACTCGTAAATTCACCGAATATACAAATCCATGGACCTGTCAAATCAAACCCTATTGGGCCGACTAAAAACAGTATATTGATTAAATCTAAATTTATTTAAAAGTATACGCTGCATTAAATCAAGTCAGCTAATAATAACTTGGATGTGAACAATGTGCTTGCTTTAAATCGTTTCTATCGAATCTGATGAATTTGTGCTAATCCTACCTGTCACGCATTTACATTTCCGGTTTCAAATAGCTGCAACACTGAAACAATATTTTACAGTACTATCTCTCGTATATTAGGAAGAGTAATTCAATATTTATTTTAAAGCAAATTAATTTATTTACTAACATTTCGTTGGAACTGAATATACTAAAAACAAATAGATACATGTTGTGTTACTATATATTCTCTACCCGCTAACACATTTTACATCCATGATTAAGATACAAAAAATATAGTACTACAGCTTTAAAAATACCGGTACTAGAAGATGTATAGTGACCAAGTGAAATAGTACCAGACTAAACTTACAAAGTATAAGACTACTGTAACCAACTATTCACCATCGGTAGTCTTTTTATTCAAAACGGAACTGTTAAGAAAAATATGCTTTTCTTATAAACTACGAAATCGTTTTATATATTGATAGATAGATAGATAAATAGATAGATAGATTTATTGAGATCTTTTTTACAACATCTATACAAGTTCAATCTCGTCAAAATACATAGACATACAAATGCACGTAAGTAGGTACAGTAAGCAATGATAATGGTTGGACAGTCCTGTCACAATATGATAACACCCAAGCCGCGCCGAAGATATCCGATGTATTAGATGCAATACTCCCTAACTTTCATTTAAGACCATACACCTACAGGTAAAATCGTAACGATAAGAGTTTCTACATTTCAGGGTGATTTAAAAGCTATTTACACATGCAAATTTACGGTTTAATATAATGCACACAAGGTCACTAATCTTTATGTGACTATTTCAATATTTTTAATTTAATTTGTCTTACGCTGTTGAAATGCATATACCATTATGTGCAATAGAACTGGAAAATAGCGGGAACAGCAACACATTTCTAATTAGTAGAACTCTAAAACTATAACAGTTAAAAATGAGTTCTCGTATAAAAAAATCCTTAATTTGAATCGCTCTTTCCATATTTGATATTCGGATCCGGATTGATGTATGTATTTTACCATCATATTGGAATACCCCTACGAAACTATCAAAGTCACGCAAACGACATATAGATACTATACGATACCTGTTTTCAATATTTTAATCATTCACTCAAGTAATCTTGATAAATAATACTTACTAAACTCGTAATTTATTCATTCTTATTTCTCCACGAGTCTAAAATTAAATCTTAATATTACGCTAATGATGTCTAGTTTATAATCATTCTTGATGACACTTGACTTATAATCTTTAATAAGAATTATAGAGGAAGCAGATAAATGAATTCTATTAGGATCTATTAGGATATATTAGAATAATTTGTTTAGTAATTTAATATTGTATTAACAATCAAATTTCCTTCGAAGCATTACAGTCTTATACGCCGAATATTTAAACCAAATTTATTAATCCATGAATACCATAAACTGTAAAGTAGGGATTAGACCACAATAAATATAAGCTATTGTATGCAAAACAAATTACTGTTTAATATTATCCTAATAATTAAATCTTGCTTGATGATCTGCACTGTGATCTCTTAACTGGAACTCAGATTCCAAATATTGAAATACATAATCCTAAATTTTAAGAATTGTTAATTTCAATGAGGAGTGTTTTTGTAACGAATTCTCAGAAAGTTCTTATTTTCTTAATATAAACTTATGTATAATGATTAGCTAAACCAATTATGAGCACCGTTTGAATATGTTTTAATTACGTTATTACATTAAAGCCAAAGAGGGGGCGAAAAATAATTTTTATATTGCCTTATTCGTTCTCAATATAAAAGCCTCTCGTCTTGAGAGTATTTAGTTTGCTGTAATCGTCGTAAAAATGCCCGCAACAACAATAGAAACGCGAGCAAAAATAGTTACCCTTTGGGAGCGTGATTTGTCCTACAGGCAAGTTGCTGCAGAAGTTGGTGTATCGGTAAGTATATAATCTATTTTTATTGTTCTATATGAATTCTTTGAGTGCATTGCACAGATACTATTTCATTCTATTTTTTGTACTTTAGTGTATTGGTGTTGGTTCATTGATGTTCTGGCTTGATGACTTAGCGTAAAACGGTTATTTGACTAATAAATAGAAATTGAAAGTCAGTGATATCAACACCAAAAAAACTTGATTCTAGAGTTTTCAAATCAAATGTACCTTACGCACACACATTAAATATTAATTGAAAGATAAATAAATGTTAAGTTGATTGTAACTACATTTCACTCATCATTAGATAACGTTTAGTCCTTCTATTAACAAACAAAATATGCCAACGAGTAGGTATTCATTTGTTTTATGATATCCCTCGTTGGTCTAAATTTTTAGTAACCGTTACTTCTGTGGAACTCTATAAAACTGTATCTTTTCTTTTTTTTCTCTAACTGTACTTCAACATAACGCTGGCGAACCGAAAACGAAGATGTAGCTCTACGAAATAAATCGAGGCCTGGACAACCACCCAAAATTAATCCAGAAGATGGTAATAGAATTTTGAACTACGTTCAACAAAATCCAGTCACCCATCATCCATTTTTTGTTTTTATTTATTTTTCCATAAGTAAACACTTTAATGAAAATTATCTGTATATAGCAGTGAAATAATTATATAAAAACCTATTTAACTCGAAAGATTTTTTTCTTATACTTCATATAACCAACACGTATAAAAAGAAGATGTAGATGTTTCTCCGGTTGACTGTACTATTAAATTTATTAGATTCAAAAATTTAGTTGCTTAACCACTGATGACATTAAAAAAAGGATTTTTATATTGTTATACCCCTGGGAATTGAAAACACAATTTGTGGAATACCAAAAATGTGTGTTTCCAACTAAACTTCCTTCATATAATATATAATTTGTAATAATTTCTGATTAATTCTTTACGTACACAGAAAGAACTCTTTCGTATTCGGTAGTGATATATGAAAAAAGACAATACATGTATTTAAATCTGCTTTCAATATCACTATAAATTTCTATTATAACTTTTACTAAATACATATAACATTAATAATAATTCAATAATGATAGAATACATCAATACATATGATAATCTTATATTATTATTGTAACGTGACTACGACCCAAATATCAAATACGGAAAGAATGATTTTAATTAAAGTTCTTTTGTAAGAGAACTCTCCTCTAACTGCTACAGTTTTCCAGTTGTACCAATTAGAAGTGTGTTACTGTTGCCGATATTTGTCAACTCTATTGATACTGTAGGAGAATCTAAAATATTTAAATAGTCACGTCAGTGTACGTACATTAAATACATAAAACACAATACATATTTAAAATTTATGTTTAAAATAAAATAGATATATTCCTGTAGCGAAATTATGTTTTTGTTTAATACGAACAAGCTCAAACCCTTAACGTTTTAACACACGTACCGCAATCTATGTACTCATCTTATGTCTCATATCAGTAAACTGTGAACGTGTTGTTGCTACTTGTTTTATTAATAATGTAAAACACAACAATAATCTAACATAGAAAAACTCAACTACCAGCCTTTCTTTTGTGCAATTGTTCACAGTTCAGTTCTTTCTTTGTGCGTTCAAGGTTAATGCCGCAAACGATTGTTCACTGTTTCAGTGAGATATCGTTGATTCACACGTTGTAGGCATCAATGCCATACACCCAACATTTCAATTTCTATGGCATTTTGCGCTCATATAGTAGTCTACCCATATCATCAGCAGAAGTCTTACTAAACCTTCACTGGCAATAATCATAGCAATGTTCTTATTAAAAGGTACACTAAATTCCTCTTAGTAATTTTTCTAACAGACAGTAAATTTGTACGGAGATCCAAAACAAGTTTAGTTAAAACATCATTTGAGTTACTACCTGCTAAATTGATTTCGATGTTACTGCTGCCTTCGATTTTGACGAAACTTGCATCACTTAAATCTACAGCTGCACCACTATCGAGACAGCACAATGTAAAATTCTTCAATTCTGTGACACGAATTTCGTATTATACAACGAAAGTAATTATTGTCTTACCAACTAACCGCTTTTAAATCGAAATGGTTCGGATTACTAACAGTTAGTTCAATTGTTGAAAAGACTTATTTATAACTATTACAAAAATGGTGAATTCCTTGATTTATAATTAACTATAGCTAGCCCAGTAGACTTCGTTATGCCTAGAAAAGTATTGATTTATCTACTTACTGTTTTATTGTTACGGGTACCACCCCCCATGTCCCGCCCGTCCCGTACCGCCCTACGTGTCCCGCCCGTAAAAAAAAATTGTCACAACGTAACGTAAACATAAACGTCATCTATTATAAAGATGGCGTCGTAAAATCACTCCATACAATGGGAAAATGAATTTTCTTGATAATTTTTTTTCGGGGATATTTCGAGAATTTTCTTGGGTATCCTTATATTTGGCCGGAGACCAGTCCGAATTGGTGCGAATCATCGACATCGGTCCAAGCGTTCTTGAGTTATAAGCGTAGTAAATAACGGTTTTCTCTTTTATATAATATAGATTATAAATCCTATGATTAAGTAGTTAAGTTAATTGAACAGCAGATTTAGTGTCGTAGTCGTAAAAAACATGTTAATGGACGAAATAAACTTTCTTTTGTATTTGTATCTGAATTTACGCGTAAATTATAACAAGTTATAATCATAAACAAGTACATAAACATTTCATTTCAGTCTTTACTATTAAATTCCTATATAATAATAATATCGACAGTATATATCACACAAAACAAAACATATAAACTAGATGAAAGATGTCATTATTTTACTGAAAAAATCTTTTGAATTATTGAATTGTAATATAAATTTTACAATAATTAATTAATATATCCCCTTAAATCTATGTAAATTGTTCTAAAAAAAATTTTAAATTATTAAATTTAAAGATAATAACCTTTACAATAGTAATAATATATTAGTACTTATATTTCATTAAAATTTTAAAGCACGTATCATTCACTATTTAAATAATCAGACATATTGTCAAAAATGAAAAAAAGCATTCCTATCCCTATATACGTTTAATACCAAACAGCAACTTTTATATCAAATATTCCATACTACCTTCGATATCGTTCCATACTGCAGCTCAAGTACTAGGATCTATTTTCCTGCCTTGCGTCAGGATATCATCATCACAGTATGAGTAATGTTCATTTTCATTTCTAGACGTTCGCGTTCAGATGTCCGGCATAGTACGTGCATGGGTATGTATATACACTTATCACTCCCACGTAAAATTCAATCCACATTCACATTATTCTTATTCGTACGTATTATAACAGAATGAACAGCAGAAATATATTTATAATAATACAATATATTTTAATATAATTAAAAATAAAATGAATTTTATCTCTTGGTCAAACAGAATTGATGATTCAATTACACTACACTGATCCGCATTCTGCTTCCGTTATCATCATGTATTAAATTGAGACATGATAAACCATTACAATGTATGAAAGTATCCTGCAACTAATATATCACTTATCAAGACAAATTGTTCATACTATTGCTATATACGTACACTTATTGCAATGTGGAAAATATTGGAATAATTTTTTAATGAAATTAATCATTCTTCGTCTAAAAATAACTATTATTAAAAATGTTGCCCACTCAAGGAGAAACTGTAAATTATTATAGATATTATCACACAAGCTCCAACGGTGATAAAACTATTGGGAGATTTATTTCACACTGGTCCATTTACACAAACCCGTATAAGATATAATTTCGGGACTGGGGCATGCCTCAATTATTATCGATCCTACTTACGTGACGATTTTACCGATGGGCACATGACAGCATCACAATAAAGCACTACGGAAAATTCGTCTGAGTACTCTATTCAGCGAAAAGTTAACTTGCATTATAGAATAATTCGAAATATTTCAATGCAAAAAAAAAATCGTGTACTATACTCAGATCCAAAAAATATTATTAGTTCCCGGACCACAATTACAGTTTTAGGAAAATGTATCTTCACATGAAGAAAGTAGATCTGGATAGAAGAATGCATCAAAACATAGCGAAAATATAGTGAAAAGCATATTCAATATTCATTTCTTATTGTGTATTTTTAAACAAAAGCGATCAAACGGCAACGTGATTTGTCAATAAGTATGAGATACCTAAAATTCAAACGCAACGACTTGCAAGTTACCAGAAGTGACGCATAGTTAGCAACTTTCAAGTTACTCCAACTTTGCTACTGCAATTCCGTAGGTGTATGATGTATTTCACGAAAAACTTTCACCACTGTATGGAACTGCGGGCGAAGTTGATAACTAACTCGGATGAACTTGTGTGCTCGTTATTTGTTTAGCTCTTCAAATAAAACTATAACACTAATTAAAATTGTCGGACATCCGATATGATGTTTTCTATAGAGCAGGTTGGGATATTAAGCATATTATATGACTCTATAATCATATTTGTCGATATCATTTCAAACTTTTATAGATCATAATAAGCAATTCTTTTTATTTGAATGATAATCACAGTAAATATGAATCATAAATTACTTACAGTCATATGTTATCAGCTTACTTTAATATAATATAATATTTTTATGTGTGGCGGGTGAGAGTTGCTGTGTGTAATTGCATACAAATGGGCTTATGACAGCCGTTATATTGCCGTTTATAATGCTGCGTTGTCACCTTTCTCCTAACAGCAAATGGTAGATCAATCACAATACATCACGAGAAAAATGTCACCATCCTCTCGAAGAATTTAACTTCGGCTACCAGTGTTCTGCCACAAGTATAGGCAGCCACTTAACCACTACGGCTATCGACCCGTTAATAATAATAAATCGAAATGAATCTAAAGCTTGAAAATAATTTATTTATTTTTAATTGAACTAATTTTTGCAGTGCATACGGCGACACTATCATATTACTTACAGAGTTGGAAAGATACCTATGCCCCATCAGATGTAAAAGAATTTTATATTATAAATTGTAATACTATTTTTAGATTTCTGTACCGTTACTATCTAGAGTTGCATGCATATACATATGTATGTACGTATATGCATTGAAAAATATGACTTTTGAAATAAAGAATCTCTTAGTACAAAGCTCTAGAAGTCTGCATTCTCATGAATATGTTGGCAACTTTCTTAATGTTTTCGATGCCAACTAAACCGGTCTTTTTGTAGGTTACTTTATTCGCCTGATATTTATTCTCGCCAAGTGCAAACGTGAATAATATACTCTTATACAATCGTTTTAATATCGAAAATTCAAAAAATACGAGTTTCTCATATTATAACGCTATACAAATTGAACACTAGTAAGAAAAACATTAAGGACAAAGTTTATTGCAGATTGCACTATGTGTGTTTAATTAAACACATAACATATTTGATAAATTCGCAATATATAAAGAATGTAATCGTCTGATAATTTTATGATTATATAAAACAAAAATAAAAGAATAAAAAACACAGAAAACAATATTAATTAACAATAATCAATCGGTCGCAGGGTATATTTATACAAAGATTATGTACAAGAATTTATAAATAATTATGTACCTGCCACGTACGCAATTACACACATGGAAAAACACAACTTATATGCAAAGATGAGACATATTTTACGAAACTCGTAAATGTGAGTGGACATCTTATCTTGCTGAAAGTGAACAATCGAGTCTACTCAGTCAATCTTATTTCTGCACTGAGATCGAATACAATTTAACCTAATATGATACTGCACTTATTTAATTCGTATTCTTTAATTTTATGTCCTAAATTGTTATTTGAATTATACTAGAGAACTAGACCCACCAATGATAAGAAAATACATATTCGTCATACCCCTCCGCCAAATATATGAAATTGTATAAAACTATACTGAAACTTTCTGTGACCATGCATTCTAAATCTGTACCAGATATAGACAAAAATCGCTGCTTCGAATATGTATATATATGCATACTACTCTAGATCTTTCAATTCCTGAAATATTTCCATTTGTTAATCAATAAAACAACAATTAATTAAATACCAATTTATTCCAGAACATATAATATTATGTTTTCGTTAATAATACTTCTTCGGTAGAAAAAATGACATCTAATATGTATTAAAATACTACAGATTTGGTACTAAACAGTATTAAAAAAATGGAATTAAATTCAAAATTATACAAATTTACCAAAAAATGAATTCATGTTGTCAAATATTCGGTACAGCAATGGGTTCTCCATTATCTGCTGTTATAGCAAATTTAGTAATGGAGGACTTAGTACAGGTCTCACTTAAAAAATTAATAAATAAGCGGTATGTAGATGATTGTGTATGCTGCATACCAAATGATAAAATTGAACATGTTCTGCACACATTTAACACATATCATGATAGGTTAAAATTTACTTTCGAAAGAGAAAATCAAAATTCTATAAATTTTTAAAATGTAAAGATAATACATGATAACACGCACATAAAAACAAACTGGCTCATTAAAGACACTAGTAGAAGGCAAGTGTTTTTCAAACACTTCGGTAAATTTTAAAAAAAGCTGAACTGATTAGTAGATCAGGCTATTAAATTACCTTTAGAAAAGAAAATTTAAGCAAAGTTAAAACAATACTAAAAAAAATAGTTCTCCTAAAGAGTTTTATAATAAATTAATCACAAAAAGAAATATAAATAAAATATATAACACAGGTATAAAATCAAATCATAACATATACCACACTATACTATACAAAAATAATAGCGACACAATAAAACAACACGAATTAAAAAAATTAGACATTCACATAACTTTTATACCTACCAATAACAGACACTTATTCACAAATTTAAAAACACTCATTAAACAAGATAATCAAAGTAATGTCGTTTATAAATTAGATTGCAAAGATTGAAACAAATGTTATATCGGACAAACCAAACAATATTTAAAGAAACGAATTTATAATCACCAATACACTGCTACACATAACGTCACCGCTGAAACTGCTTTATCTAAGCACACTAAAGATAAACGACATAATTTTGATTTTCAAAACACTAAAATTTTAAAGAAGGAAAATAACTTTAAAAAAAGATTAATTTACGAAATGATATACATTAAAAAAAATGAAAACGCCGTAAATTTTAGAACTGATATCGATAACTTAAGTGTTATTTATAATAATTTAATTCACGCCTGAATTTTATTAATTTTAAGCTCTTGACTAGGTTTTCTTGCCATGTTTTTCCCTAATCCTTGAACAGAATTGTTAATTAATTTTTTAATTAATTTAATTTTTATAGTTGTATTAAACCAATATATCCCACATTATTATTTGAGAATGTAATTGAAATTTTATATATCAATGATTTCTTTGTTTTTTTAGATATTTTTGTTGATAGGCATGGCCATTTATATTATTAGTATTTTGATACATATTAAATGTCAGTTTCTTCCACTGAAGCCGTCTTTTTAGCGAAAACGTAATATTATATCTTCTGGAATAAATTAGTATTTAATCAATTGTTTAATTGACCTATAAAGTGGAAATATTTCAGGAATTGAAAGATAAGTACATAAAGGTCACAAAATAAATATATTAATTATATTACTCTAGATAGAGAAAATTTGTCAAACGGGTTTGTCCACTGCTTCTTATAAACATTAATGGTGTATGTTGCTTGTTCATTGTTGAATGCGATAAAACACAAATTTTTCTGGAAACTCGCCACATTTGTGTGAAGTATAACTTATCAATACACAATCTTTGACTCTGAGTTGTCATTCGTTCTTGATTGACTCAACCTTTGATTCATATGCCAAGAACGGATGAGAGACTTTTATCATTATCGTTCAGTTCCCCCGAATAATATCAGTAATCAATTAGAGCTATCAATAGTAATATTGACATTGGTAAAAAAGTTATCATCATTTAGTGGAGGTTACAACCTACAACAAACCTCTGTGATAAAAAATGTTAATGCACCTGGTACTTTCATTGAAAGATATAAATTAATTTCGTTTTCGAGATTTAAAAAAAAATAACATTTTTTTAAATGGAATACCCTATATATATTTGCACATTTTAAATAATAATTTAATTTTAAACAAAATCTATTAATACATAGACACCCAAAAATTAACAAATAAGTGAACTACAAGCATTTATATGTACCAGTTCAAGTTGATATGAATATCGTGTAGAGCCAATGAATGTGCGATTATTGGCAAGTAAAAGAAACATTTTATTATCGTCTATCATCTAAGGCCAACAAAAAATCGTTAGTACTTTGATGGTAATCATATTGCAGTTTTTAATCGCTTTTTTTAATGTGTGGTGGGTGCTTAGTTGCAGTGACTCCGTAAGCTGTATTACTTGTCTGGCTATCACTGCAACTCTTGCGGTGTAGTTTAGTGTGTGTAAGTTGTGTTTAAATGGCTTTGTGACAGCATCATATCGCCTTTTATGATGCCGCGCTGTTAATCACTTTGCTCCCAACAGCGAATGGCAAGTCGATCCGGGATTAAACTCTCTGAAAAAATGTCACCGTCCCTCCAGAGAATTGAACCCCGGCACCTATCGTCCTCTCACAACAATAGTCAGCCGCCTAACCGCTGCGGCCATCGACCCGTTTCAAATACGTATTTCAAATATTTGTATTTTACATACGCCCAGCCCTGCTTACTTGTCAAACACGGTACACTAAAATGGTAACTATTATATAATCAACCACACAAACTTATTGGAGAATTGACTAACGTCCCAGCTATAACATTATCTTGTAAATATATCGGACAGAGAAGCGAAACCTAAATGTGGAACTCTGTACATGCAGTAAACCCATAGTACCCGGCAACTACCCTACAAATATTTTTTGCATAACAAGAAAATGAATAGGCTTTTTTATCTGCTGTTAATGGAGGATCATTGCAGAAGTATAAGAAACGATTACATGGAACGTCAATGAAAATTTATAGATCAAACCAAAATTATAAGCGAAACAAGTGGCTGAAAATAAATGAATATAAAAAGGTAAGTACTGCCAACTATAGTGGACAGAACCAAGACTTAAGTCAGGAGATATTATACTTGTACTGTAGATAATGTAATATTATTAATTATAGTGTAATATTATTACACATTATTATAATGTAATATTTTTAATATAATGTTATTACACACATACTATTCCAATATAATAAAAATAACTATAGGAACAACCTTACAAAATTGGCATTGTTGGTAACCCAACACAAAACAATAAACTTATCTTCAACTATTAGAGTGCCACTAAAATGCACATAATACTTTGAGAGTGTTATCACTATCGTTCAGCATAAAGCGGTACCTCTTTCCGTAATCAATAAAACTTAAAATGAACACTACAACAACTGTAGAAAGAGAGTGTTTCCTGCGTGGCTCTGAGTTTTGCATATTCTAGCGACGGTATTTGATCTACAGTGTTAAATCGCATACTAAAATTAATTTGAATAACACGTTAATAAAGCATAATAGTTAACATATTTCTGCGCATCTACCGAAAATTAAAAGAGTCTCGACATTAATTATTAGTTAATATATTTCTTCTGAACAGATACAATCTTATAACTCCAATTCTCTTCGTTAGCTAAAGCTTGTTAATAAAATTATGGTTTAAAACTAGCCCATAGCTTTTGGTAACTTACTATAATATTATTAAGATTTACTTTCTTCATATACATTGTAGTGAACAGTTATATGTAGAAGAACTATTCACTTTAGACTAATAATAAAGGTCTCATTATTATTGCAACAAGTAGGGAGACATAATCTGTTTAAACGAAGTTCGAAATAGCTTTGTAGTAAAATAGCTATTAAAGTCAGAGCCATAGGACAAAATTTATAACCTCATTCTAGACTCGGTATTTGTATTCCCAGACGTAGGTATTCAGAAATTCCTACTTAGGTCGACGCAATAATTCAAGCAGTAGAGTAAAGCATATACATTCCATATATGTACTTTAAGAGTTATAATCGAGATCTATAAAACTTACATTGCGCATTATCTAGAGGTATATAATCGCATCTGTCACTTTCTTCTAAAAAAATATATATAAGCATATTAAGTGACGCGACTAAATGCAACGTATATATAGTTTTATGTATTACGATCTGTTCTTTCATCTACGCCATGTGTCAACAAGATTCATAATTATAACCGTAAAAATTTTAATATCATAGCATGTAAGATTAAGTAAAATATTCGAAGAAAACAAGTGAAGAATGTTGATCAACAGGAAATAACTCGTATTATATCTATTTAGAAAAAGTGTAAAAGCTTAAGAAAAGATTTGAAAAAATAAACCTATGAAACAAAGGCAAAGTAATTCGCTTACCTTAATAAAAAGTCTGTACATGCCATATGCCAAAGTATATATTAGCTACTAGATTATACTTCAAAAAATAGAAACCTGGTCAAAAACTTTTGCATAGTTACTGAAGTTGAAAAATAGTAATTTAAAACTTGTTTCGAATTCGATTTTGTAAGCTGAGTTTCGTTTGCAATAAAACCCAGTTCTAGATTATTATATACTTGACATAAACGGACACAGGTTACTTGTGCATTTCACTACAGCACCAGAAAGTTCCAATCTACAAGTTTTTTCAATATTCTGTTACTACTAATGTAAGTCATTATTAACCAACACTTCTCAAATTTTAATCAAAACGAGAAACCTGAATTTGTCGCTAACGATTATTTACTTAGTTTTTGTTTAATCTAAAAGTACTTTTTAGTTTCATAAGACGTAAATGCACGAAATGTAGTCAGAATGGAGAGCACGTAAATGTCACAATTTTTACCACGACTAAGTAAATAAGTACCTGAAAGCATTTGCTACGTGACATACATTCTGCTGAAATGTTAGTAGAATACAAGTACATATGCATCTAGAAAACTGCAAAAACGCAAGATATAAAGTTGTTTTATATGGAGAAGAAACTATCAATGCAAATTGGGTACTACTACGTTCAGTTACTATATGATTAGTGACCTGAACAATTTAGATGCATATGAAATCCAATTGTGTAATCCTATTACAAATTCAATATCAAATCTTCAACAGTCGCTCGTAAACTATTCTATAATCTGCATCTTAATTAGAGCGCGTGGTATTACTTTAACATAAACATTAAACTTACCTAACGTAACTAGAACCATAAAAAATGCAAATTTGAAAATGGCAACTTCTATATTAACCATTGTTCCCACTACTTGAACCACTATATTTTAGATTTTGTATTAAAATACACACCACAACACATTTTCTTTTTACATTCCCAAATTTATTTCGTAAGGATACGCTATAGCAACTTCACGAATACAATTTGTCCTCATAACTTCGACAGCTTAACTTAATTTTGAATTACTCCACCAACAATACAATCTACGATACATAGTACGGCCGCAATTGAGTTTTCCGGATGAACTATTTTTAAAAATACGCTCACTGAAACTTTGGTGAAACTTTGTCTTATTTCAATATATCTCTCTGGAGTCTAACGTGGTAAAGTTCAAATTTATTTACCCAAGTTTTAGACAATTTTCAGTTGTGAAGACCGCATTAAGTATTCTAAAATCAACCTGAAAAATTCATGGCGATGGATAAGCCGCTCGCGCCCGTTAAAGCGAATTGCGCGTACTTTGTTCTCCCGCCGGATACGAAACTTCGAAATTACGATACCGGAACAATCCGGAAAAGCCGGATTTTCGATAGTATCGCGTCGCGACTCAACAATATACTGAATCCCGGGCCGACGCTGTAGACTCCGACGACGCCCGGACCTGCGCTACCAATTCATAAACTGACGATGATGCTCTTTCTACATTACCGTTTCATATGTGCATGTACGGCCAAAAATCAGTTTCCTCCTATCGGAAAATTTTCCAACGAACTAACACAAAATCAATTAATGAAGGTTTTTGGTCGTTTAATGGACCGAAATCTAGTTAGTAATGGCTGAATATTTAATTTGACCGAAGTTTGCGGAAAGTAGTGCGGGACATAATTTCGCACACGCAAACCTTACGATCATGATGAAACGTGTTTGCCATATAACCGCAACGAGTTTAATGAAGGTTGTTGAATATCCACTCCTCGGGACAGTTCATGGTTTATTCCCATTAACTACCAAAACTTCATAATTTACTTTTTTACAGATAAAAGCTTTCTTTTAGTAGATAAATATAGCATATAAAAATATGGCACGCTTTTATGAAGCATGAGAATTACTTCTTCAAGTTACTTAGTTGAATCACAGAGTTATGCACTAAGGGTGGTACTGAATTTATAACGTAGAAGATATATTAAAGGAAAACTATAGTAAAAAAATTATAGTTAAATAAACAAATCGAAATAGTAACCTCGCCTAATAATAACTGACGACTATGCAAAACACTACTCCCCAGTTTATTTGATTAAATTTATACCAAAAAAATTGTAAATTTGACACACTTGTATGGAACTCACTGTATAAACTGCACACATTTGTTTTACTGCGTAAATTTTAAGTGTAGAAAATAAGAAATTTAACTACCTACAATAAAGATAACTGAAGATATCTTTCTTCTACTTGTCTACACGATATTTGGGACCAAATAGCAGGACACTATTTTTATGTGAATTCAAAGTAAGATTGTGTTCAAAATATAGCTTACTAACCTGTTGAAAGTCAGTATTGATGACAGTCGCCTCGTATATCCACCTCAAGGGAACAAAAAAGTAAACTGCATGTCATCCTCATAAACATGGACACGATCATTGATTGTTTGCGCAACCGTTCAGTTTTTACAAGCGTTTACAGTACATATAGACTTGCCAGAAAAAATTAATATATGTACTCTAGAGATATGCATAACATCTGATCAAGCAAACTCATAATTTGCACACAAAGCTGGTTTCGACGATCTGGATCTCCCTATGTTAACTCTTACACGTATTTAAATTTGTACAAATAGTTTTTCTTTTTCGAACTTACTTCATGACGATGATTTTGTAAGATTTTCTTATATGTACTTTTGTGTATTTAACAAAGTCCTACCAAAATCGCATATTGTTGACGACGTGTTTTGAAACGTCGTCAATAATATTCGGTTTTGGTAACCAAGATCGAAGTTCTGTGAATTGTACTTTAAATTTAAATACAGTTTCTTATGAAATTGTATAGGTAAGTCTAGGTAGTATAGGTAAGTAATTAACAACAAATAGCTGTAAATGACAAATTGATACAATGTCGCTACTAGCAATAGGATAAGAAACTTGCGCAACAATAAAACAGAAATCCATGCGAATATGTCGATACAAACACATAACTTCACATTTACAGTACCAGAATACAGAAAGAAATCATTCGAATAAGATATTTAATGTTTTAACAACGAAAAATCAGTAACTATTTTCAGAATCGTTAACACTATTTTAAACCTTTTATTGAAAAATTAAATTTTTGAAAAATACTGTACTGTCACTCGCATACAACTAATGTACCAGGCTCAGCGCTTTTGTGAAATAAATCGTATGGAACAAATTAAGTGCAATATAACATTCACATGTAGAGCAGACATATTGATGCCATATACATAACCGGAGATATTTTGAGTGTCATCCGGTTTGTGATCGGATAGCCGTATGATTGAAAGAAAATTTGAATTTCATATTAGTATGTAGTCGTGTCGTGTATAAATATGCCACAATCGATGAGCTCGCTTAACCGTCCAGTGTTAATTTTTTTTCTTATATGTAATTTACATTAAATGCAAAGTGACATGTGTATGCTTGCTGCTAAAATGTGTGCCTTACTAATTTTGATGTGTACACACACATCAAAAGTGCTTGTGAAATCCAAAATATTTCAAAAGCCAGCAAAGATTGAGGCAGCGTACTGCAGCCTGACGCAGATTGCTCACTGAACCACGGGATCGCGATTTTCTTCTTTAAAATCGCTATATAGGGGAGAGTACCCCAATAGCGTCACCCTGAAGTATACCTATTAATAAGAAAATTGAAGTACCTTAGGTTACATGTTTAATACCTCCTGGTATGTCTGAAGGAACAACCTGTACTATGAATAAAAGTAATAAACTACCGGTATCTTGAGAAATAATAAACTTTATTATTGCAGTTTGAAGACTGCTGGCCAGCAAATATGTGACCATTTATAACATACAATAATCGAAAATATACTGATTTGATAGATTTGATACATTCGCATAAGCTTCGTGGACCCAAGCCTTGCAGTTTCCACATTGTATCAAATTCTCTTCATGAGAATCAAGGCACAAGGGACAAATTGTCTCTTCCTCAATCAGTCTGCAGGGAGGAATCAGGTTTTCGTTTTTATCTTTCCTGGCTTTCTTGCTGACATCTCTTCTTGAAACCAAAGTTTTACCTTTCTTTCTTTCGGCAAGTTGAAAAACAAGACATAATTTTTTTTCTGTTTAAAGGCACTAGCCTATTTACCATGTCCTTAAAGGGGTTCTGCCAATATTTCTTCGTGTTCATATGAAAAGATATTGTCGAAACGACCCATAAATGGCTCAATGGACATCTCTTTATCATGCACTAATTCTGTCATTCAATGTAGTTCGTGGCACCTGGTAGCGATCTTCGGCTTAGCGTGCACTAATGTCATTATTTATGACTTTTTCTACGGCTTTACGCATGTTCACAGGATCCCAGGTGCCCTTCTTCTTCCTTCTCCTACCATCATTTTCAACATCTGACATCTTTGTGTACCTGTACACGAATTGAACTGCTCAGAAATGAACTTGATCAATGGCCGGTACTGGAGGACAATGTTTTGCCCGGTACTGAAGGAAACAGAATAACATATTATGTTCCACTACAGACACGGACGTATGAACAAAGGATGATTTGAAACATATTTTATAATAGCCAAATAGATAACCAATACATATTAGGTTTGACAAATTCGTTCTTTAAACTCGAAAAATCACCAATAGAACTTTGGTTGCTAGCGTACGTCTACCACGCTTTTCACAAATCTTTGCACTGACCAGGGGTTGGCGCCATTTACAATTGTTGCGCACCCTCTTATCGTAACCGCTAAGTAAACGCGAACAGTCGGTAAGTACACCTACAGTCATTTGTTGAAAATTTCCAATTTTCGAAGATAGAAAAGTACTTCGACATGCTCCTGTTTCTTTGGTGTGCATTTGTGATCAACATTTTACTAATTTCTTGTTTTGCGTTGTTTTTAAGTTTTATGTACCTACCTACTTTAAAAATGATCACAAATGTACACCAAAGAAACGTGGGAGCATGTGAAAGTACTCTTTTCTCTTTGGAAATTGTCAACAAATGACTGTTGATGTAGTAGTTGCTCCTACTTACCGGCTGTTCGCGTTTACTTACCGGTCAAGATAAGAGGGTGTGCAACAATAGTAAATGACGCCAATCTGAGAGTCCCCAACCCCTGGCACTGACGGAAAACTTGTCGCGACAGGTCGTCGCGGCGCGGGGCAGACATACATACATACTTGCTAGAGTATATCACACTAATAACGGTATGAGTCTCAGTGCTACTCATTAGAGAATATTAGAACTAATAACTGGCCGGTACTGCATGCACTTAAACCTAGTATTCACGCATTGATGCTGCACAAGGATTATCACTTAAATGTTACTTAAAAATATGAAAAGATAATTAGATAGATAGATTTATTCTGTACTATTGGTGATGAATTATAAACAAAATATTATAATGTTAAATATGTATACCAACAAAAATAAAAATTAAATTTAAAAAGACAAATTAAATTCAATATTAATTAGATTAAATTTACTTTAATGTAGAAAACTTTGTTAAGTACCAATATATTGGCAAAAACTCGACATTTCGACAAACGCAGAATACGACAAGCAATATACGTAAATCGACAGGCATCCGGATAGCATAAACAAGGATGATACCACACACTTAAAGCATATCTGGGTAACAGCGTTAACGAGCCAACACAGAATCAATCCAAAAGAGCAACAACGGCAGCACCAACAATCTTCCACTTCCACGCAACAAAGACGTGGCGCTACATCGAAGAGGCGATTTGCAAGCAATCAGACAAAGATTGCCATATAGAATACATCGCCTGAAGATGATAAGCAAGATTTTACCGAAACGTTTCAGTAGTAGTTAATTAAATGTGAATTAATGAATCTCCGAAGTTGTTTAAAATAACATTTTTAATTATTCATTTAAACCAATTACATGCTTAAAAGAACTATAAAAAAGTTGAATCACCTAATTAATGCGTCAAATCAAAGCGTACGTGTTAGAAGTACCATAAAATAATATACACGTAAATTTTTATTTCTTTAAAAGCCTATGGTAGAGAAAACTTAACCAAATGACTGTGATTCAAACAATTTTTATTTATAAACTATATGTAACATACTTTTTCCAGCTACTAAATGATACTTCTGACATGTAATATCTGCTAGTTGGCGATATTTTACAGCAGCCATTATATCTTCTTCAGATACCCCGCATAAGCATGTTGTTATATGTGCCTGAAAGCGTAGGATTGCTTTGTTGCCTGTTGAAAAGCTTCTCCAGCTTCCGTGCTTTAATTAATTCGCGTACACATTATGGATGAGTTACTTATAACAGATCTCTATAATAAAATTTTTATCAGAAAATATGTCTTTTATATAGCTAGGTATATCACCTTACCGTACTTATACTTGCATTGTCAAAATCTACAAAAACGATATCAACGTTCTGTACACCATCTACAGTTATACTCTTGTTTGCCTCGGATCTATTATTTTCTTTATTATCGTTATTTATGAATTCATTTTCTTTATATTTATTCCAATAAGCGATAAATTTCAGTCTAAGCCCTACTTTGAAATAAATTCCTGTATTTTTTCCACTGTCATAAATATAAGGCTTCTGCGTCGATTTCATTATCTTATAAAAAGCATACATAACTTTTTAGTAATAACTTAATATTAGACAATCAATCCACTCAATACTAAACTATCAACATTTTAATTTAAACTTATTTCTTTAGAAATTATTGTGAGCTATCCTTTTCAGAAATTGTTACAGTAGGTGTCGGATCTTTAATCTTAAAAGATTGGAAATCGCAAATTAGTCCCGGTATACTAACAGGTATACTAACTTTCTTATTATAAGTCGAATGATATAATATGAAATTATAAAAAAATTACATGTTTTAATAAATCAAATAAATAAATACTCATTAAATATCAAATATCAAATTAACGCGTATATTGTTTAAATTACTAAAATATTTGCTAAAGCTACTCCGTGTTCTACTTAATGGATATTATATACAGCCGGTGACATAATTATTAGGCACCCCTAAAAATTGTAGTTTTATAAAGTCTGAAGAATAGGAATATAAAAGCGACTGAATAGATACAAATCTTTATTAAAAATAATGTGAATATTAATATTTTGTGGCACCACCACGTGCCCTAGTAACAGCATTGATGCGTTTTGGCAAATTTACAACCAACTTCCGGCACGTATCTTCGGATATGTGGCTCCAAATCTGTTTAATTACTGTCTCTAGCTCCGCCTTCGATTTGCATTTGTGTTCCATCACCTTTTTCTTGACAATAGCCCACAAATGTTCAATGGGGTTAAGATCTGGGCTTTGCGGTGGCCACTCCAGAAGCTTAACCCCATTCTTCTCAAACCAACTGGAGGCTGCAGTATGACAGGGGGCGTTATCCTGCTGGAACAAGACCCCTTCGGTGTTCATACCAAACAATGTTTCCATTGATGGATATAACACTTGTTCCAGCATTGTGGTATACGTGTTGGAGTTCATCCGTCCTGTGCAGATGAATATCTCTCCAACACCTGTTGACGACATGCACCCCCATATCATTATGCTACCTCCTCCATGCTTTACTGTAGGGACTATGCAGTCCTCCCGATATTCTTCCCCTGGTCTACGACGCACATACACAGTCCCAGGTGTGCCAAAAATCTAAGAGAAATTATGTCAAAATTATTGTACAACACCGCTGTCTATTTTTAAAATTTTTGTAAACACATTCCTCAATATTTTTGGCCCATTAATTATTTAAACTTCTAATACAATATTCCTATAAAACTTACCTCAATATTGGTTTCATCAGACCAGATAATATTAGCCCAATCTGCTTCTGTCCATGATTTATGTTTTTTGGCCCACTGCAGTCGTTTTTTCTTGTTGGCGTCAGATAACCATGGCTTTTTTTTTGCTATTCTGGCTGACAAGCCAGCTTCTTTTAGTCGTCTACTAAAGGTTTTTGATGAAATTGACAACCCATATTGTCGATTTAAGTCGCTTGATAATTCTATTGCGGTACGACGTCGATTTTTTAACGATTGCCTTTGCAACCAACGATCTTCTCTTGCGGTTGTTTTACGTTTGGGTCCTCTTCCCGGTCTTGAGGTTACATCCCTGGTTTCCTTGTACCGTTTTAGTGTTGTCTGTACAGCACAACGTGAACATTTTAATTTTTTACTAATCACTACTTGTGATAGTCCTGCTGAATGCAATGTTACGATTTGTGCACGTTCAAACGTACTAAGTTCGCGTTTTTTCGGCATGGTATTACACACACACATACAAAAAACTCGAAAATAAAACCTGACGCTAAAACAATGCACGATCTACGGATAAGAACTTCAAGACGTAACAAACACACCGTACTACACTAATGGTTACTCGATCTATAATAAGAATAATTTAAGAAACCCCTCCAACAAATTATTTGTTTAAGAAATTTCTTCAATAACCCTCATTTAAATATCATTTACAGTTCTAGGAACCAACAGGTAAAGGCCGTTATAGCCTGAGTACAGTAATACCGAGAAATCGTAGGGGTGCCTAATAAATGTGTCACCGGCTGTATATGTATTATATATTGTGCAGATGTTCGCATTACCAATTTTTGATTGATACAATGGAACATGCGCAAATTAATGTCAATTGCTGATATCTTCCATATACTCTTTTGCATAGGACACATTAATTATGTCAATGACTATACTTCTACAAAGAATACGATCTTGTCAGCACATATTCGGTAACACCTACCGCATGCCGGTTAGACAAAATCGTCCTCTATTAAGTTTGTTCCTAAAACCAATAATAAATAGTAATCTGTTCCAACACAACACCAATTGATTTGAAGACTGTAAATAGATAGTCAGAACGATTCGCGGATTTTTTACAAACCCATAAATTGGGACTAATTAACGCTCGCGTAGTGCATGATTGGCCGTTGCTGTTGAGGCATATCCTTGAACATTTCATGCCTACTTTTCGGCAGCTGCACTTCCCTGTACAGTCCTTTGTACATTTGCAGGAAACAGTGTTGAGAATTTCAACTGGAGCTGGATCCTTAGTGTTTATGATGGGCAGAAGGCCAAGGTCCGTCCTTCTCCATCCCCAGCTCCGAGGATCCCTTGGTCTATCATACCAGAACTGGATTTGAAGGTACACCCGCAGAAACTGTTGGGCGGCGGCTGCATTCGTTGGAGGTAGAGAAGCCAGCTCGAAAGTTAGCTTTGTTAGTGATCTTGAAAATGTCTCGTAGCGGATTTGGTCCAACGAGGTCTCATCTGCCTGAGGTGAATAGAGGGCTGCCATGAACCGTTGACCTGCTGAAATGAGAACCTCAGGATCGGTATCTTCATGATGGAAAACCTTGACAATCTCTTGTACTGTCGTGTTCTTTTGAAGAAGGTTGACAAACTTCAACTTCCTTTGGCGATAGAATGCAGAGGTTGTATCGCATCCACTGATTGCATATAGGAACAGAATATTCTGTTTGACAACGGACGTGAAGTTGAAGTACTTGGAAGAGTAGAAGGTATTCTGAGAGGTTCCCTTTCCAGGTTTCATAACGTAAATGGTGGATGAATTTGGTGAATAAATCGGCGTCCTCCCCGATTATGACGACCTTCGCAAAGTTATCTGTCAACTGAATGGCAGTGTTGACAATAAGAATAGCAGCACCCTCAACACTTTGCCTTACTTTATACCCATTCAATTTCTCACGCAGCGTGGAAATCAGCCGTTCTGTGTTATTGTCGTTGGAGAAAAATTGTTCTTTCGGCATGGTTGCGTTCATCGTTTCAGTGAACACTACATTTGCAGAAGACTACTTGCTTTTACGGCGAAGCCACTCAGTTGATTTGGTACTCTTTACTGATGCCGCATCAGGATAGCCATCAAAAACGATGGTTGTACTGGCAGGATTGTAGTATTTCTTAACGTAGTCCACATATTTTAAGAGAATTGTTAAATTTTTTTCCTTGGATTGCCAAACTACTCGATGTAAAAGGACACCACCATCAATTACAATGACACTATCTGCAAGGTTTGGTGGATCAGACACTGGTGAAAATAATGTAAGGTTGCACCAAAATACGATTTTTTGGTCGTTTTTAACATTCGATTTTGGCTATACCACTAAACCGAATTTGATTGTTTAAATGTCAGTCGACGCAGAATTTAGTCCTTTGTACTTTTAAATAGAATGACATTTTCCGTCCGAAGCACCTTTTTCCAGCTACAAGCAAAAAAATAAAAAAAGGTGAAAAAAATTGGAGGTTTTTCGGCTACTAAAAATTAAGCTCACCACCTGGGATGGTGCAAACTCAGATTACACGCATTTTGGACAAAATAGAGGTTCTAAAACGATTTCCAGCTTGCTGGAAATTAATTCCTCAAAACGGATTTTTTCGACTTAATTTTATTAGTCTATTTGATTTCAAACCCCTTTTAATTCTTGCCGACATGGCAGCTGTTTTCATATTTTGTTCATTCCGAGAAACGATATCTTTTTCGTGTTAAACGATTTTTGTTTCGTGGTAAGAGAAAAAAAATGTATGCAAATACATAGTAGTTTTTCGGGACCGCTTCTCGAAACACGTGTCCCGAGTAATTAATCAAAGTTGTGGTGTTTGGTGATACGGATGTTTTATGTGTTTATTACGAGCCCACGGTCCTTGAAATCACTCAGGTATATTAATCTTACCTCTGTGGTAACAGTCGATACGTACTATGCCAATATCAAGCAATACTCTGTTAATTTTACGTTTTTTTCTAAAACATTCGAAGCTACAGAAAGGGAAGGGGTGGTAACGCTTCGTTCTTTGTCGTGTCATGTCTAAATTTAGCATCATGAAATTGACAATTTTAAAAGCTAAATGTTGTGGTTGTTTTTATCAAACTATATACATACAAATTGGCGTAGTGAGCCGTTCCCATTCGACTTCAAACACACTCACATAGACATGTATACGTATTTATGTATGTGATACAGAGAGGAGGGGCTGTTATGCATGTCATAGGAGGATACGTATTTGAAAGAGAGAAACACATTCCTAGGTCGCTTTTGTCAATTTCATTATAGAATTTTGTTTCATTTTGAATATAAGAATTTTATTTTAGTTACAATTTTTATAGAGTTTTGTTTCAGTTCAATGTCATTGCAAGATACATTATTGGGAAAACTAGATAATCGAGCTACACGTACTAATTCCTAAAAGTAGTTGTATCCTGCCGCTCTAATACGATTGAAAGTCGAAAATCCTTACGAATGTCTCCCCACTATTGTAGCTTTGCTACGCATACAGATATACGTAAAATATGCGTGCACTAGTGTGTGTAATACGCACGGTACATATAAACCTAACTCCACCAATCTGTATATACATATATCCAACTAACAAAATGCTTTCAGATAATAAATATAATTTTACACTTCTAACGATTGACAACATTGATAGGTTATTATAATGCATTATATTTGTTAATATAATGCATAATAACCAACAGTTCAAAACTTTTACTTGAACTTGTATAATTTGATCTTTTTCTTAACATAACTCAATACTTTCAGTCAAAACAGCGCATTTTTGCTTCGTTCAACCTCCAGAGGAATGACATTCACCAGTTTGTTGGATTAACCAATTCATTTTTCACAATGTACAGACGTTTATTCTCCACTCTCGCTAATTTTTCCTGTTCTGCGCACACATTTTATGTCTCTCATCTCTCAACTCTACATCCTGCAATTCAATCAAAATGAATACTGAAAAGCCGAAACCTCAACCACATTCCCCGTAGGCTGTCGCACAATATCCCACATGTTGTTAATCGCGATTGGAAAGTAAAAACCTTCCAAAAATCAAGGAAAACTTCTATAGTTTCATATATACAGGGTGTAACAATAGTGTGATATTCCTCCATTTTTATGCAAAATACAGCAAATATTTAAATACAAAAGTTGTTTAGTTTTACGAAATTTATAACGCAACATTATTCTAAGATACACAGAGTGTTTAGTTTGCCCATAACCGTCAGTATCTTTACATTTTTAAATCGAATATCCTATATATGATCGCATTTTTGAATTGCCCGAGGAATTTTAAGGCAACTTTATATAGGATGATATTCAATTACTTTCATTAGTTTACAAAATATTGACATTTGTTTGAAAATTTTGACATTTTGCTCTCGTCAGAAAAATGCCATTGTTTCGGTAACGGAAAAATGTAGCATTACGAAAAGTAACATTACGTTAGAAGCATCTCCTATGATGACAATAAACAGATGTAGACTTAAATACGTTATACAGAGTGTTCTAGAAATCAGTATCTTTTTGAAACAATTGAAATGCGAAAATCTTCATTTTTCAAATTGAAACACTATATTTTTATGGGTTAGTTGAAAGCGAAATTTAATTATCTATTAATTTGAATAAAGCTTGTATGTAGTTAAAATTAATGGTTTTAAAGATATTTCAAATTATTTCTCATTTCTGTATGTTGCTATGTAGGCGTGTTCTTTAAAAGAAAGTTTAGAGACCAAACATTAACATCTTTAATTTGAACTGTCTTTACTATTTGTCTGCTGTGCTGACAATTTTGTAAATCTACGTACGTTTTAAATTTGTACTTACATTTAAAATATGAAGGTACAACGTAATTTATATAAAGTGACATCCAGAACCTTTAGTCTTTGAATGACTTCGGGATCGATTTGAAGCAACTGGAGATGTAGAATATAAATGTCCCAAACCAGTTACAAATGAAAATAATCAATTTGCAGTACTTGCTATGTCAGTCGAGAATCCCCATAAGTACAAGAAAAATTGAATCACAATTAGGAATAAGCCATAGGTCGACTTCACGGATTTTATGTCAACACAAATTTCATGGCTACCATATACATTATTTACAGGAATTGTCTGGAAATGATTTTGAAAGTCGTCTCAACTTTTACCGGTGGATGTTAAATAAAAAACGGAAAGAACCAGGTTTTCATCATTTTATTTTACTCACGATCGAACCGATTTTCCATAAAAGCGGACACAATTTTTTATATTATGACCGCAAAAGTCTGCATTTTATAAGCGTGGATTACCAACATCGTTGGTCTTTGAATGTATGAAGAGGAATAATCGGCAACCGGTTACTTGGTCCATATTTCTTTAATGGTAGAGTCAGCAGGGAAAATTATCTAGCGTTCCTACAGAATGAATTAGAAGATATTCTAGGCACCCTTTCTCTTAATATGACAAGCAATTTGTGGTAGCAGCAGGATAGAGCACCATGCCATTTCTCTAGAAATGTCCGAAATCACCTAAATAATGCACTTTGTGATAAATGGATTGGCAGAGGAGGTCCAGCGCATTGGCCACCGAGGTCACCCGATCTGACTAAATGTGATTTATTTCTTTGCATGGGGATACATAAAAGAGCAAGTTCACCGAACAGCCCCAACAACATGAGAGAGAAACTTTATTTTAAAGAGCACACCTACATAACAACACACAGACATAAGAAATAATTTGAAATATCTGTAAACCAATAATTTTAACCTCATATGTACGTGTTTTATTCAAACTAATAAACAATTAAATTTCGCTTTCAACTAACGCATAAAATTATAGTGTTTCAATTTGAAAAAATGAAGATTTTCGCATTTCAATTGTTTCAAAAAGACACTGATTTCTAGAACATTCTGTATGACGTATTTAAGTCTACATCTGTTTATTGTCATCATAGGAGATGCTTCTAACGTTATATTAAGTTTTATAATGTTACATTTTTCCGTTACCAAAATAATGGCATTTTTCTGAAGAGAGCAAAATGTCAAAATTTTCAAACAAATGTCAATATCTTGTAAACTAGTGAAAATAATTGAATATCATCCTATATAAAGTTGCCTTAAAATTCCTCGGGCAATTCAAAAATGTGATCATATATAGGCTGTTCGATTTAAAAATGTAAAGTTACTGATAGTTACGGGCAAACGAAGCACCTGTATATCGTGAAACTAAATAACTTTTGTATTTAAATATTTGCTGCATTTTACATAAAAATGGAGATATGGAAGAATATCACACTACTGTTACACCCTGTATTTATCTTCATCAAATTTAGTACGTTTTGTATATGTTCTTAGATATATTTTTTATACATCTATATACATTGATACACACAATTTATACAGTAAAACTGCAGTTTAAACAGGCAATATATGTAGGTTGGGATGCCGTTGGAGCCACACTCACCACAATAAAAAAATAACACAGACTATTTTGTCTAGGCTTATAATTAGTAGTCATTATTTATTTTCTTCTTGTACATAAAATAAATTCGTGAAGTAGCACATCGCACAAATACGTTCAAACTGCCAAAGTATTTTCTATAAACATTTATTCTCAATTTTGCAGTAAATGTGACGTGTTGAAATTATGTTTATTAAATATAAATCACTAGAAGTGCTTTCAGTTACAGAACATTTATCTAACACATTAAATATATTACTGCTGTGGTAAACACGTATTTTGTTCTAAACGTGTATTAAAATGGACAATCATATTAGCAATATTGAACACATATTTGTGTATTTGATATAATGTGAAATATTGTACGTTTATATATATATATATTTGTATTTGTCATGAAATAATTTCAGCAGCGCTGTTGTTCACTAACACTTTTAATGTATTTGCACTTATCTGTCGGTTTGTAAATTGCCCAATTCAATTTCACAACAGCAGTCTATTGATTTCTTTTACAAACACTGGTACTGGCGAAAGCGGATATGCACTTAAGCCCTTAAAATAACGGGATTTTATTTCAGATGCAATATTTTCCTTATGAAATGCACACTACAGAATACATTTTTAAAAAGATGATAACTGACTTTCTAAAAAGTAGAAAGAAAACTTCTAGATTCCAACAGAATATAAGTTGCTTTATATTATTCGATGTTCAAGTGTAGAGTGTCTTACAGTGAGAAATAAACAATAAAAATATATAGCGTTTCATTAAAAGAAACATACGGTAGTCATATCTTGTGACGATACCACTGCTTGGTATATAAATTCGTATTTATTTAATGTATCTAAATAACAATCCGCAATATCATTCATTTTTTTTAGTTAATTTTACTTGAATGTTTTTTTTATTTTTAATATATTCAGTTTAGTTTAATTCATTATTTCATGTAAAAGCACGTATAAGGCGCAAGTCTTTCCCCCACTTCACGAAGTCTTGGATGGAGAAGAGACACGTAGGAAGTTTTCCTGGTAATAGCCAGAGCGAGGAATATTATATTTACCGACTGATAGGTTTCATATTAAAATTGAATCCGCCGTATCGCGATTCATTTTAACGATTGTTTAAATTTGATTTCTTTTTCCGAATCTCTAACTTAGTTATAACTTTTAGTTATAACTAACGAAAAACCATAACTTACATACCTGTCAGATTCTTCACTTAAAACCGGCTCAGCCAGGACTCTGTGAGTCATTCCCATATATTAACGCAAAAGAAACGTTCCCCGCAGCTTCACTGTATAACCGTACAAACGCGCCTTTGTTTTGCTCATTGCCCATTAACCCCATAATACCGTGATCTGCATTAACAAGACATTTCAAATGTAACTTTATATTTCCGTTTTTTCTGTAAATACCTGAATTCGTTCACCGGAGCAAGTAGACTATTACCATTTAATTTACCGGTAGCCCTGTCATAATTCGTGGAACTAATAGCCATTTCATCTCCTTAATAGGTTGCGTGGTCGAGTAAAATGGCGGGAAAAGTGCTTCATATACGACAATGGTAAAATTTTGATGCAAGATTTTTTAAAAATTACAACTATGATTGATGAAAAAAAATTATAGGAGTAACTAACATACTGTTATTAAGGTAATGATATATTTTTAATTTAAAAAATGTGGTAACTTCTAGCAGAAAAAAAATTTTAAAGTTTAGGTTTGTGTGTACATCGTAAGAAAATGCATTATATTACGAAAACTACAAATCAGACTCATAAACTGTTTATGTTAAGTACTAGGTAGGTAACAAGGCTATAGATTACGACAATAAAATTACATTAATCTGTTATAAATAAACAAAAATCTTGCATCAAAAATCAGTCTTCTGGCCAATTCACCTAAAAGTGTCGCAGCTCGGGATGTGCCAGAATTACTTAAAATGGATAGTGTAGCAATTTTTTAATAGATGGCGCAAATAATTAACAAACCATAAACAACAAAAATTATTAATAAATACGGCATAAAAACAAACTATAGGTATATTATAAAAGTAGTTTTAAAACTAAACCACGATTTGTTTCTGGACTCAATTGTTATAAACCCAAAAAAACTAATGAAATGCATCAGTAGTCGATGACGTCATACATAATTTTACGTCAACTTTAGATTTTTTTGTAAATACAAACGATGTTGTGTGGATTGGCGTGCATCATTTCCACAACGTTCATAGAAAGAATTAACAGAATCAATTCTTCTTCATCTATTTACAATTAAATATGTATAGATTTTTGTAGAGTGCCATAAAATAACCTTTTGAAAATGTTGCCGACACATTCAGTAATAATAAAACGAATGTTGCAATTCCGAAGAGAAAAAAATGGTAAAAATCGGAGCAAAAACAATAAATAGTGTTCTTTATGATGAATGAATAAGTTTCTCGTTTTAATAGATAAAGAAAACAAAAGTATTTATCATAATAACAAATCATAATAAAAATTTATAAAAACCTCCATATTCGAATTATAACAACACATAGTGAAATGTTTGCCTAATGTCATCCCAGAAATATGTTGGCTGCGTATGTGTGTAATATATTATGCTGTTTAGGTTTTCTGACTACTACTAGATATTTATCATATTTAGGAATGTACAACCTATATCTCTGCCTATATCTAAAAAGAAAAATGCTTAGCAGCGCTGAGTTAATTTTCATTGTTTATAATGATTGTACTAATTAATGCGATCTTCCGCTGTTGTACTGTTGTCTCTTGTCCCATATTTCATTGGTCGTGTTCAGTTAGCATATCGGTAAATCACCGGTAAATACAGATTAGTAAAGTAGTGAACTGAATGCCGACATGGTAAATATTGTACTATTAGCAAACAGATATTCAGTGCGATACTTCACTAATCATTACTTACCGCTGACTTATCAATGTGCTAACTGAACACGACCATTGTTAGAGTGGTGTACATATTTTTTGCCGAAGTGTGATTAGAACAAGCTTCAAGTTTTCTTTTATACAAGGTCAGCTGCTAAGAGGTCGTAATCTAATAACACTAATTATTAATTGTTATTGTAATTTTTCTTTGATTTATAGATATTATAACAGTGAAGGATGTTTAAAATTATTATAACTATTATAGGTAGTATTGTATCAAAACTGTATAGGTATATCTACCTATTATACCAATTATAATCCTAGACCATATAAGGTTTCATTATTTTGCTTATGATTAGATTTATTTGAAATGTTCGTTCCTTCTCGGGAACTTCACGACAAATACACGAACGGATTTGATAGTTTGATCCGAAATTTTATGACATATGATTTTTATATACATCTTTTTCCTGCATTTTTCTGCTTGTTTGATCTTTTTGGTGAACATTTTGAATATTTATTGTGAAATCCGTTATATCACGTGACATGTGACATCTGGCAATTATTTTGAAAAAGCTAACTTTTCATTAAGAAAATATTAACTATCTCAGAAATTAACGATAGGGAGTGGTTAATAAAAATGAAAGTGCATACAGTGTCCTTCTGTTTCTTAATATAAAATAAAGGTGTTCCATTTAAGTAAGATGAGAAAATAATGCATTTGTGTTTTGAATCTCCCTATACACAGTTTTCGCAATATTAGCAAAATATCGCTTTGCTATAAAACTGTAGCAATATAAAAAGGTCATTCCGGTACAAAAAGAATTTCAAGTTGTTTCGTGTGGAATGCACAGGACATAATTGATCACAACTTCTGAAATACTCGGTATAACTCAATGAAACCTTATATAAATGAACGAGGAAGATATGCAAAACACCATTACATCAGATATCATAGGACATGATATTACTATTAAAACAGTAAAGTGACGATTTTAGTAAGAGAAAATAAAGTAATGAATTCTCATTTGTTTTAGCTAACCCCAAAACCAATTAGTTCACAGTAACGTATGTAAATTTTACAATCTTTGCAACGGGATACTCTTTTGCTTTTTGCCCTACAGCATGGAATGCAGACATAGTACACCAACTGCCATTTAACCGACTCTCTATCGTTTCAATTAAAACAAAGTTGACCATTAGGTTCGATGAATTGTACACAACTCAGAGGAACGCATGTGCATCAAACAATAGCGTATTATCAATTGATATTTTGTCGGTAAGCTGTATGTGATGGATACTAAAAGTATCTAATATATTCCAAGTGATTGTCATATTCGAAGAAAACATAAATAATTTACAATTGTATTTTTTTTCATAAACTATTAAACGTATTGATTTGAAATTTGTATATATTAAAAATATATTGAAAGTAGGTACATTAGATGTTCAAACATGAGCATAATTCATATTTAATAATATACAAAAACATATTTCTGATTTATTTTAGGCACTTAACCATGTGTGCAGGATATCTCCCTACTGTGTCCACGTACCATATCTCCTTTTGTAAACTTTATACTGAAAAAAATTACAGATAAGTCACTTAAATTAAATATGGCACAATTAATATCGCTTATACAGATTGTTTCATTTTCGCTAAACAAAATACAACTTTGTCATTTTAAATAGAATACCTATATATTTCTTCATATTTGGATTCCTCTTTAGATTTTATGTCGACTTGTTTAACTATTCCCTGTGCGTATTTGTAACTACTTTCAAGTTATTTATCATTATTTTGTAATATTTACGAAATGTAGGTGCTTTTTAGAGACTCTATACTTACTTTCGTTTCCTTTTTAAAATTGCAATTTTGATTTTATTTTACTAAGAAAGAGTTGTGTTTAAGAATAGCTTATTCAAGTTCTTTACAGAACTATCCAATTACCAGAACCTGATGTTGACCTTTCTGAAACAGTGGTATAGCAAATTTCAAATATTTTAAATGGAACAGCACCACATAATGCGAAAATTATTGCCAATTTTTTTTTATAAGTAAGATAGTAAAACAAGTGAAGAAGCCGCTGTAATTAGGCCGCATCACAGATCACTGCTATTTTCCTCAAACTATAAAGAAACATTTTCACTAAAGCGACTTTTTATAAAAAATGTGATAAGTTACCAAAATTATTCATTAAAACTTCTTTTTGTTTAATTACTGATTAATTGAGGAAATTTAAAAAAAGCTCACCTTTTAGTATCGACATTTCGTAATTTTCCTAAAATTAAATATTACTTCGAATGTTTTTGTAATCTAAAATCCTCCAAAATTCTTTCCAGAATTATATTCAGCCATTGCTCCGATACAAAACCACAGAGAAACCACCTTTGCCCGAAACAGTCTCCTTCCGAGAGAACTCCATCAATTCCTGTCCCGTTGAAGACTTTCAAGAGAGAATCCTTATAGCAATCTAGGAAAATAGTATCCTTTACTGAATCTACTTCATTAGACTAGATATGAATTTTTATTAACTTGTAAGGAACGTATTAAATAATGATTCATACTAATCTTGAGAAGGTTCTAAAAATGATTAATTAAGGTACCAATAAAAAAAAACATTGCTTTATTCTAAGTTCAAATAAAAGTTCAGTTATGTAGAACATTTAAGGCGTACTAATTTTAGAAATTCAAAACCCAACAAATTAAGTTAACATTTATTTTAAAATCATATTTCTCTTCAAAATTAATGGTCATTTCCATCAAAATATAAAATCCATCAATCGACCCGCGAATGTTTAAAAATTAATAGTTATTCTTAGAATGATCGATTACTATCAAAAATTTGTTTATAACTTCTCTGAATTGTACATATCCTTATACAGGCCATTGAAGAAACCCATGAAATGTAAATGTAAAAAATTTACCAAGAAACATTTGAAAACATCGTAAATCCTTTTTGCAGTCGTTTAGAGCTCTTACATCCTTTGGAAAACGATTCGTTTTAAGAATGGATACATCAACAAAGTCTATGGGAGCTGTTTTGCTACAAAATTCTATTAATTGTTAATGAAATTATAACGGCATTTATTCGGTAATATTCAGCACGTTAAACTTCCTATGTACACACCTTTTCTCTTTACATCGTTTAAATAACACTATGTGTGATTTGTATTTCATATATTAGATATATGACTTATTTTATATATTTTTATTCTTTATTTTCAGTTACATTTCCGTTATGAATTTATCAATACCGGACAATAATTACTATGCAATTTTATAAATGTAGAAGAAAGTCAAGTACAGTACGGAAACTGAAAATTCCGTAACTAACATAAAAAACGTTTCCCTGTTTCCTGCAAACTATATCTGCAGACATGCAGTAACAAAACCACAGCTAGATTACTTTTCCATGATATTGAAAGAAAAAACTGGTCGTGAAAAATGTCACTTATTTACAAGATATAATACATTTCTCGGGTGGGATAAACAAACCTTAGGTCAGTTATATTAAAAGTAATATATGTATATGTCTTCATAATTTGGACATACTATTACAACATATTAAGAATTAACCTCTCAAGTTGCTTCACTAAAGAAATTCATAGAAAAGCGCAGTGGTTAGATGTGTTATAAACTAAATTGAGGAGATTTAGTCGACGTAGCGATGGAGCTATATCTAAACAAGTAGAAGAGTATTAAGACCACATTTTGAAAAACATAGCAATCTACTTTATTTGTGAGGAAGCTATATTTTTAACATTATGGAAGCGAGTAGCTACACGTATATGGCGATAAATTATTTCAAGTAAACTCATACATTAATTTTCTGAAGAAGACAAAAAGATGAATAAATCATTTATGTAAAGTGTGTATACGATGTAGAGGATGGTAAAAATATATATATGGACTACTAGGACGAGTTCATTTGCAAAAGAAAATATATTGTGTTTTACAAGGCGAAATAAAAAATCAACTTAGTAGGAAATAAAAAGTAGACAAACAAATTCTAGCTTTTAATAAGCGAGTGGTTGACAAAATGCAATGATATTCAAAATACCTTTTGCTTTAGTAAATAACACTGAGCGTATAAATGGCAATATGTTATAAAATATATAATAAATATAAAATAATATAATATAATAAAAATAATAAAATAGGTTATTGTATATATATTATGGCTAATAAAATGAAGAAATAAACATGAAAAAACTTTGTCACAACACCAGTATATATCAACATTACTTCATATTATTTCTAAATCACTTGAAAGCGCATAATCGTTTATTATATTGTAAATAGAACAGAACCAATAATACGTTGTGTTATGGATACGTTTATTCTACACCAAAAATGTAATTGGTTTAACTGTAAGTAGGTAACTTTGATATGATTCGCAGAAATGATTGATAAGTTATAAAAATATTAGTGTTTTAAATGATTTGAGGTGCATTTAATGTTAAAAACCATTAATGGTTGAATTCAGAGCTTATAAAAATTACAAGAGATAATATGATGCTGTATGTAGTCTAATGAATAGTCATATGAAATTTAAGATATATATTATAAAAATATATGATATATTATATATTTTTATAACAAGGTGTATTTTTTCCCATTTTCTATATATTGATTTAGGTATTCTGAAGGAAGACAATCTAATTGGACATTTCATAATTTAAGATTAAACTTAATACACCATTCATCTTTCACATCTTAGTATCCCAGCATCTTAAAATATATCAGTTTTGTCTTGTTTATGTAAAACTTACTCAGAAAATGTAATCAAATCACTAACAAGTATTCATTCAAGTTCTGTGTCGCATGTATAAAAGTTTTTTCTGTTTCCAAATATCCATGTTTTCCACAACCAACTCTTACAGTATCCTAAGGATCTCAAAATACTAGGTAGCTTCTTCTACTGGTGTGATTCCTTTATTTCGAAAATTTTGTTATATCTGCAAATCAATAGACCGATTCATTCAAACGTACACGCAAGCATGAAGAAATGTGAATTTTGTTACGAAATTATTCGTCCAGTATTCGATATGAGTAGTAAGCAGAGAGAATCTATTAAAATGGGATAAAAGGCATTGGTAATGACTACTACCGGACCGTGCCGCGAAAGTGTGTTGGCTTACAGAATTAATGCTGCCTGTTCTGTAGCTCAGGTAAAACTTTATCCTTTGTGACCACGACTTGAGCGGAAAATACTCGGCTACCCGTAAACACATCATTTCAAAAGCTTTACGTAGCATGGGGAACAATTTTAATATCATATATCGGGTGTCCCAATTTGATTATCGCACCCCTTACGTATCTGTTATTTATAAAAAAAAATTTTCACGTAAGCTTATTACTTGTAATTTTCTATTTTTTGTTAATCAAAACGTACGTCGCTCCCGGTTTAAAAGGAAGTTGTTATCAGTAGATCAGAACTTCAACTGAATATATTTCACGAAATCAGGGATCTGACACTGTTTATACACAAACAACACTTGACATCATAATACAATTTTATTTCGACAACCAGTAAACATCAGAAGAAAATCGGAATGGACTATTTACAATTCCACTCGGAAACATTTGTCGCTTTTAATTTAGTTTGCTAAATTTACACAAGGTGCAAGATGTAGGACGAAGTTACTAGAGATAACTTTATTTAGCTACTTCCGTGAATGTCTACTGCACCAACTTCAATTACTAAAAATAAAAGACATACTTTCTTTATAACTGTATCATAAAAATCAAGTAAATACAAAGTACAACAAAATTAATGTACAAAAATGAAAAACATATTAACTCAAAGAATGGATAGGGAATACAATCCATATCTGATAATGTAAATATATAGAACATGCAAAAAATTAGACGGTTAACACACGATCCTGATGATCTATCTGGGATCGTTACAATTTAATAGAATTATTAATTTTTTATTTTGACAACTTATCAAAACATCCTACATTGGTTAAAAATAAACTGTGCCCTGTTAGCTGTTAAATAACTTACGGGCCAGCTTTATGATGTAATTCTACGTTATAAGGATTTATCTTTTAATTCCTGATTTATTTCCACTTAGAGGTCAATAAACATCTAAGTGGAAATAAATCAGGAATTAAAAGATAAGTACATAAAGGTCAAAAAATACATATATTAGTTATAAGGATTCGTAGCACAGTCTCTGCGCAAATTTCAACAAGTGTTCAAGAATGTACATTCAGAATGAATATAGATTCCAGAATGGACAATTCACTTCTAAACGTAATTTTAGCTAGACTCAGTATCGATGTTGAACCAATGATCCCCTACTTCTATCCCCAATTCTCTACTTGGTTACCATCTCTAATGAATGCGAGACATGTACCGGGTGGCCAACTAAGAATGTCACTCGGTCATATCTCAGGAACGGTTTACAGCACAGCTTTGGGAAAAAAATATTATGGACTAAAGTCACCCCGAGAAACATCTGGAAATTATTTAGAAAAGCGAAGGATGACCGCTGGAGGGCGTAACACCAAAAATTGAGATTCTTATTTTACGAAAAATTTACCAACTTATGGTCCGTCATAAATATCAAAACCGGAATCTACTGAAAATTTTGTATATTTTGCATCCGACAACTTTTTGGTATTTTATCAAATAAGGAGAGGGGAGGAGGGGAAACTTTGTATTGAAGGAACGTTTATAACTTCAGTTCTCTTGAACCGAATTTTGCAAACTAAGTCTCGTTGAAAACAGCATTAGTCCTCTAATCTAATGCTTACAAATTGGAACCAATCTAATAAGTAACGTGTATGTCAGAGGGCGCTGTTTAATTTTTTCGGGAATTTTGTTTTTTCTCGAAAATATTAAATAGAAACATACATTTTTGACAAAAAATTAAAAAAGTTGGCTAAATTGCCAACAAACCAGCGAAAACCGGGTATCGCTATTTTTTACCAATCCGAAAAGAACGGAAACGTCTGAACGATAAAAATGTCTTCTATAAATTTAAATTATTCTGCTTCCCGTGGACGAAATTTAGCAAATTTAGCCTTATTAGAGGATGTTTAGTAATTGAAGCTGTTTAATTTTATCTTGCCTGTCACCGCTAGAGGGCGATAAAGGAATTTAAATACGTAGATTTTGTGATTTTTGAAAAGAATGTAGAATGCTTGGCGGGACAAAAAAATAGACTACCATGGATTTCTCTAAACCTACTGCTAGTGATTCAAATTGTTGAATATTATCTTTATTTCTGTCACCGCTAGAGGGCGTTAAAGAGAACAGAATAGAAGACATGTCGCTAGCAATTTGAAACAATATGCTTTTCACGTAGACACATGACATCAAATTAGCAACAAGACGAGTGTACAATTACCAAAAATATACATAAAGGTAACTCAAAACAAATTGACAAAGATAATAAGTTGCTAATACTCATTAATAGTCGCATACGAAACGGGAGGGTTATCAGCTGACCCCAGCTAACATTTTTAGTTATAAGTTTTGTAATAATAATTATAATGGAATGGTAATTTTTTACATTGTGTCCATACATATTACTAGATCACACATGCTTTTAGTAATGCAAATAATTCATTTTCACTGAAGAAAGAAGAATATTTTGTTGAAGGCGTATCTCATTTCGCAGCCTACTTCATTGAGAATGGTTAGTAACTGCTATGCAAATCGCTTTCTAGCCAACGAAATGCAACGAAACTTGGATAAATGAAAACCCTAAGCACCACGGAGAACGAAATGTATTTTTAAAACAGCTTGGAAAAGAACTTTGTAAAATTAATATGGAAAGGCGTTCTCAAGGTAGAGGATTACACAAATTCTACACTAGTGCTTTGTAAACTTTTGGGTACAATTGGAATACAGCAGAAGCTGTGTTAAGGGAAAATGTGACGGAACCTAAAGGTATTGCAACTCGTATGGCCATTCAAAATTTACCTAGGGAGGAAGATATTTTCTCTGTCCCAGATCGGCAGATAGAAAACATATGAAGGCTTGCCGTCATTGTGAAAAATATGTTTGTCCTAGACACATCAGCAGTGATGAGCGAATTGTTAGAATAAAATGTACAAATTGTTAAGTTCTTTAGTTATTGAAACTTATTTTTGATTTAAAAATTTTAAATGCCAATACACAAAATATAAAGTTAGTTGTGTTTTTGTCAATTTGTTATCAAGAAATACAGCCGTTTATCAAATAAAATACTGGCGTTAGTTTAATAACTCCTGGTATAAGTTTTAGATCAGGCGCTGACCCCCTCCCCCCGTTCCATGTTCGCCGGGTACATGAACAGGTTCCACCTGCGATTGTTAAATACGAACAAGGGTTACAGTGGTCTAAGTGAGGAAGAAAAATGATTAACCTTGTGTAAGTTATTGTTTTCTTGTTAAAAGTTCAAATATATTATATATTTATTATATGTAGGTTTGAAGAAGGATTAAAATACATCCGAAACGTCACGTAGGAAACTACTGTTTTCCATATAAATTAAAAGAAGAATCCCATATTCTGCATTAGTTGCTGTAATTTCAAGTTTTAAATAGTCTATGTATAACTATCAGTGTCAGAGCTGATCAAGTTTTAAAAGCTTTATACTTACTATTATTATATATACCTTATAATTTATTTGCAATCTATTGACGAACAGTTCTGAGGAAACATTATGTCCGATATTTTAACACCGAAGTATTTATTTTTCTTGGCGTAAGTACATGTATATATAATGCATTTTTCCAGCCGCCAATTAATTAATTGGCGGTTGAAAAAATTTTATTTGAATTTATGTACACTAATAAACTAAAAATTTTAAGAACAACTAAAAGAAATTGCTAAACGAAACCACTAACGGGCGCAGAAAACTGAGGAAAAATATATACTTAATAATGCTTTCCTAATTACTGTTCCCCCTTAATGTCGATTAACCCAGTTAAGTGTGAAGGGTTGGTATACTCTCGATTTATATTTTTCTCTCTCTCCTATATTAGACTGGTGTATAGAGATAGAATCTAACACCTCTAATAAATTTACTTCGCTTCTAGAAACCTTGGTCCGGATAACATTCGAGTAACCAAGGACGGAGAAAGTTTTGAAAATGTCTACATTGCGGTGTGATGAAAACAAATGGCTGTTTGAGTAATTCCAATATACAAACTTTGAAATATCGAGCAACCTTAATTAATTGAAAAATTGTCAGCTGAACAATGTATAATTTTACCTCATATTAAAATAACACTACATCTAGCACATAATTAAACCCGTTTTCTTATCACGTTTTACTAATCTATTATATTTGTTGATTTCTCGTCCTTGATTTCTCATTATAATATATAACGATACATGAATATATTTCACCAAAATTTGCTGCATAAAAAACGTAAAAACAAAAAAACGCTGTTAAGGTATAGAAGCACAATCCCCCAAACTTAAGATTGACAGATAATATACAGAATACCAATATATAACACGTACATAATAGATCCTAGTGGCTGTGCAGATCAAAGCTGGTTAACATGATATACAGAGTGCCCACCAAGTTAATCATGAGCAAAGTTACAAGCACTGAAGTACGCATGGAAAAATTTACTTCTCCTTTGTGGTGAGAGTTGAATTAAATTTATATCACTAAAAGAAAGATTATGATTTTTGATAATCCAAAATTTCAATGGATTATCTGCAATAGTTTCAAAGTTATAATTTTTTTTCTCCGCGACATAGAGCCGAAAATTGCGTGTGACTCGCGTTACAGAGAGTTAGATATATACATATTTATATATATATAGGTAAATATTTTTACTGCTAACTAGAGCAGAATTTGGGTTTGATTTGAAATTAAACAACTGTTTAAGTCAACGTGACAGTTTCGGCGAGTATATTTTCACCTTCTTCAGACCTACATTAAATCGTTAATTATAATAAAGTTAAAGGTACAAAAAAAAATTTAAACTTACAGAAATCTTCAATTCATTTGAGATAGTTGAGAGCAGAAAAACTCATGGTCCTTAATGGTTAAGAAAAAGTACCTAATTTGATACTTAAAATATGCACATTTTGTAACTGAAGTGATGTGCAGTGATTGTATTAAATTGAAATTGTAAATTAAAATTATTAACATTGACTAAGACAAACTTACACGAACAAGTTAAAATATTAAGATGATAAATCAAATAGTTAGGCACAACAAACAGAGAACACACGTCGTGTAGGTGTACATTTGAATGTAAAGGATAGAACAAACAAAAAATATATTTGTTGAAAATGAAAAATATTATAAAGGAAACAACTGTGACCATACCAGGCTGGACTCAAAAGTAATGAGGTAAAAATTTTTCTATTTGATATGTAATTTAATGTTATTTATAATATTAATATAGATGTTAGATACCAAGGATGATTGTTCTTTAGTGTTCAAATTGTTAGTAATTTTGATTATAGCCAAGATAATAGCCCAAAAAGTGCGCCTTAGCCTCCCACATTAATAAAACTAAACACACAGTTGATTTTGACAATCCAACCTTTTTATTCACAGAAAATAATTACAGTAAAAGAATGGTTTTAGAAAATTTGGCTATAATCAAAATTACTAACAATTTGAATACTAAAGAACATCGTCCTTGTTATCTAACATCTATATTAATATTATAAATAACATTAAATTACATATCAAATAAAAAAATTTTTACCTCATTACTTTTGAGTCCAGCCTGGTATGGTCACAGTTGTTTCCTTTAGAATATTTTTCATTTTCAATAAATAATTTAATCAAACTCATGCAATTTATACACATATTGTTTTACAACAATATCTCAAACTGATACAATTCCTCTTTGCTAGTTACTTCCATTAGTTTAATGGTAATTTCTATAAACAAACATTTATATACCTACCCATTGGTTTACTAGAATTCTCGTGACAAACGTGTTACATCCATAATTCAATAGAAATAGATATTAACCTCAATAAAATAATTAAAAACAATGGAATTTCCTCTGTTCGCAAAATAATAATTAACGAGCAAGAGCTTATCAAATAGAAACAGATTTAGTTAATTTACATACAATGTTCATCAGCGAATATAATAATAATTATTATTATTATTATTGTCATAGTTTGAGAACAAACATGGACAGCGTCAGTATAGTTACAATGAAATAGAAAATATAGATAAAATTAAGAAAATGCAATATTGACTAATACTTTTCTTTTATAATTTGTTGGGTAATGACGGTCTAAATTAAGTTAAGTTTAATATATTTCTCCTTTACGTTTCGATACAGTGGTTTGTATCATTTTCACTAAAATATAAGTAAAATTACACTATGCAATAATTCTAAAAAATATAGTACATACATCATTGTTAAAAGAGATTTTCATACATGTTAAAATTATATTTTACTTGCATGTAAAAGATGCATGCAAGCTTGTCTGATATACATATGTATTTATTTGAGTAAATCATATTTTAAAAACAAAATTTTTAAAAAACATAGGTATGTAATGCAAAAAATTTTTATTGCATATTATTTCGTATTAAACATATATATAGCGACATCAATGCCAAAATTCTCTATTCCTGGAACAACGAACAACACGACACAGTCGACAAAGCACGTATCATATATCGTATAATACGTTTTAAGGGTGTACTGCTCCTATCTCATAACATGGTAAAAGTATTTCAAATATTATTTCCAAATTTGATAAAATATTTCATCGACGATTGAATAAGTATTATCTAAGAAGATAGGCAGAGGTACTTAAGAAGCCCGTTTATACTAATCAGTGTCCTGAAATATTTACCACAAATTTAAAAATATCAAATTTTACGCTATTTTTAGGGAATTATAAATAATTCTACATTACATACTTTTGAAAATGGGTTTCGTAGGTACCTCCATTTAACATTAGTATACATATATAAGGGAGTCAAAGTTTTATTTGTTTTCATTAATAATAAGGAAGATATTGGTGAACAAAGAAGCAGTGGTTTTAATAAAATCTATATAAAATCCACGTCAGCAAACACAATTTTTGTTTCGCATGTCCACTTTGAAAAACTGCATTTACTATCTGTTTCATAACTTTCGTCTCGCACTCTACGATTAGATTCCAGTAGAGCAGCAGTACACCCTTAAAACATAAATATCTACCTTGGCATCGGTATCGATCCCGAAAAAATGAGCCCGTATCGTATCTTATTCTCGGACATCGTTTCGCATTAGAATCAAAATATTAATATAATTTATAATACTAAATGATCTAGTGCGTGAAATAAATAATAAAAGAACAACGCAATTTATATGATAAATCAGTAAGAGCTGGCATGTTTATGCCACATGCATAACCGGAGATATTTCGACCATTATCGAGTTTGCGATTGGCAGCTGGCTGTGTGACTGAAAAGAATCTTGAAAACTATTAGTATGCAGTCACAAATTCAAATAATCATAACACATTGATTTACATTTTTTATTTTTGTTCATTGGTAGGTAATGAACAAATATAGGTTAAGTAGTATAAGTTCCTTAAACTTATTTCGATAAAAATACATACAAACGGAAAATAAATCATCTATCGTTATTTAAAACAATTATCAATTTAACAATTATAATAAACAAACAATAATCATACAATAATATGGAAATTCGGATCCAAGACGTTGACGATTTAATATTATTAAAATATGTACGTGAAACAAACATCACCTAACTACCTCTAGATGCAATAGCAACTACAAACCCCACAAATTAAATCATAAGTATTATGTAACACATGTAACAGATTAATACTACAATCTATAAATTTTGCAAATTTATAATTGGTAACACAAGACGATTGAAAATTCATTAAACTTATTTCAATTACACGTTTAAACAGTCCTGCTTATAAGTTTTGTAGTTGCATTAATGTTCCATGCTTGTTTAAAGTAAGTTACCTCGCCAAGAAATCTAGATATTTCGTGTACTACGAGTCGTAAATTAAAACAGTTCCAGTTAACAAAGTTAATACTGCACACTCGACTCTTCGAAAAGTTGCAAATAAATAATTAGTAGAAAGTACAACGGTAGACATTTTATTTCAGGTATATATGTATGTAGTACATACATTACGGTTAGCAACTAATACCGGAAGTAACGCTAAGGTTTTGCGACTCTCTAATTTTTGCCATCCGATTGAAAATATAACAAAATTAAACTGCACAACACATACCCACAACTATTTAAAAGTTAAAAACAATCACTTCAAACAAAGAATCGAGCAGAGTAAAAGAATAGGCGATAGTAGCGATAAATATTATATATTATTCAAGTTGCGTCCCCATAAACTAAACAACTTTTATTAGAAAGTTTGAACCAAACCGGAAGTTATCATCCCACAGTTGTCACAGAAAATTTTCTTATTATGAAAGTTAGGGAACATATACATTACTTTCAAACTTATTAGATGAGTATTAAATCTTTGTTACAACGTTAACTGGATTAAAACAACCCTACAATTTAAAAAATCTATAGAAATTTAAGTGATACTATTTCCGTTTAGGGTTTTCCTAATTTTATTAGATTTATGTAAAATATCTCAAAGTGCGGAATTATTGTTGTTGTTATTCGGTTCGACTTGTAAAGAAGCGTTGGACTATTATGTTGACTATTCGTACTTCTATCGGTTCATTATTGTCATTTCTTTTGTCAATCTCTTCGTATATTCGTTGCTGTATTATGTTTTCACGTTAAGTATTTCCACAGATCTTTCCAATTTATTATGTATGTATATTTCATCTGTATTTTTATGTTTTCCTCCACCTAAATTAACTTGATGATTTAATTCTCCCAATATTTCCTGAATTCCTTAGAACTGGTGTTTTTCATACTGATTACAATCTATTGCGCTACGTAAATTTTAATACAAGTCACTCTTTCTATGCAAAATAATCGTAACTGTACCCCTCGATTTAACATTGGCCATTATAGATTTTATCTACTTATCTTGTAACTTATCATGTAACACGAATTGTGACAAAATTTATGTCATATAAAAATGTATGAATTCCATCTTTGAAGATTTGAATGTATCTTTCCGCTAAAACGTTTGTTGGTGATGATAATTTTCAGTAAAACTTGCATAAAATTTCGTTCTTGTAAAAAATATTTTTAATTCTTTTCTCACTAAAATCGTGAATGGTGGTTAATTATTTACAAAACATGATTGACTGTAGTGCTATACATTATATGCCATCTATTGAAAAGGATCGTAACTTTTCGAACCCTGTATCGTAAATCGTTCACATATTTTTTTTAAATGTCTGATCACGCAGTCCGTGTATAATTTAACTTCTAAAAAAACTGGCAGCATATAATGCTCTTGTCAAAAAGATGCTTTATTTATGAAAATATTTTCAGGCAAATTTAGGAAATTATATTACTTGCAAACTCTTTTTAGGGTAACTTAAACAAACCACAGTTCTCAAGAACAGAAACAAATATATTTAAGGAAAAATATTTAGCCCAAATGCAATTATTTATATATCAAGCTAAAGAAAGGATGCGTAGTAATTGGTACAATAATTAATTAGAGACACTTTGTACAAAACATTTAGATAACTAAATATTAAAGATTGAACGAATCAGTTGCGAGTAAACGTAACAAAAATGTTAAAACGGGAAGAGGTGTATTATTCGAATAGACAATACAATCCCCACTAAGGTTTAACGTCTGAATCTTAAACAAGCAACAGCTACTTATTGTATACTATCTATAAACCCCTAATAAACAGTAAGCAGTAGTATAAGTAAATATTGTTTAAAATTTTGAATCAAGCCTGTTATAAAAGCTATGTAGATATACATTTAAACTGTCGGAACAATACTCTAACTTACAATTAGTACAATTAAAACAGATGACTCACATACAATTCTCTAAAGAAGATTTCCTCAGAGTTAAAACTTTAGAGTTAGATATTTTGCTGAAGCAAAAACCTTTTAAATGAAGAAAGTAAATATGGACTGGGTATTAAATATTAGAAATGTTTTATAGTGCTAGATTAGGTAACAGGGTGTCAGTTTGATTTGAAGTTTATTATATCTATAATTATATTACAATTTACTAATTTCACATTTGTTTGTATGTTGTGTTTGCCTGCATAATCGTTTACATATTTCGCAGTTCTTTCCAAATTTCTTGTGTATTCATTTGCTCCGTCAAGTTGGCCCTCCTCAATCTCGCACCGGGCTAATATCTATCCAAAAAGTTTACACCAAGCTTGTACCATGTTGCACCACATGTATAACAGCTTGCACCCCTCTAGTTGAGCAATAAAAAACGGGGAAAGCTTCAAAATAGGGTAGTTAACTTGCACCCACCTTGCACCAGCATGCACTATCAATTTTAGAGCTTGCACCCCTTTCCTACCCCTATATACTTCACATTTACGTCTCCATTGTAGCTCCCACACCTCTTTCCCTTCCCCCTCCCTTCCTTCCCTATCACAGGAAAAGCTTTAAAATAGGGTAGTTCTTTAGATATTAAAGTTTTCCTCGGAAACCACAAAGTTTTTTGGAAAACAAAAAGAGAAGGAATATGTCCCATGATTGCATTTCCCATAGTATAAAATTATTATTTTTCAAGTCTACTAACGTTTTATAAAATAAAATGTGTAAGTTACATTTGATCAATCCCAATCAATGTTTTCGTTGACTTTTACTAACCATAAAATAATATCCTCAATGCATTCAAACACTGTACCGAATTTTGTCTGCTAAATCACTTTAGCACATTTTTTTTTTCCGAAAATTGGGACCTCATTTTGAAAGCTCCTGGGGGATGCTACTTGGTATACAGATCAATTGCTTGAAGATACCATGATTTTATGTCCCCTTCACATCCTTGTTCTCTTTGAGTTCTTAGAAATATTCTGGATCCAGGATGGTGGTAGGTGTAAACTGGTGTAAGATTGATACAAGCTAGCTACCCTAGTTTGAAGCTTCTTATTGGATAAGGGGGAGGGGCTAGTATGGAAACATAAATATTAAATATATAGAGGTATGAAAAGGACGCAAGCTCTAAAATTGATGGTTAAAGCTGGTGTAAGGTGGGTGCAAGCTAGCTACCCTATTTTGAAGCTTCTCCCGTGACAAGGGGGGCTAGCGTCAAGTTAACCCCCACTGCATTTTTTAAATTATTACCCAATTAGAAGAGCGCAAGCTGTTATACAATGCAGCTCTTATGCTGTGGTGCAATCTTGGTACAAACTTTTTTGGATAGATATTAGCCCGGTGTAAGGTTGAAGGGGCGCCAGTTCGCGGAGCCATACATTTGTCTAATTGTTTAAGCGAGAGAAAATGTAATATAAACTACGTGTTAAACACCATGGTCTTTAGCCGTGGGAATTTCTCACGTCTTCCTTATATCAGACTTTTTTTAACTGTGCGTTCGACGTTTGTAGAAGAGAAAATATTGTAGACCGCTATTCTCTTAAAAAACTCTAATTCGTTCTGAAATCTCACTTTATTCAATAGGAATTGGACCAATCTATTAATGAAAAAATGTATCGTGTACATTTTCTGTTGATCACAATGGTTCGAATCAGCTAGAATGAATCTATTCGTATTAGTTTATTTTCTGTAAATGTCAATTTCTAATCCATTCTATTCGTTCCTAATAACTAAGGTATCCAAAAAATAGGAAGTTTATTGTTCATTTCTTCTTCTACAGTGAATGTAATAGAATCGAATTTTGAGTTTAACTTGTTAAGGAATTTGGTAACAGTAGTTTTCGTGGTATCAAACACCGCGAATATATCATCAACGTACGTAAGCCAGACTCTCGGAAAATATCAATTCTCTCTTTTTATGCTAATTTCAAAACTATTTATGAACAAATTAGTAATGAAAGATATTAATGGATTACCCATTGCAATGCCTTCATTTTATTTATAAAACTTTCCATTCAATTAAAACCAATTTTGAGACATGCATAACGCGGCTAATTTTGTGTATTCAGCCACTTTAATTTCATTTACGTTGGTATGTTTAAGGAAATCTACTAAGTATTCCAACATTTCTGGTATAGATATGCTCGGAAAAAGTGAACTAACGTCAAACGATATGAGAATTTGTCTTTATTTTAGCTCAATATTCTTTATATATTTTATAAATTCAATTGTGTTCTCCGCAGTAAGGTAAGGAGAATTTCTTATACCATATTCATTAGATAGCCATTTGGATAAATGATAAGTAGGTGAGTTGATTCCTGAAATTTACTGGGTTTATAAATTTTCGACAAATAATACATTTTCGGAATAGTAGGGCTGATCAATTTAACTTTTAATTTTTTATCAATTAAGTTAGGACAATTTTTGATTGTGTCTCTAATTTCCACGGTAATGGGTTCTTTTTAAGTTGTTTATATGGTCCGGAAACTAATAAATTGTGTACTTGCGTATATACATATATCAGTTTTCAAAAAAAAAAACAATCGTTATCTCTAAGATCTTTAACAATTTTAAGATCAATCAAAAATCGCCAATTTCTTCTAAGCCGAATATCTCCGTAAGTATAAAAATTACGAAAAAAATTTCATATAAAAAGCAATATGCTCGATACAAGCAATTCAAAATCAATATCAAACATAAATTCAAGATGGCGGCTTTCTGTTGCGGCTAATCCAAGTATCTCAACTCAAGAAATAGAAGCACAGGTTAATGTATCCAAATCTACAGCATCAAGAATTTTAAAAAAGCACAAGTTTTGCCCTTATGCATTACGTGTAGCCCAAACTTTAGGACCACAAGATTACAACCGCAGGCTAGCATTTTGTAGGTGGTTTGTCCGCAAAAGTAGAGAAACAAATAATTTCACATCTCGAGTGTTATGGACAGATGAACCTTATTTCTCTTATTTCGCAGTATTTAATCGACATAATGAACATAATGATACTTGTCTAAAGAAAATCCGCATGTTGTAGTTCCACGTCGACATCAAGTTCGATTCGGTTTTAACGTACATATTTTGTGGTTTAATGGGAAGTCAAAATCTAAATTTCCAAAAAACTAATCAAGTAGGAATTTTTTAAATATTTTTAAAGTAATTTTTTTTTATTTCACCTCATAATTTTTTTTCATAAAAAACAAAAAAAAATCATGCAGTAAGGGGTTAATTGGACTTGTGATTTTCAACGGACCGTTGACTGCTCAGCGGTATTTAGAAATTACTGAAACAACAATAAAAGATTTCGTAGATGACTTACCTTTGACAGATAGGATTGGGCCCTGGTACCAGCAAGATGGATGTCCAGTCCAGTTCTCGAAATGTAAGAACTTATTTAAATGATCGATTTGAGACTAAGGTTATTGCTACCAACACCACGTTAGATGGCCAGCCAGATCAGCAGATTTATCACCTCTTGACTTTTTTTTCTGGGGTTTATTAAAAAATAAGGTATACGGAAGTCATCACAATTATAATAATGTTGAAGAGCTGCGCGAAGCAGTGCTAGAGCGTGCGCAAGTATTAATGGAAATACATTGTGGAAAGTTACCCGAAGTATTATTAAACGTTGTGGTCTATATCTACCCCCAGAGGTTTATGACAACCTGCAAGGGGTCTACGTCAGCGAAAAAAAAATTTCCATGAAATGAAAATGGGGGTCCACGATAGTGGATCTCAACATACACTGATAGTACCTACTTACTTACATTATACTATCTTATAATATAAAGATATATACATTATTTATAAAACTACCTATGAAGTAAAAAATTTATTATATATATGTTTATAAAATTGTGTAAGTTGTAGGATGTAGGCATTCGCTTTGTGGTCGCAATATTTTACAAGATTTGAAGTTGTAAAAACCTGCACATAATGATATACCAGTATCATTTTGTTACAAACATACACGCAGTCTCAGAGCTCCGCGAACTTGCACTGACTTGTTCAATTCGTCACTCTATAAATACGAATGTAAGACAAATACATTTATTCGTTTCCTGAATCTTGAAATGGAAAGTGCTAGAAAATATTAAAAAAAATATAAACTGGTAGTTTATCACACAAAGAGTGCCGGAGAAAAATAAGTACGTTATTTTTTATTAAATTTTATTTTTGTACTCGTAGTTAGCAAAGATAGATAAATTACACCGATCATGTCTTCAGTTATGAGTAGTTTAATATTCAAATCATGCAAAGTTACACGAGTACTCCTCAATAGTTTCTTTTTCAAAGTTTAAGCAATCGGTATTATAATTACACTGCAATCTCCGTAATCCGAAGTAATTGCTGCAAGGAGATGTTCGGACTACAGAATGTTTTCGGAAAAATCTGAAAAAAGACAACTATACATACATATTACGTATGTATTTTATTATTAACGTACAATATGTTACCACTTTGAAAGATAAATTAAGAAAATAAGAAATCCACAACTACAGCTTCTCACAGTCATTTATAATGGCTGTACACCTATACCTCCCATAAAATCTGAGACCATACGATTTAAATTTGACTTTAATTTTTTAATATACAGCTGCTTGACTTTATGTCTTATTAAAATAGATTAATTTTGCCCACAGATGACTGATGCCATGTCCGAATCTAGAAAGAATGTAGACAGTACAGCGTTGATTATTTGAAGTTTGGCTTCATTCCATCATCATTGTCGGACAAACAATTGCCTATGTGCCTTTTATGCAATAAAGTTTTGGGCAATGATGCTATGAAACCATCTAAACTGCAGGATCATCTAAGAAGATGTCACCATGATAAAACAGATAAAGATTTGAAATACTTTCAAACGCTCAAAGATAAACTTCAGAAGAGACCCATCCTGGACAGAATGTTCGCTTCGACGTCGCAAAGAAACGATGATGGTTTGCGGGCGTCTTACAATATCTCGCTACTTATAGCAAAATCCGGAAAACCGCATACTATCGGACAGATGTTAATTTTGCCAGCCGTTGAAGAGGTTTTAAAAACTGTTTTACACAAACCTGTATCTGATATCATTAAGAGAATTCCCTTAAGTAACAATACTGTTGAAAGACGTATTCATGAAATGAGTTCTGATATTGAAAGCTTCTTGTGTAATTATTTGCAAACGACCCATTTCTCTATACAACTCGACGAGTCAACTTTACCTGGTAATGCAGCATTATTATTAGCATATGTTCGTTTTATTATGAATCAAGAAATCTACGAAGAACTACTCTTCGCAAGAACTTTGACAACCGACACTAAAGGTAAATCAATATTTCATGTTTTGAAGGATTACTTCATTGAAAAAGCAATCCCTTTATCAAATATAGTATCAGTAGCTACAGATGGAGCACCTGCCATGGTTGGACGTTATCGTGGATTTATAAGTTATTTAAAACAAAATGTGTAAGGGTGTTAGCAATACATTGCGTTATATATCGACAACATTTAGTTGCTAAAAATGTGAGTGTTAGATTGCATGAATCTCTTCTTGATGCAGAAAACCGAATTCGAAGCAACGCATTGCATACGCGGTTATTTGCGCAGTTGTGTGAAGAAAATGACGAACACTTCCATCAATTACTCCTTCACACTGAAGTACGCTGGCTGTCGAAAGCCTTATGTTTGACAAGATTTTTTGCACTTTTTGAGACTATTTTAGAATTTCCGGATACTAAAGATAAAATTTGAAAAGGAAAACGGACATCGCCTATTTAACAGATTTGTTTACAAAATTTAATATGGTGACATAGAAGAAACGAATGTCATAATACAAGAGGAACTGACTGAACTAAGTACAAACGAAGAACTTAAGGTTCAGTTTAAAAACGGATATCAGCAATTCTGGCTGCAAAACAACATACCCGTTACTTATCCCGTATTATGGAATATAGCGACGAAATTTTTAATTTCCTTTCCATCGTCATACCTAGTGGAAAGGGGTTTAGCGCTCTTACCAATTTTATTGTGAGTAGTTTTAATTTAAATTCAATCAATAAATATATAAAACTTAACATGTGTTTTTACTTTAAGTTTTTAACATTAAACTTCACTACAGTTAGAAATTTACAAAAAAACAATATCAGGTAAGTAGGGGGTCTACCCAAAACCGAAAAACATGGCAAGGGGTCTACGAAAAAAAAAGTTTCGGAACCTCTGTTCTAAATCATCGCATAAAACTGCAAAACATTACCCATTTAAACTAATCTATATTTTCAATTAAATCTTTAGGGAGTGGCGGTCGTTAGAAATTAACAGTTGTAGTGAAATAAAAATGTCGGTGAACACGACCTGTGGTTACAAATTAACCACAGGTCGTATTTTTAATAATAAGGAAGATGCCCATGCAATCCCACCCGATTTGGGACACCCTTTATAAATGTATTTCTAACTTACTACGTCGCTCTCGAAACACGTGCCCCGTGTAATCCAGTGTTGTGGTGTCGTTGTTACCGAAGTTTTGTCTATAATTTACGAGACCGCAGTCCTTGAATATCACACACATACCTTTCGGATTAATTTTAATTTTATTTGTTTTATTGCATCAAAGATCAAATCATTTTTATTATTTATATTTTTGCTTGTACACATACGATGCTTTTTCTTGACCGTGCGCTTTTATTTAAAATAAAATACTGTTATTTTCTCTATTTTCTATGTGTAACCATTTTAGTTTGAAATGAACCTAAAAAAATACATTCGTGAACTCTATTTTTTAATCGCTAATTATAATTTATTTTATTGAATGTTATAGAAACACTTGCACTTATATATTTCAGTGACAAGTATGGCTAAGCTTTCCAAACATTGTCAATCATGAAAAACGTACCGTTTGATTATATGTTGTAGACGTACTACATTACTATCAGCTGTGATTGAGTGTAAATACAAAATTCGAAAAAAAAACGCAGTTTATTTATTTTTTTATATGTGGTGAATGCTTAGTTCCGGTGACTCCGCAAGCTGTATCGCTTGTATAGCTATCACTGCAAGTCTCGCGGTGTAGTTTTTGTGTGTGTATAATTGTGTTCAAATGGCTTTGTGACAGCATCATACCGCCTTGTATAATGCCGCGCTGTTAATCATTTTTCTCCCAACAACTAATGGTAAATCGATCCGGGTTTAGGTATAAAATTCTTGAACAGAAAGAGGTACTTTAAAATAACGAATAATATGTGCTATGTTTTATTAGGTGTTATGTGAAACGTTTATTTACAATCGTGTTGTAAATTTTGGAAAAAGATGCTGATTGTAATTACACGAACAATAGTTACAAGTAAATTCCTTTACTAAAATGTAAGCATTTATCATTAATTTCGCTGCTCACAATACTGTCCTTGAGGGAAACATTATCATCCGTTACAGAGACAATATCATCTTGCAAAAAATTAACTCTGAATTTGCACCACATAGAAAATAATATCATCCGTGCAGAATATATTATTACTACTCTAGAGAGATATTTAGCTATATAGTTTATATGTATATGAATATCATATTCAACCCCGAGATAAAGTTTTTTTTCAGAGACTAGTCACTAGAGAATAATGAATTGGAGTTAAGCGGAATTAAATCAATCTCTGAATTTTTGATCTGTGTCGGAAGTGCTTTCTTGACAACCTCACCTAGAATATATTTTAGAGTATCCTATACATTAGTCCATTATACACTACTTAGCTCAAGTGCTTTTATTTATGCACTCCTTATACTCCCTAATACTATGAATACTATAAAATCTGTTGTCGCCGGGCTACACTGTGATTAATAGAGTAGGTGCTTTTATTGTGATAATGTCATTAACACATTTCTTTTTGATAATCGCATACACATGAAGATTCACCCTGTACGTGCATATCAGGGCACATACATCACGCACACAACTCTTAAAAATAATAAGAACAATCTATCTTCGTATTGTATGCATCTTGCCATGAGATTAGATTATACTACGCATACAACGAACGAATCAACCTGAAGCAGGTTAACGAGCTAAAGACACTAACACTTTCCAGTCACGTATATTTGAAAAAAACAAGTGAATTGTCTACAACAAAATTGTAATAGGAAAAGCTAACGAGATACTTTCCTATTTTTCCGCTGCCGTTAGCAAATAAACATTGATTAACGAAACAGTTCCTAAAGTTAGAGAAATTTGAAGTGCTGTATAGCAAACAACAGACTAGATTTGCAAAATAGCAATATAAAAATTATTGGAACACCTGCACAATATTTAAAGTAATGCTCTTAAGGGGCACCTTCTCACACATCCCTGTGCAGTGATTACTTGAACCAGATTCAATTAACTTATAATATTTAAGAAGTTTTTTGACTTTATAGATGAGTCATTCACAAATAAATAAATAAAAATTCAGTGCATGTTTCTTAGTTATAATAAATTGTCTAGTATGCTTTGTCAGTAAAGGATATATCTAAAAGTCACTTCGAATCAAAAATAATATATTCAAATGGCGCACACATACATCTTTATAATGCAGATATACCTATGTAGTTCACTAAAGCGGAAGTGCCAAAGTACTAACTAACAGCCAAAGACCTGACGCCGATGGATTGGCTCGAACCATTTAATGAGGTGAAATGACCCGCAGATGGAGTAATTCAGTTGTCTTTGTTCTTTATGGCAAAACTACTTCTGTTTCACTCTATAACACGAGCTTTAGGAAGACATGAAAGCAATTCGAATTACATTACAACCTCAACATTAATCAGACGGTAGCTGTAAAGTGGCGTTACAATTTAACGGTTAATGTTATAAAACCATAGGACTATGCCAGAATTACATTACATGTATTGGTATGTGAATTAAATTCGAAAAACACGAAATTATATCAAAAATCTTCTTCTAGGCAAAACTGCATGAAATAACACATACAGTGTGTTGTTATAAATACTATGAAACAAGCAAGCACATCTACATGCATACTATATATGTTATTTTCATATATTACACAATCATATTGATTGTTTTATTAATTTGTATTAACGATGATAACATTTCCTTCTTCAGAACCAACTAAATTGAATAGAGCAGCAAATACAATTCCAGCAAGTAAAATCGGAAAAGTGTATTGAGCTTTCATTGTTCGCATAGTGTGAACTTATGCCAAACTTGCTGTGAGGTAATTTATTTACCCGTTATATTTTATTTTCCATGAAAACAAAGCTTGGTTATATACTGCAATAATTAGTACTAATTGTCAAATATTTATAACTACATACTGATTGAAACCAGTTGAAAATAGCCATTAATCACAACCTGCATATATTCTGTATGACATTTCACACAAAACACTATTACAAACAAATGCATGATTATCCTTTTATATCCAACAATTAGTTCTTAGTATTTTGCTATTGATACATTTTAATTTTTACTATCTATTTTCACTTTTCTTGAACTACAAGTAGAAGAACTAAACAGAGTCAAAACATATCACCACCCAGAAAAAGGATTTCTATATGCAAAACAATTTAATTTCTTGAACAAGCTTATCCCAGAAATTATTTATTTGCGATAAGAATTTGAGGGTAAACTAAGAGAATCCATTTATTTCTCATAAGATATTTTGTTCTTACAAATACACCATATTACACTAGGTAGTATTATTTTAAGGTATTTGTTGTTTAAATGAAATATAGTATGTAAGTCATTAGTTTCATTAAATCAAGGAGGGTGTCTGTATATAGTACTTCTGCATCGTTGATACCGTAACAATTATTTATTTCAATATTGCTCTAGTATCCGAAAAGAATCCAAAGGCCAAGATCAGCATTTTTTTTTATTTGGTACGGTTAGTGCATTATTAGATGTTACTTGTATTTAGTACTTATTTTTCAAGATAATCTTCGTGCATCTTATAAGTAAAATTAGATAAGTCGAAAAGAACTAGGTAGGTTTATGTTATTTTATTGAATAGTTTTAGAAGTAACAGCAGAGCAACTACATGTTACCCAACCAAACTTTTTAAAGATGACGCTAATGACGCAACCAGAAAAGATTTCTTCTATCTTAATGCTGTCACTCATTAGGGCCAGTTAAAATAAATTTAATTTTAGTATCAACAGAGCATAACGTTTTGAATAGTTGCTGTTTTATATTTATGAATCATTGTTTCTAATAAATCTCACGAATTTATTTTTGTAATGTTTTCTTTTACAACGGACATGTATCTTAATGAATAATATCCACTGAAACAAAAATCATAATTTATTCTAATAAAGGTAGTGTTATGTAACACTCGATCATCCACACACACATGTTTTTGATAGCGTTTCACTACCTGTATAAATAATGGTATAAATTAGTTTTCGTTTTCTTTCAATTGTCATAATTACATGAAATGTCATATACATAATCTGGACATTATTGATATGCATTACGAGCGAAACTGCTGTCTAGATAGAAAGCAAAGCTATGAATACACGGAATTCTTGGATACGTCATTGTTAGTGATTCAAGTTCGCTGAAAGAAGATTTTGCAGGTGACCAAAGAAACTATGTAAACAAAATCAGTGTTTAATTGAAAAAAGTCAAGAAACCAACATAATTTATTTTGAAATTTTACACGGCTTATTAAATTATAAATGGATATGTTCTTCATTAAACAACAGCGTTGTGATTGGCTGATTCCATTGAGCCAACACAGATGTATAGTTCCCCTTGATTAAACCGACAATGCCAATCATATATGTATGTACTTACATATATCAGTCATGCCGTCATCGCTAGCTCCACTGAAAGTTCTAATTGCCACAACCAAGAAGAAAATTGATTATTACTCCAATCAATTTTTTAGACTTGAATTGATACTATCTATCTTGATTTATTTTAAGTACTATAAAAACAGAACAACTAGTCTTCAAAAGTATTTTTATTTGTGTAATAAATATGCAGGACACATTTAATGGTGGTATCCAGAAAGATCTTCAGATAATCCATATGATCCACCACCAATTCCTCCGTGTTCCAATCCGGCAGAGGAAGCAGATTCGGCAGCTTGCGCGGCATTGGACTGGGCAATTTGAGCAGCGGACTCAGCTTGATGGGCAGCAGCTTGCGTAGCTTGCAAATCAGCTTGAGCAGCATGTAGTTCTTGAGTTAAAACGGATAATCTTTGTTTAGCGCCACCAACCATGGCTTCCTGAGATCCCAATTCAGCAAGGGCTTCTTCAGCAGCTTGTTGAGAATGAGAACCAGCACCTTGCGCACCATTTAAGGCATTAGATAACGCATTGACTTGTTGTTGAGCTTGATCATATGCTTGTTGAGCAGCATTTGCTGATCTTTCAGCTTGTTCTAATTGTTGAAGTTCCGCTTGAACTTGTTGGTGAGCTTCATTGACATCATGTTCCAATTTCTGAACTAAGATTTGTTTGCCAATTAAGGCAGCTTGCGCTGTGGCAGCGGCCTTTCAAATAAAATTGATTAATAAGAGAAAAAAAAAATCAATTAAGGTAATGCTTACACCAACTGCGGCTTGGGCCAAAGAACTCTTAGCTGAGAATGCAGCCTGTCTTGCTGCAGCATGCTGATTTGTAACTGCATTATTAGCCTGTTCAGCTGAACCCTGTGCAATAGCCTTTAATCCACTTCCGGCGCTGAATCCCTTACCTCCGTAACCGCCTCCATAATGACCAGTAGCCGACGTATCAATATCACTAGCAATATCTTTTCCTGGGATACCAAAAGCTCCAGCAACTGAAAATTTATAACAAACTCATTATGTGCTTTTCACTGAAATAAGTGGAGATATGCTTACAGAGACAAGCGCAAATGACAAGTAATCGAAACATGTTGACCACTGAAAAGAGAGTATAAAACGTTAATTATTTGGTATATAGAATAAACGTATTGCTTTTATTATTTTTGCCATTAACGTTTAGTCATTTTCGGTAATGTGCAATAATAATTAGTAGCACATAAGTTCCCTTGCTTTTGTCAGAATCAAAATATACCTATTCCTGGAATTTTATAAATTATAGTATATCTTTGCGTAATATAATATGTATACTGTTATTGTTACCTTCAGGGTTCATGTTAATGTGACACTCATGAGTTTATAGACAGTGTATGACCTATTAGGTTGAACGTAATCAGGCTAGGAAAACTATCAAGTAATAAAATTTTGTACCAAACTAAAAATTACCGAATTATATAAAATGACATCCCAGTACCTCCAGACTGGAAATCATTAACTGCAAAGATTGATTAAATAATATTGCTGACAAACAAAAATATGAAGATGTAGATCTGTTGATACAACTAAATCTACAACCTCTACATTGGAGCAAAAAAGTCCAACCTAATATACCTAATCAATCGATATACGAAGAAGGAAAATAGTTTTGATCGTAATACCCTATATCTACTTCACCTTCAAGGTGTTTTCTACTTGTCACATACTTTAAGCAACACTAGCTACCGTTGAATCTTAAAATATTTGTTTTTAATTAA